>JBBDGP010001342.1:3227500-3657500 GCA_037952835.1 Lithobates septentrionalis
CCCTCTGGCAATGCCATGTGGGACGGCATCAAAAACTTTGGGGCTCCATGGGCCCAAACCGTGCCAACAGGGCACATAAACTCAAGCCGTAGTAACAATGACAACTTGTGTTGTGCGGGGGTGAGGCACATTCACAGCCCACTTGGTTGGTTAGGCAAACGAAAAAAAATGTGCCGAGCTCTGTAAGATTTGGTATTCAGTCGCTGTCATTGGATGATAAGGAAACGTCCTCTGTGTAAGGAGCAATTTAGGAAGTGGAATGTGGGTGCTCTTTCATGTATGGAGTAAGTTGGTCAGTTGAACTCAACCTTCCTCGTTTTCTCGTCTGCGGCGTAGTAGATCTTGTTCGTTTTGGTCCAGCCATTCTGCAGCATCCTGTGCGGTTTCAAAAAAGTGATTCTGGTCTCCGGCCGTGACTCTCAGCTTGGCGGGGAACAGCATTGCATATTTGAGTTGCAGTCGTTGTAGCCTTCTTTTGACGTCAGCAAACTTGGATCTCCTGCGCTGCACTTCAGCCGAGAAGTCAGGGTAGAAGGATATCTTGGTACCGTTAAACTGTACAGTTCCTTTTTCTCTGGCTAGCCGTAGAACCACTTCACGGTCCCTATAGTTAAGGAGCCTGGCCAGCATCGCTCTGGGGGGGTTGCCAGGTGAGAGAGGTCTTGGTGGCGCTCGGTGCGCCCGTTCCACAGCATACAGTGGCGAAAATGCCTCTTTGCCAAATATATTCTGCAACCATTCCTCAACGAACACCGTGGGGTCTCGGCCTTCAACTTTCTCTGGTAGCCCCACTATGCGAACGTTGTTGCGTCGCAGGCGGTTCTCGATGTCGTCGGTCTTTTCAAAGGCCTGGCGTGCATGCTGTGCGGCTCCCCTCACATCCCTGTTCAAATGGGGCATCTGGTCTTCTATATCACTGACCCTCCCCTCAACCGCCGTGGTTCTCTCTCTGATTTTCTGAATGTCCTGCCGGAGGAGGGAGACAGTCTCCTTCAGCCCTCCAAACTTCTCCTTAAGGTCATCTACGGAGGCAGTACATCTGTGAACTGCATGGAGTATTTCACTCAGCGTGGGCTGGGGGGTGTCCTCCACCTGCATATCGAACAGGCCTGGCATAGGATCTGGTACAGACTCCATGGTGTCAGTGTCTTCTGGCCTGTCTGTGTCCCCCCCGCCTGCCTGTTCCATAGAAGCTGCAGGGAGCTGTGTGCTGCTCTGTGTGGATTCTGCTGGACCCGCTAGCTTCTGGGCATAGTAGAACATGTCCCTGGGCTGATCTTTATTCTTAGGGGGTTTCTGTGACTTACCCCCCTGCTCCGTTTTCCTCTCCTGGCCTCGTGGTGTTCTCTGAGGCTGAGACGACCAGGCGCCATCTTGGAAGTCGGCCGCGGCCGAGGCCGCTTGTTCTCCACGGTTCCCTCGGGTCATCATGCCCCGGTCTGGTGCTGTTACTGTGACCTGGGACGTCAGGGGAGCTGTAGGTACCGGTACCGTGATTCTTGAGCGTCTGGACAAGCGAGGAAAGGATCGGTCTCAGGATCAACAGCGGGAGCTCCGGTGAACAGGTCTGTTCACATGCCGCGCTAGGCCACGCCCCCTTTTAACTACTTTAGATGTTACCTCATTTACTTTTGTGGTCTAGGGGCGGTAAAAGTAGGTGGTTTAAATGCTGTTTTACTGCCCCTTAAGCTGCCGTGGGGTTATACACATGCCACAGAAAGAAAGATACCCCCTGTCTTCTGTAGGCAGTATGCAAGTAAATGGGGCTGCGCCACATCTCCTCCCCCTGTCAAACACCCTCTAAAAGGGATCCTGTTGCTCTCAGCCTCCTCCGAATTTTTTTTGGGTGCTGCCGTGTTTCGACTCCCTGTTAGAGGATGGCTATGTTCGCTCTCCATGGTCCCACTTTATGTAGGAACCTAGTCCCTCTCGATCGCTCCAAAGATAGACTGTGGACTATATTTGTAGTGCACATGACCACAACTAACGTAAAGTAAACAAAAGTGAGGGGGAAAAGGAGAGGTTTGGAAAGTCACAGAAGATGTTACAGTCAGAAAATGCCACGCCAGCTATTACCTCCCTTTTTCTGCTGGATTTTCTGGCCTCCTTAGTCATCCAGGATGCCTATCTGCATGTTTCTATACAGTATTTCTGTCGTGCCCATGATATCTGTGTATTGTGGTGGGAGATCAGCATTACCCGTTTTAAAGGAGCAGTGCTCCCTGCCCCTATCAGCTAACAGCCAACATCCAACAGATAGTACAGGTTCTGTAAAGCTTCAGTTAGAAACTCACCCACAGATGTCATCGCTGGACACATCTCACAGACTGTTGTTTCTGGATCGGATGCTGAAATTTGTCAAGAAACCTATCTGCCTGGAGACAAACGTGTCTCTTTGTTCACATGCAGGGATCCTTTGGCGCCATAGGAAGCCCTTGGTTTTTGTTTGCATAACGGTCTTGGGTCTAATGATAGCCTCCTTCAAGGTGGCCTCATATATCCAATTTTACTCCAGACAGTTATAACAAAACATTCTAGCCACATGGAGCAAATGGACTCCTTGGACTGCCTTATGCATCTGAACTCTAGGCCAGACTCTCCTGGCATTGTAGATTTCAAATTCAGCCCTGGAATTAGAACCCTTTCCTTCACAGTCATGGCAGTTCTCATGATGGATGGCAGCCTCTTTTGGGATGGAAATCAGTTCTGAACACCTTCTCGGTGCAGGGGACTTAATCATCAGAGGGGGCTCACCTTCCAATCAACATTTTGGAACTTAAGGTGATTCGGCTGGATTCCTCTATTGTGATAATAATACAGTTGGACAGTGCCATGGCCAAAAGGGTGCCAGAAATCATGTCCTCTAAAGGGAAGCAGCCCTCTCCAGTGTCAACATCCCAAATGTGAAAAATTGGCAGGCCCATTTCCTCAGCCATCAGCATCCAGATTTGGGGGTACAGATGCTCTACCCGATGGTTTGTTGAGCCGTTTGCCACAGGTGGGTAGCACCAGATGAGTACCAGATGTGGAACTCTTGGCATCCAGTTCCAGCAACAAATGGTTTGTCACCAAGTCCAGGAACCTTTGGGCCTCTACAGTAGATGTTCTGGTGACGCTGTAGGATCAGTTCACCTTGATATGCCTTTCTGGCCCTCCAGATTTCCCTTGCCTACTCTATAGGATAAGAAAGGAGGGCATGCCACTGATACTCCAGCTCCTGTGAACCCTGCATGGTTGTTGAAGCCCTGATCCTGAGGGATAGGACCTTTTCGGTTTCAGTCATCCCTACCCTCATGAAAGCTAGAAAGTCTGCCTTTACACCTGGAAGGCATAATTTGCTTGGTACGAGTCATGGAACCTTCATCATAAAGTACTCTATGGGACATTCTGTGCTTCCTCCAGTCTCATCTGGACCAACTCTTGTCCTTGAGTACCATTAGGGGGCAAATCTTGGCTTTTGCCATTCTGTTTTAGGGATCTTCGGCCTCTCACTCTCTAGTTAAGGCCTTTGTTTAGGGAGTAGGACACATTACTACCCATTTGTTTTCCTGGGATCTCAATCTGGTTCTTTTGGCTCTTTTGAACCCTCCCTATAAACGTTTCAGGAATATTGCCTTGTCTGACCTTACCTGTAAGGTTGCCTTTCTTGTTGCTAGTACCTCTGCAAGGAGTGTCTCTGAGCTAGCAGCCTTATCCTATATCCTATAAAGGGGCTTCTCTTTCTGTAGCACAAGGTTGTCTTTAGGCCCAAAATATCCTTTTTTTTCCAAAGCTGGTCTCTGCTTTCCTCCTTAATCGGTCAATTGTCCTTCCTTCCTTATGCCCCGCTCTGAAGCATCCTGAGGAAATTTCCCTGCCCTGCCTGGATGTGGTGCATGCTGTAAGAGTTTACCTCTCTGCTACTCCTTCTTTTTGAAAATCAGATTTTGTTTGTGCTTCTAGAGGGATCCCATAAGGGTCTCTCTGCCTTTCATTCCTCCATTGTTACGTGGATTAGACAAGATATTGCCCAAAGCCTATAGTTGGAAAGATGTTGTTCTCTCCCAGTTAATGCACATGCTACCAGATATGTCAGTGCTTCTTGGGCTTTTCAGCATCAGGCATCTATGTCTCAGATTTGCAATGCTGCCTTTTGGGCTTCCGTTGACACATTTTGTTCTACCTGAGTGGGTGTTAAAGCCTCCTCTCATGCAAGTTTAAGACATGCTACAAGCTGCTCTGATCCCTTGATCTGCTTACGTGGGCCTGTTGGAATTATTTGCTGTGTTGCCCACAATTCATTTGTACTGTTTTTGAACATCCCATTCATAATGATTTAAAGAAGCCTGTGTCCTGTGCTGTACTCCAGGAAACAGATTTTACTAGTCAACATTTTTTTCATCAAACCAAAATTTTTTCCATGATTCTCAGTTTACCTGGAGATCCTACCATTAACTGCCTGTTGTGGGCTGCCAAACCTAAGTCACTATCTTGCAATTAACAGCAACATTGTCAGTCTGCTCTATATGCTCTTTCATTTGGCCATTGGGCCTATCTGTTAGAGCCTACAAAACAACATATTTGTAGTAGTGCTGCAGGAAACAGTAGACAGTGAGATGTGATGCTGAACAGACTGAAACATAGATTTAGGTTTTATACTTTAAAGTATATGCAAACCTTAAAGGAGAAGTACAGCCAAAAATTGTTTGGCTGTACTTCTCCTGTGGATCACACAAGTGCAGTTTGTTTTGCACTCCTGTTACCTGTTTGCAGCTGACAGTGGCCTGGAGCTGGTCCAGGCTCGACAAAGATCGCGACCATATGGTCAGGATCTGCCCACGTGCCTGGACCGGCTGAGCCTCTGAGCACCCGCTGAGAGCCTGAGCCAGCCACTCCTACCCCCTCCACAGCCCAGCACTCCAGTGGGTGCGGAGCAGAGAGCCAGCCTGTCAGTCACCAGCTCTCTGCTCAGGGAGCTCTGAGAACCGAGCGAGCGGCAGTTAGATCGCTCAGTTTTCAGCCTTTTCAGCATCAGACCGATGGTATGATTAAAAGAAAAAACATACTTCTCTCAACAATGAACTCCTGTTTTTTGCTCCCTTTTGATCTGATAAATATATCCTTAAAATAATTTTGTTTTATTTAACCCTCCAGTGTTCTATCTTCCCTCCAATAGAAACTGATAAGTACATCTAAAATTCTGCTGAATTCTGTTGTTTGAGCAAGGAGTTACTCACTGTTCAGGATGGTATGAGTCACCCCAGGTCAAACTACTCAGAACATCCTCAGCCCAGTAAAATTCAAATTTTCTAGTCTAATAATTTCAATTTAACTCAAAGGTAAAGAGGAGAGGCACAAATGTGTAACCTCGTTTTACAATTTGACAAATTGGGGTTGATTACTAAAACTGGAGAGAGTCAAATGAGAAGCAGCTGTGCATGGTAGCCAATCGGGCTTTTAACTTCAGCTTGTTCAATTAAAGGATAAGTTCACCTCTGGGAACATGTTACATGTTCGACCCATTTTTAGGGTGTAACATGTCCCCAATGCTGCAGCCGCTGCCCGATTTGACCTTGTGTTTTCTGCACATGGGCACTTCCCTTATTTGTTGTTTCTTTTCTGTTATTAGCCAGGTTTGTGAAGGACCTATTACTCTGTGTAAATCCTTCTATGAGATGCAGGCATGTACTGGCCACCAGGACTACCGGGAGTTTCCCGTCGGGCCAATGGCTCAGTGGGCCGGTTTCAGAAACCGCCTGTTAAAGTAATGGCTGCGCAGCCATTAAATTGAGCACCACCAGGGATTGGCAAGGTGTCCATGAGTGGTCCTTGCAGTGTTCACAGTCCAAGTGGCTCCTCCCTCCCCTGAGTCCCCTCCCTCCTCTTGTGTATGACACAGACATGTCACGGAGCATGCATTTGAATTCTTCGGTGGCGCTGTAACAGAGTCCCAGCTCCTACACCGCATCCTCTTGTGATAGACAGAAGTTCCGTCTATCACAGGAGGAGCTGGAGTGGGAGGCGGGACCCTGTTACAGCGCCACCGAAGAATTCAAACGCAAGATCTGTGACACAGCGGGAGATACGTGTGATCCAGGCACTGTTGAGTCTGCATTGGGCACAGAATGAGGGGCTTAGAGTCAGCATTGATGGGCATAGACTGAGGGGCTCAGGATTGATGGGCACAGACTGAGGGGTTTAGGATTGATGGGCACAGACTGAGGGGCTCAGGATTGATGGGCACAGACTGAGGGGCTCAGGATTGATGGGCACAGACTGAGGGGCTCAGGATTGATGGGCACAGACTGAGGGGCTCAGGATTGATGGGCACAGACTGAGGGGCTCAGGATTGATGGGCACAGACTGAGGGGCTCAGGATTGATGGGCACAGACTGAGGGGCTCAGGATTGATGGGCACAGACTGAGGGGCTCAGGATTGATGGGCACAGACTGAGGGGCTCAGGATTGATGGGCACAGACTGAGGGGCTCAGGATTGATGGGCACAGACTGAGGGGCACAGGATTGATGGGCACAGACTGAGGGGCTCAGGATTGATGGGCACAGACTGATGGGCACAGACTGAGGGGCTCAGGATTGATGGGCACAGACTGAGGGGCTCAAGATTGATGGGCACAGACTGAGGGGCTCAGGATTGAGAGGCACAGACTGAGGGGCTCAGCATTGATGGGCACAGACTTCGAGTCTGTATTTGGGCACAGTGAGGCTGCATTTGATGGGCACAGTGAGGCTGCATTTGATGGGCACAGTGAGGCTGCATTTGGTGGGCATGGGTGAGGCTGCATTTGATGGGCACAGCGAGGCTGCATTGATGGGCACTTGTATACCACAAGCATTCTATATATAAATGTATTTTTAAACTTATTTGTACTTGTAAGACTAGGCTAGAGAATAGACAGAGTGTTTTTTGACGGTTTTAATTTGAAATGTACCTTTCTTTCACTAAGGTCTCTACTTTGGAAATTTTCCACCACAGCGTTGGTCTGTGCCTATCCCTGAGCAGCGCTGTGCTGCCTATAAGTGGAATAAAGTAGAACAGCTAATGGCCAGTGAAGGATGTGGGGGGGGGGGGGCTTGGGTGGTCATCAGGGTTGGCCGGATGGGGGGGGTGCGGGTTGGTCCATCGGGGTTGGCTGGCCGGTATGGGAGAGACCTGTCATCCGCACTGCCTATCACCTCACTTCATAGTGCGCAACCCGACTCAGCCTCAGGGCCGCTACATTGCTGAAAGGCAGCCAATGGCTGTGCAGCAATGCCCGTTTCTGAAATTCCAGCCAATGAGGCTTTAGCAATGTTCCTGCATGACGTTAGCCCTCCCACTTCATGCAGTGATTCGAAAAGGAAGGAGGAGAAAAAAACAGAGGAGAATAAGTGAAATAATATTGGAGGTGAGTGAGGACAGAGTTATGCCGCGTACACACGATTGCACATTCCGACAACAAAATCCATAGTTATTTTCCCGACGGATACTGGCTCAAACTTGTCCTGCATACACACGGTCACACAAATATTGTCGGAAATTCCAAACGTCAAGAACGCGGTGACGTACAGCTTGTACGACAAGCAGAGAAAAATGAAGTTCAATAGCCAGTGCGGCTCTTCTGCTTGATTCCGAGCATGTGTGGCACTTTGTGCGTCGGAATTTACGACAACGGATTTTGTTGTCGGAAAATTTGAGATCCAGATCTCAAATTTTGTTTGTCGGAAATTCCGACGGAAAATGTGCGATGGAGCCTACACGCGGTCGGAATTTCCGACATTAAACTCCCATCGAACATTTCCCATCGGAAAATCCGACCATGTGTACGAGGCATTAGACTATATTCAGTTAACACATTTTCATACAGAAAAATAAATGTTGTAAAACTTAGAGGACAGATAGAATGTTCTGTCCTATGCCCTATACCTTTTATACAACTTACACGTCATTCTAAAGGCGTCTGTAATGTTGAAATGCATCTTTTTCTCTAAATAAATAGTTTTTAAAAAAAACAGTTTATAGTTACAGTGGAATATTTTTACTTATTTTTTTGCACAATTGCATATAGTTTGTATACTGTTTTTGTGAGTGTTTGCAAAATTAAAGTGGGCTGGTCTGGATGAAGTCCAGGGCCACATTTTTGTCCCAGTCCAGCCCTGGTTTCACAGACTTGAGACTTCCTGTTCCATTAAACACTTCTTATTCCCCCTGTCTAGTCTTTTTCTGCAATAGTCCTCTCTTCACACCAGCTAGTCTTGGTCTGCTGGTAGTACACATGGCCAACTGGTTGCATTCTCATAAGGGGAATCTTCTTAGCACCCTGTAGGGGAAGACATGACTGAGCTTTAAAGAGGAGAGAATGGAAGAAGCTCTGCCTTTGAACTGGCTGCTACGTTGATGTTCACTTCTGCTTTGTAGCTGATATTGACGTATGCTTCTGAGGATCCTGATTTTTGTGTTAGGCATGCAAAGGGTCATATTTGTTATGTCCTGCTTTTTTTATAATGACATTTGTGAGGTATAGTGGGCTAGTTCTGTATGTTACTCTGCCCTGCCTCTGGGAAATGAAAGGGATGTAGTGATTTTTTTTATTTTTATTTTTTCCACCCTCATGTTGATTTTTTTCCATCATCTAGTTTTAAATAGTGGTGGAAATTTCCTATAATTTTCAAAAGCACTGCTCACCTTTTTTAGTTTTCAGGTGAGTTCCCTTAGCGAGTTAGTTTCACTTGGATGCTACCTGGGTGTGCCTGTACCACAGGTGTGTGTCTTTCCTGACTGCACTGGTCCAAGGGTTGCTGTTTATTTTTTTGTGAGCGGGGTTGCTGTTTTGCCCCTATTCGCAAGCTATTTATTCCCACAAGAGTTTGGGTTTGATAACTCTAAAGTTTTATAATATTTAAAAAGGATCTTCAGCAGCTGCTGACTTTTAATATAAGGACACTTACCTGTCCAGGGATCCAGCGCTGTCCTCACCCGAACCAGTTCTTCACCGGTCTTTGGGTCCCCAGCGCATCTTTATTATGAGAAGTCGGCTGTGAGCCCTAGTGGCTTCACAGCTGGCTTCCTACTGCGCATTCATGAGCCGCACTGCACTTTGTGAATGGTCCAGCAACTTTCTGGGACCTATGATGTGTCCCAGAAAACTGCGGGGAAAGAGGGGGGGGGGGCGAACTTCTGGTTGGATTTCCTAGTGGGAGCGGGTACCTGTCAAAACAAGGTATCCACTTCCCCAGAAAAAAAAGTGTGCTCAAAGGTGTTAGAGGAGGTGGGGAGTAGGAGGCGAAAAAGCGGAACTTCCCCTTTTGGATGAAGTTCCACTTTAGGCAAAGCTGGTCTTTTTAGCTCAAATGTTATCACCTTATCCTGTGTAGGATTGCTTATATAGACTGCAACATTTCAACATTAAAGCTTCAGGTTTTTTTAAATGAATAGCTAAAATAATACATTTGTTATACTTACCTGCACTGTGCAATGGTTTTTCAAAGTGCAGCCCGATCCTTCTTTTCTAGGGTCCCCCGCCAGAAGCCACTTTCTATGGGCACATTTGTGCAGGGTCCCTCCCCAGTCACCTTATCTGCATCCATTGACACAAGCCAGGCGGCCTGGCCCCGTCCCCCACTCCCTCGTCACAGCATTTGATTGACAGGAGCGGGAGCCAATGGAGGGAGACAGCGATGAGAGCCACTGGTCTTGTGCACACCGCTATATTGGGATCGAGCGCAGGTAAGTATAAGGGGTGGGGCTGGGGGGATCCTGCAGCACATAAGGTTCTTTACCTTAATGCATTAAGGTAAAAAAAAAAAAAAAAACCTTAAAGTGGAGCTCCACCCACGCTTGTTTGCTTCCTCTCCCCTTCCACTACCACAATTGGCACCTTTCAGGGGGAGGAAGGGGGGAGCGGATACCTGTCAAAACCAGGTACCCGCTCCCACTTCCGGGCAAGATTGCTGCAATCGCTGTGCGGTGATCTATGAAATTTTTGGCCCGTCTTCCTTCCCCCCCACCCCCACTTTTTTCTGGGAGACACGCAGGTCCCAGAAGACAGTGGAACCATTCAGAAGGCACAGTGCGATTAGCGCATGCGCAGTAGGAAACAGACTGTGAAGCTGCAAGGCTTCACTTCCTGTTTTCCTTAGCAAAGATGCTGACACCTGCACCCGGAGCCGATGGAGGGATCGACTTGGGGGGCCGACATTGTGGGTTCCCTGGACAGATAAGTGTCCTTATATTAGAAGTCAGCAGCTACAGTATTTTGTAGCTGCTGACTTAATTTTTTTCCCCCAGGCTGGAACCCCTCTTTAAAGCTTTAGAACCACTTAAAAGTAGGCATTTGCTTAAAAAAAATGTTACATTACTGTCCTCATCGCCTGAGTGTTATGTTGAGTCTCTGGTTTAAATGCTTTGATGTAGAGCAGTAGTAAAATCAGAACTTCTGATATGCACATTTCTGGGTCAGTGACTCAAATGTGCCATAGGCAGAAGCTCCACATGACAGAAGAGCAACTAGCATCTGCAGAATGAGAAGTCTATATTGGCAGTCTCTGTTGCTTTAGGAAAACTTTGTTTAAGCAGTAGCTATTAGAGGCTGCATACTTGTCATATATGGAAGCTTTAAATATTAATAATAGTGAAGCGCTACCTCTCAAACATACAGTGCTTAGTACATAAATGCCTTATAAAAAAATAACTATGACTGGTATACAATAGTGCAAAATGATGAATAAATGAAGTGAACCGTAATCAAAACAAATAACAATGTCAGAAACACATGATAATAGGTGGACAGTAAGCACATCAAAAATGAAACACCACCTAGCAATAGTTCATGTGATAAAGCTCAAATATATATATAAAAAAATAATAATATAAAGAATACAATGTGACCAAAGTGCATAAGTGAAATAAAAACTCTTCTGTGAAATGGGTGTTCTTCACAAATCACCACCAGTGCCCCTTCACCTTCCAAACCATGCGCTCACCTCATGAATAGACCTTACACAGGTCGCTATAAGCCTTCCCCTTCAGGGGTATATGCTCCAATGGCTGGTAGTTTAAATCTTATTCTAGCCACTTGAGCCCCCGACCATTATGCTGCCTAAGGACCAGAGGTCTTTTTCCAATTTGGCACTGCGTTGCTTTAACTGCTAATTGCGCGGTTATGCAATGCTGTACCCAAACGAAATTTGCGTCCTTTTCTTCCCACAAATAGAGCTTTCTTTTGATGGTATTTGATCACCTCTGCGGTTTTTATTTTTTGCGCTATAAACGGAAAAAGACCGAAAATTTTGAAAAAAAATGATATTTTCTACTTTTTGTTATAAAAAAAATCCAATAAACTAAATTTTAGTCATACATTTAGGCCAAAATGTATTCGGCCACATGTCTTTGGTAAAAAAAAATGTCAATAAGCGTATATTTATTGGTTTGCGCAAAAGTTATAGCGTCTACAAACTAGGGTACATTTTCTGTAATTTACACAGCTTTTAGTTTATGACTGCCTATGTCATTTCTTGAGGTGCTAAAATGGCAGGGCAGTACAAAACCCCCCCAAATGACCCCATTTTGGAAAGTAGACACCCCAAGGAAATTGCTGAGGCATGTTGAACCCATTGAATATTTATTTTATTGTCCCAAGTGATTGAATAATGACAAAAAAAAAAAATATTTACAAAAAGTTGTCACTAAATGATATATTGCTCACACAGGCCATGGGCCTATGTGGAATTGCACCCCAAAATACATTCAGCTGCTTCTCCTGAGTATGGGGATACCACATGTGTGGGACTTTTTGGGAGCCTAGCCGCGTACGGGGCCCCGAAAACCAATCACCGCCTTCAGGATTTCTAAGGGTGTAAATTTTTGATTTCACTCTTCACTGCCTATCACAGTTTCGGAGGCCATGGAATGCCCAGGTGGCACAAAACCCCCCCAAATGACCCCATTTTGGAAAGTAGACACCCCAAGCTATTTGCTGAGAGGCATGGTGAGTATTTTGCAGATGAAGAAAGACAAGAAAAAACATTTTTTTTTTTCTTTTTTCAATTTTCAAAACTTTGTGACAAAAAGTGAGGTCTGCAAAATACTCACTATACCTCTCAGCAAATAGCTTTGGGTGTCTACTTTCCAAAATGGGGTCATTTGGGGGGGTTTTGTTCCACCTGGGCTTTCCATGGCCTTCTAAACTGTGATAGGCAGTGAAGAGTGAAATCAAAAATTCACGCCCTTAGAAAGCCTGAAGGCGGTGCTTGGTTTTCGGGGTCCCGTACGCGGCTAGGCTCCCAAAAAGTCTCACACATGTGGTATCCCCGTACTCAGGAGAAGCAGCAGAATGTATTTTGGGGTGTAATTTCACATATTCCCATGGCATGTTTGAGCAATATATCATTTAGTGACAACTTTGTGCAAAAAAAAAAAATTGTCTCTTTCCCGCAACTTGTGTCGCAATACAAAATATTCCATGGACTCGACATGCCTCTCAGCAAATAGCTTGGGGTGTCTACTTTCCAAAATGGGGTCATTTGGGGGGGGGTTTGAACTGTCCTGGCATTTTATGCACAACATTTAGAAGCTTATGTCACACATCACCCACTCTTCTAACCACTTGAAGACAAAGCCCTTTCTGACACTTATTGTTTACATGAAAAAGTTATTTTTTTTGCAAAAAAATTACTTTGAACCCCCAAACATTATATATTTTTTTAAAGCAAATGCCCTACAGATTAAAATGGTGGGTGTTTCATTTTTTTTTTTCACACAGTATTTGCGCAGCGATTTTTCAAACGCATTTTTTGGGAAAAACACACACTTTTTTAAATTTTAATGCACTAAAACACACTATATTGCCCAAATGTTTGATGACATAAAAAAGATGATCTTAGGCGGAGTACATGGATACCAAGCATGACATGCTTGAAAATTGCGCACAAACGTGCAGTGGTGACAAACTAAATACATTTTTAAAAGCCTTTACAGGTTACCACTTTAGATTTACAGAGGAGGTCTACTGCAAAAATTACTGCCCTCGATCTGACCTTCGCGGTGATACCTCACATGCATGGTGCAATTGCTGTTTACATTTGACGACAGACCGCCGCTTGCGTTCGCCTTAGCGCGAGAGCAGGGGGCGACAGGGGTGCATTTTTTTTTCTTTATTATTTTTTTGCTTTTTTCTTATTTTTAAACTGTTCCTTTCATTTATTTATTTATTTATTTATTTATTTTTAATCATTTTTATTGTTATCTCGGGGAATGTAAATATCCCCTATGATAGCAATAGGTAGTGACAGGTACTCTTTTTTTTGAAAAAATTGGGGTCTATTAGACCCTAGATCTCTCCTCTGCCCTCAAAGCATCTGACCACACCAAGATCGGTGAGATAAAATGCTTCCCCAATTTCCCAATGGCGCTATTTACATCTGGCGAAATCTAAGTCATAAAATGCTCGTAGCTTCCGGTTTCTTAGGCCATAGAGATGTTTGGAGCCACTCTGGTCTCTGATCAGCTCTATGGTCAGCTGGCTGAATCACCGGCTGCATTCTCAGGTTCCCTGTTGAGGCAGGAGAGCCAGAGAAAAACACGGAAGACGGTGGGGGGGGCATTCCCTCCCACGGCTTGTAAAAGCAGTCTAGAGGCTAATTAGCCGCTAGGATTGCTTTTACATGAAAGCCGACCGCTGGCTGAAAAGAATGATACCAAGATGATACCTAAACCTGCAGGCATCATTCTGGTATAACCACTCAAAGTCGTGAATGGCGTACCTGAAGACAAAAAAATGGTTAACAATAAAGCACAGTAAACGGTAAAGTATAAAAAATTGCATACCTGAAAAGCAAACATGATAAAACATAATAACAATAAAACATTGCAGAATAGAATACAGTAAAAAAAGAGCAGAACAATCGAGAGAATAGAGAGAGAGAGAACAATAAAACGACAACTATTTTATTTTATATATATATATTTTTTTTTTTTACACTTTTTTTGTAACTAACTTTTATAACTGTAACCGGTTCCAGGTTCGGGTCTCTCAAAATGCGATGGCATCTTGGGAGACCCTGTGAAAGTGTGCCTAGTCTGTGCAATGCTGTACCCTACGCTAATACTCAACTAGTGAATGGTAGCGTTCAAAACATTCACCAATGCAAAGACCAGGATTGTCAGGACAGGAGGGACAATAATAGCGGGTGTCACGCCTATATCCGCGCTTGCTGCAGACACAACATCTTTTTTGGGGGGGTTTGTTGGGTAGGGGTACTCGGGAGGACATAAAAATGCCTCTCATGCAGCCGACTGCATTTGGTTGGGGATGTGAATGGGGGAAGTACGGGCGCTGCAGAAGCGGTGGGTTCCCAATTAGGATTGGCGAATGCAGCAGGAAGGGCATTATGGGCACGATGGGCCTGTGTTTGTCTTCTTGGTGGCAGCGGGACACTACTTCTGCTTGCCACCTCACCAGCTTGAACTGCACTTATGGGACTCGCCACGTCACCAAGTGTTACTGCAGTGCTGGTTTGACTACGACCGGGGTGTACTAGGCCGCTGGCGCTTGCCAGTTCAATAAAAAAGCTACCAAAAAAACTGTTAGCGATCGCAGGGATCAGGCCTGACTCTGCGAACGCTGCAGTTATGTGTTTAGTGTTTTGTAAGTGACAGTGATCGATCGATACTGCATTTGGGTGGGCTGAGCTGGGCCGGGCGGAGGGGCAAAATGCAGGTGCTAGCAGGTATCTGGGCTGATCCCGCTAACACTGCGTTTTTTGGGAGCCCTAAACTGCTGGGGACGCTAGTATAGATCTGATTGGATCAGATATTGTTCCTTGCACATACTATACCACTAAGGGAGGTGTATGCTGCGTGCGTGGGTGTTAGCGGTACTGGCGCTAACATGACGCTGACTGGGGCTGGTGCTTGCCAGTTCACCAAAATGCTACCAAAAAAACTGTTAGCGATCGCAGGGATCAGGCCTGACTCTGTGAACGCTGCAGTTATGCGTTTAGTGTTTTGTAAGTGACAGTGATCAATCGATACTGCACTTGGGTGGGCTGGGCGGAGGGGCAAAACGCAGGTGCTAGCAGGTATCTGGGCTGATCCCGCTAACACTGCGTTTTTGGGAACCCTAAACTGCTGGGGACGCTAGTATAGATCTGATCGGATCAGATATTGATCCGATCAGATACTATACCACTAAGGGAGGCGTATGCTGCGTGCGTGGGTGTTAGCGGTACTGGCGCTAATCTGATGCTGCCTGGGGCGACGCATATCACCGCCGGGCGATCAGGGGGCTAAACCTTTATTCGGTAATAAACGGCGGGTGCCCTGACACTATAAAAAATAAACGAACTAACCAGCGTCAACCGTAACACTTATACGGTGATCAGTGGTGAAAGGGTTAACTAGGGGGCAATCAATGGGTTAAAACATTTATTCGGTAGTATATGGGGGTCCCTGACGCTATAAAACGCTGACGGCGAACCTAAATATTTACGTCCCTAACTAGCGTCACCAGCGACACTAATACAGCGATCAGAAAAATGATCGCTTAGTGACACTGGTGACGGGGGGTGATCAAGGGGTTAAAACTTTATTAGGGGGGGGTTAGGGGGGTACCCTAGACCTAAAGGGGGCTAACAGTAACTGTCCTAACACTGTAACTGTCACAAACTGACACCAATACAGTAATCAAAAAAAAAAAAATTAAATTAAAAAACCTGCTTGGTGTCAGTTTGTGACGGGCGGGGGGATCGGGGTGTTTTGTATGCCTGGCATGTTCTACTATGTGTGTGTAGTGTTGTGTACTCTCATTGATGTCTTCTCTCCTCGGCGCTGGAACGGAAACTACCGAGCCGAGGAGAGATGACATAATTTCCTTTGCTGCTGTTTAGCATACAGCAGCAAAGGAATGTTCCCATTGGCCGGCGGCGATCGCGAGGGGGGGCCACGAACGGATGGCCTCCCCCTCACCTCCGATCGCCGGGGAACAAAACACGACCGCCTCGGGCACCGGGGGGGGGGGTCCGATCGGACCCCCCACCCGCGGAAGGCAAATCACGTACATGCACGTGATTTTGCCTGTCCGTGCCACCTTGCCGACTTACATCGGCGTGAGGCGGTCGTCAAGTGGCTAGGGACACTGGCTTCAGTGTGCTGTAGTCCTCATATACACTGTATTACCAAAAGTATTGGGACACCAAACTTTAATGGCGTCTTAGTCCGTAGGGTTCAACATTGAGTTGGCCCACCCTTTGCAGCTATAATAGCTTCTGCTCTTTTCGGAAGGCTGTCCACAAGCTTTAGGAGTGTGTCTATGGGAATGTTTGACCATTCCTCCAAAAGCGCATTTGCGAGGTCAGGCACTGATGTGGACGAGAAGGCCTGGCTCACAGTCTCCACTCTAATTCATCCCAAAGGTTTTCTATCGGGTTGAGGTCAGGACTCTGTGCAGGCCAGTCAAGTTCCTCCACCCCAAAATCGCTCATCCATGTCTTTATGGACCTTGTTTGTGAACTGGTATGCAGTCATGTTGAAACAGGAAAGGGCCCCAAACTGTTCCCACAAAGTTGGGAGCATGACATTGTCCAAAATATCTTGGTATGCTGACGCCTTAAGAGTTCCCTTCACTGGAACTAAGGGGCCAAGCCCAACCCCTGAAAAACATCCCCACACCATAATCCCCCCTCCACCAAATGATTTTGACCAGTGCACAAAGCAAGGCCCATAAAGACATGGATGAGCGAGTTTGGGACCCTCCCCTGTCGGGTTCTTGAGGTTATTTGATTTGCGGGGTGCGTTTGTGATACCATTATTTCTTCATGGCACCCCAAACATGGTGCGATTTTGCAGTGATTGCCGAGTAACAAAACACGCTACACTCGTGGGAAAAGACGCAAAGCCAAACGCTCCTGGCTCTGTGCCAAGATTTGATACATGAGCTTCTTTGGAGCGGAGGGAGGTCAACTCAAATGAATGGTGACGCTCCACTAAAAAAAAACACAAAAAAGCTAAAAGAAACGCAATGCAGCAGCTGTCGCTGCACTACGCTATGCTCAGGTGTGAATGTAGCCTTAACGTAATTCAGACTGTTCTGCATTTGCCCTGCATTTCAAATGCATATCAAACAGAGGAAGCCACACTTGTGTACCCTTATAGGCCTGGGCTTCAAGAGAGGTTTTTAGATGGGTGTTTACCTTCAAAAATGATGGTATCGCCATGCAGATTTTTCTGACGGAATTGAACCTTGACTCCTTATGAAAGATCAGCTTAAGTAGGCTTAAGATAAAGATGTTTGCTAAAAAAAAAAAATCTTAGGCTAAAAGTTAAAATGTATAAACATTTAACCTTGTACATGTTACTTAAAGGAAATCAATGCTTTACATATGTAGGGCAAAGAAAGAAAGAAAGTTTTCTTTATATAACACACACAAACTACTTACAAATATATTTTTACATTTTTGTAACCTTTTTTTTTTCTTTAAGTACAATGGGAGCTATTCAATAAAGCATTTATAACCCTTTTCTGTTGTTATGGTCACATTAGGAAGTCCTGCTCCAAATTTAGGAATCCCACGCAACAGTTTTCTTGCTATTTCTAATGCATACAACAAATTCAGGTAGTTTTTATGTCCAACGCTTTTATTATTCTGGTGCTAGAGCTACAAAACTATAGATCAGAAAAGTGGAGGCAATTACCTCTGTCCGAGGTATACCTGTGACAGATACCTTTTACATTTTACAGACAGTTACATGAATCTGTCACAAGTTGCGTCATTTGCTGCACAGATGAGAGACATCTATTTGAATTCCAGGACATGAGCTGTCTATGTGCCTTTTTAAAACGACACTGGAGACAAGTGGTTAATGCAGAGCTCCAAGAATAAGACAAATTCTACCCTTGCAGTACTGCCCCCCCCGTACTTCAAGGGTTAAAAGCTTGTTTAGTCAAGGTCTGCAGGGATAAGGTATAATACCTTATTCCAGGTTTCGTCAAGTTCACTCCAACCATGCAACTGGTCTGGCATTGCTGCCTCTCTAAGGTGCTCTCAACCACTGTCAAATGCTCCCTTCCTATGCACGGTAGGTTTTATAGCTCTGCATTGTATGTGATAAGGCCCCCCCCCCACCCCCAAAGCCTGAGAACAGCATTGAAGCCTGCTGGACCAAAGGACGGGGTAAGCGATACATTTTATCCTTGCACCCCAGAACTAAATGACCATTTACCCCCCTGCAGTGTGGAGGGGGCACTGGAAGGGTAGATTTTCTTATTGTTGGAGTTCTGCTTTAAGGAAATTGACCTGGTCATGGTTTGTTACACTTGATATATCCTTAAATAAGACGCATGTGCATTTCCTGTACTGCGTTAAAAACACTGCACTTGCTATCTGCAGTCTGTGTCAATGCAATGTTAACCACACCCCAAACGCAGGTCGCAAACACAGTGAATTTTCCTGCATTGGCTTGCAAGGTACAGACGTACCATGCGATCTGGTTGCACTGCTGTTTTTGAAGTAGTGCATGCACTACTTTTGGTGTGTTGCAGTGTGATTTCAGCCCGTTCAAAAAGCACACTGCATTCGAATTGCACAAGAACGTGAACATTGTCCTGTGTGATTCTTGGTGTGAACCCGGCCTTTCAAGCTTTTTTTTTTTTTTTGTACGCAAATTAACAAGATTATGAGACAATTAAATATGCATTTCTAATTTTAAAAAAGGGGTTATTCTAATCAGACAATGAGGTAATGGACATAGGATGTATTAATAGTCAAGAGATGTGTTATGTCAAAATAGGTATTTATTTGGCATGAACAACTGTATCCAGTTGTCAGTGTAATGAGCTGTAACATAGAGACAGAAAATTGTGGAATATCTCTACAGGCACAGCAACAAAACATTTTTTTATAGTGTAGTAAAAGGTTACAACTTTTATTGATGTTCATGCCTTCCTGTCTCCATGAACCCCAATCTTCCTTTTTCTTGTCCTAGTTTCAAAGATAACGTGTAGAGACATTTCCCCAGTGGATTCAAATAATAAAATCCTGGCAAAATTATAATCTTTCTTTACTTTTTCCCTTTTTTTAAATCAGGAAAATGTTTATTAAAACACATATATCATTTTTGCAATCCAAGACAATACAAAACAATAAAGTAATGCGACTGACAAAGATTGTGGAAATATTCACATAGACAAAAACTTAATGGAATGCACATAAAATAACTTAGAAACAATAAATGCAACTCCAAAGCTGTCTTATTCACAAAACCAAACTGTTAAGGTCTAGCTGGACAATTAAATAGTCTCTGATAGACAAGTTCCTTATAGTTAAGCCCAGGAGTATCTAGCCACAATCCCCACGCTTTTCTGAATTTGCCAGGGCATCCCCTGCGTGTATAAATGTAGTTTTCTAAGAGTAGCGAGTTGCCTACGGAGGATACCCAAGGCTTATGTGTTGGAGGGTCTGAAAACTTCCACAATAATAAAATTAGCCTACGGGCATGAAAAAGTGCCCTGCCTAGGGTTATTCTTTACTTTTTCTAATACTAAACTAAAATTGTATGAGCTGAAGTCAGGCTTTAACAAAAACATGAGTCGTTTAGCAGTTTTTGATCAACCAATGGAATGCAACAGACCATACTTTAATCTTGGGTGACACCTTCACTCTGGTTACCTCCTGGATATTTGCCTGTATTTCTTGTAGGTTCACATATTTTTTTCTTTGTCTTTGTGTATTCCTCTTGCATTTTACCAGCATAACTGTATTTTGCTTAAATTGTACACATCAGCCTGTTAGGTGGTCTTCAGGGTGAGGGCCAATGAGATTAGATTGTGTTCTATGGGCTTTTTTACACAACGCTTTAAATTCTAATGGGGCCGAGCTGCTAGCTCTGTGCCCAACCCTCCACCCTGTTTCAAAACAGGTTGGAGAATAGCAATTAAGAAGCGGGAATTTAAAGTGGAATCCATGTTTTACTTACATTACGCTGCTCTGTATTCTGCAGCAAGGCAGGCAACTTCTCATGTGCTGCCAGAAATAAATCAAGTTGGCCTGAATGCTTCTAAGCCATTCAGGAAAAGCCTTGTATTTTCAAAAAAAATGCATGTCCCATTGGCCTTTATGGCAGCCAAAAAGACTACTGACAAATATTTAAAAGAAAAAGTTTTTAATTGTACAAAAAGAATAAAATTTCCATCTCATATTTCACATAAAATGATCTGATCTCTTAATTATACAACAAGATCTACTATTTTTCCATTTGGAGTGAAAACAGCATACAGTATACATCAACGGATAAATTGTTTGCTACCGATTTGTCCCAACGAGAGCAAGACAGTACACATTATGCATGAATAGCTGTATGGTTGCCATCTGTGCCAGCCTGTGTCCCCATTGCAGCCAATGTCCCCAGTAGTGCAGCCTGTGTCCCCATTGCAGCCAGTGAAGGGAGAGGAGAGCCGCCGCCTGTTTGATTACAGCGCCGGGAACATCACAGCTTTCATTTCAATAGCTGTGTGTTCCCCTCTGCGCGCCGTCACATACAGCCCCCCCCCCTTGTCCAGGCACTCAAACAGGCAGCGGCTCTCCTCTCTCCTACGATATAGGAAGCCCCCCTGATAGGCAGCACCAAGGGTGGGGGCGGAGCCCTGCACAGGCCCCGCCCCTTTCTGTATCGTCAGAAATTCTCTTTCGACTTTTTGCCGAAAAGGCCATTTTCGCCCGATATGTTTCGCGGCCAAAATTTCGGTGCATCCCTAATAATTAAGAGACCAGATCATTTTATGTGAAATATAAGATTGAAATTTTAATATTTTTGTACAAATAAAGAACTTTTTCTTTTAAGTATTTGTCAATAGTCTTTTGGCTGCCATAAAGTCCCATGAGAGATGCATTTGTTGTATTAGTAGCAAGGGACAGAGCTGCAACTCATGATATACTCACCTAAACATACTTCAGTATTCACTGAAAAAGGTCTTCCTCTGATTGGTCAAGGTGGAAATCTCGATGTTATCCACCCCTCTCTCAACCTAAAAATACAATACTTTTCCTGAATAGTGGAGAGAGATTCAGTCCAACTTGATTTATTTTTGGCAGCAGACGGGAAGTTGCCCGTACTGCTGTGGAACACTGTGCCATTTACTGTATTTTGCTGATGCTACTGCAATATAATACAGTGCACACAGCAGCCACATTGGGTTTGTATTGGAGATGATTTGTTTGGGCCAGCTTGGCCCAAACAAATTATTTAACGTAAACCTGGAATACTGCTTTAAAATTAGGACCAATTTAATCAGGACCCCAGTTTTTTAGGCAGTGGGAGCAAACCACTAAAACAGGAAGAAAAAAGAAGAACAAAAGGCGGCTCTCACTAGTGGAATATCGAGCAGTTAATAAAATAAGCCGTTTTCATCTGCATAGGTGTTTAGTACAAAGGTAAGCTCAGTCCTGTTACCCTGTTTCCCCGAAAATAAGACCTAGCGTGATTGTCAGTGATGGCTGCAATATAAGCCCTACCCCCCAAACAAGCTCTACCATGTTTCCCCGAAAATAAGCCCTACCCTGAAAATAAAGCCTACAAGGACTTTAACTAGGGCTTATTTGGGGGGTAGGGCTTATATTGCAGCCATCACCGACAATCACACTAGGTCTTATTTTCGGGGAAACAGGGTAGTTGCATACAGGTGTGAATGGTGTACCACCAATACATTTGTGGCACTGAAAGGGTAGTGGAGCAGCATTCAAATGTATGCAATTACATTAATGGTATCCTTGAAACCAGTAAGCTGAAAAACCATTGCCACCGTAAAAAGGTACAAACTATGCCAGAATGCTTTGTACTTTTATTTGGTGTTTTAAAAAATCTAGATTATTAGTATATAGAAAGTAAAGAACTACAGTGCCTTGAAAAAGTATTCACACCCCTTGACATTTTCCACATTTTGTCATGTTACAGCCAAAAATGTACGTTTATTTTATTGGAATTGTATGTGATAGACCAACACAAAGTGGTACATAATTGTGAAGTGAAAGAAAAATGATAAATGGTTTTCAACATTTTTTACAAATAAATATGTGAAAAGTGTGGCGTGCATTTGTATTCAGCCCCCTTTACTCTGATACACCTAGCTAAAATCTAGTGGAACCAATTGCCTTCAGAAGTCGCCTATTAGTAAATAGAGTCCACCAGTATTTTAATCTCAGTATAAATACAGCTGTTCTGTGAGGTTTGATAGAGAACCTTAGTGAAAAAACAGCATCATGAAGGCCAAGGAACACACCAGACAGGCCAGGGATAAAGTTGTGGAGAAGTTTAAAGCAGGGTTGGGTTATAAAACATTATCCAAAGCTTTGAACATCTCAGGGAGCACTGTTCAATCCATCATCCAAAAATGGAAAGAGTATGGCACAACTGCAATACTACTAAGACATGGCCTTCCTACTAAACTCACAGGCCGGGCAAGGAGAGCATTCATCAGAGAAGTAGCCAAGAGGCCCATGGTAACTTTGGAGGAGCTGCAGAGATCCACAGCTCAGGTGGGAGAATCTGTCCACAGGACAACTATTATTTGTGCACTCTACAAATCTGGCCTTAATGGAAGAGTGGCAAAAAGAAAGCCATTGTTGAAAATAAGCCAGAAAAAGTCCCGTTTGCAGTTTGCAAGAAGCCATGTGGGAGATGCAGCAAACGTGTAAGAAGGTGCTCTGGTCAGATGAGACCAAAATTGAACTTTTTTGGCGTAAAAGCAAAACTCTATGTGTGGCAGAAAACTTACACTGCACATCACCCTGAACACACCATCCCCACTGTGAAACATAGTGGTGGCAGCATCATGTTGTGGGGATGTTATTCTTCAGCAGGGACAGGGAACCTGATCAGAGATGATAGGAAGATGGATCGAGCCAAATACAGGGCAATCTTAGAAGAAAACATGTTGGAGTCTGCAAAAAAGACTTGAGACTGGGGTTGAGGTTCACCTTCCAGCTGGACAACGACCCTAAACACACAGCCAGAGCTACAATGGAATGGTTTAGATCAAAGCATATTCATGTGTTAGAATGGGCCAGTTAAAGTCCAGACCTAAATCCAATTGAGAATCTGTTGCAAGACTTGAAAATTGCTGTTCACTGACACTCTCCATCCAATCTGACAGAGTGTGAGCTATTTTGCAAAGAAGAATGGGCAAAAATGTCACTCTCCTAGATGTGCAAAGCTGGTAAAGACATCCCCAAAAAGACTTGCAGCTGTAATTGCAGCGAAAGGTGGTTCTACAAAGTATTCACTGGGGGGGGGGGTTGGGGCGAATACAAATGTACACCACACTTTTCAGATATTTATTTACAAAAATATTTTGAAAACCATTTATTATGTGCCACTTTGTGTTGGTCTATCACATAAAATCCCAATTAAATATGTTTACATGTTTGTTTGTAACATGACAGTGTGGAAAATTTCTAGAGGTATGATGCACTGTATTTACTTATTGTAAAATCTTCATACACTAGGTAATCTGTCCTCTCAATGGAATTTCTTTATCAAAGTTTAACTTATCTTCCGTTAAGGAACCTTGTAAATTTGGTTTTATTTCAGCTTAGTCAAAAATTAACTTTTGAACTAGTGACTGTTGGTGGTATGTAAGATTTCAAGAGATAATAGGGATAAAAAATTAATCTGCTCCTGGAAGATGCTGAATTGGTAAAACAAAGTCAGTTGATTAAACAAAAACTTTATGGCACATTTACATTGACAAAGATAAGTCATTGTTAACTATTTTCAGAATGAAGTCTATAGAGGGCCAGACCTTATCTGTAGAGTGGTGTGAAGTCATGGGTCAGGATAGGTATGCTAATCCCCCTGGTAGCCAAAATGCAACAAATCTGAGCATTGATTATCGTACTGGGTATACCATGTCGGTGTTTACTAGGGGGTTGTATAAACTAGAGTATACATTTGCATGTAATTGGGAACTGATCATTCCCTTTTCTATGAAGGAAAGGAATTGAGGCTTTGACTGCATTTGCACCTTATCCAGCTGTGGGATTTGCTGGAGGAAAGATTGTAAAGGAGGCTGAAGCTTCTTTGACACAAGTAAAAATAGGCATTGCCATTGCCTTTTGTGGGACATCTGTCTACCTGCAGCCAGCCCAACTGAAGTGATATGCATACGATACCTAATTTTAAGTGGGTTTTATGAAAATAATCCATGCTAAGTTTCAGAGACTTTTAAAATTGGGGTCATTATCCGTTTTATTTTATTATTAACTGTGTGGCTGTTCTACTTTTCTCAAGTTTATGAGTAATCTGGAACATGGAACGCTGACAGCTTTATACATAGGAGAATAAAACCAATTGACAAAGCACATAAAAAGCATGCAGAGACCAGAAACTTGGAAATCAATGAGAAGGGTGTTAATTGACATGAAGAAGGCACACACAAAGCTCATAGAGGTCATGTTATTGGGGAAAATAACAGTCCACTCAAGCCCTACACTTTTAAAAGAATATGTAAGCCCAACATTTCATATTCCTGATATGTGCCTGCTGTACCATGTACTTATGTGCGAAAGTATCCTGTTGTCTTTGTATTGCTTCCTTTGAAATCACTGGTGTTCCTGCCAGTCCCTCTGCTTTCCTATCAAAAACTGTTCACACTAATCAGGAGAACACACCGTGGTCAGTTCTCTAGCTGTGCTGGGAACTCAGCCTGCTCTCCCCCAATGTTCAGACTTGTCCTGACACGCCTAATTCCTGCACAGCATATCAATGGGAAGAACAGTGTGCTGCTCTTCCTCCTTCCTCAGCTCTTATGCAGCTGAGAACAAAGGGTATGCGATCACTTATAAAAAATTATAAAAAAGGTGTTTATAATATTTTTTTTTTTATATCTATACATCTATATGCCTTTCATTTCTATTTTAAACTGAATGGGTTGTTTTACGAGGTGTTTACAATCACTTTAGGTGAACCCACACATGATCTTAGGGTTTGATCAGGTAATCTTGCACTAGTATTCCATGACATTCACAACAAGCAGAGCCCCGGGGCTCTACCCGATAGTATGGCACCAGGCAGAAAACTCAGCACACACAGCATCATGGGAAAGCAGTTCCCGCAACACAGTCAAGAGGTACAAGTATTAGAACAGTACACAGGGGTTGATTTACTAAAACTGGAGTGCAAAATCATGTGCAGCTGTGCATGGTAGCCAATCCGCTTCTAAACTTCAGCTTGTTCAGTTAGGGTTTGACAATAAAACCTGGAAGCCGATTAGTTCTTATGCAAAACTGCGCCAGATTTTGCACTCCCCAGTTTTTCCACAGTCACAAAAGGTCTCCTTCATTCCTGGGGAAACGCAAAGCTGATGACAGGCTGCCTCAATCGGAGCTTCTCTTTTTAAAGCTATAGATACAACTGTTCCTTAGCTTGGACTTCTACTTGTTTTTGCAGTCAAAGTTTATAGCAGCCTAAATTGAGAGAATAGCTAGAGTAGCTATCCCCAACCATAGTTATGTGGAACACTTGGTCAGCAGTATGACATCAATGATTTTTTGCTGGCATTCTAACCACCACCATAGGGGGGGGGGGGGCATTCTTCCCACTGACCATCAATGTAAGAAGCATTTCCCCAATGTAGGGAAAGAGGGAAGTTGTGCAGCAGTGGGGTCATCACAGTCCCTTCAGATCACATTAAAAATACATGCCAAATCTGTCAATTTTAGAGAAACTAAAACTGCTCCAATAGGGGACCTAGAAATCCACAATGTACACATTGTCATCTGAGAAGAGGGCTTCTGCTGAGGCTGGGTTCTCATATATGTGAATTTGATGTGGGTTCTCCGCATCCAATTCGCATAGCTTGTGAATGTGCCCAGCACGCAATCAAACCGGTTCACACAGATCCGAGGCAGCCACGGTCCGCATTCCAAAGGTGTCCTGCGCATCTTTGGGTCCAGTTCAGGTGCGAATTCAGACCTGATTCGCACCTGAACCGGTGAACAGGGATGCAGTGGACCCCATGCAGGGAACTGTGGCCGCACATATGTGAAGCCGGCCTAAGAGGGGGAAAAAAAATTTTCAGACAGCAAATAAAGGAAATAGTGAGTCTCAGGGTGATAATTAGGTAATCTGAACTTTGGACATGGTGCACAAAGATTCTAGTAACTTTTTAACCTAACAAGAAGATCATGATGTTGCTATGATGCCTTTGTCATGGTCTAAAACGGCTCTAGACATCCATCTTTAGGAATGCTCTGGTAGTATGGACACTGCTTGTAGCTTGCTAAAGCATGGCTTACCAACGTGCATGGTTGTCCCTTACACTGCTTTATTTTTTTCCATCCTGCTGTTTCTATTTTAGTTAATTAGTTTATATTGATAAGGTCAGGGATTTAATTTAGAGTTCTCACTTAATATAATGCCTACGTGTAAATCTGTTATGAATGTAACCTTTGGCTGTTGAACTCAGTTGAAGCTGCTTTTGTTTTCTTGTAACTGTATTGCCATGGTGTTGAAGCTTGTGTTCGTAGCCCAGGTGACTCCTGTTGTTGTTTACCCTTGCCCTTTGTGGGGGTTGTGCTAATGCTATTGTTTGTATAATTGCCTATAAAAGGCCTTTGAAAGAGTAAAGACAGCAGTCCTTTATGCTGAGAACTGTGATACAGACATACCTGACTCCGTGTCATCTTTCTTATAGAAGCAATAATTTGGCAAAGCAATATAAACTTAAGCAACTTGTTTAAAAGTTGAATCTAACAATATCAACCAAATCTTTATCATTGATTGTTAGCACCTGTTTGAAATTATTTCTTAATTCAGCACTGGGCTATATGCTTTCAGAGAAATATTTTTCACTAGAAAGTGGTCTGTAACTGTTGAAGTAGAAGTTCAGTAAAATACTAACTATACATTTGTATTCTCTGTAGTATGCATTCTCTGCATAAGACCCCGACTTTGAGAGCACGTGTCGCATGACATATACAATGCAATGTTTCCTGAATTACAATGAGAGCTGTCTTAACTGGTCTGGCTTTTGAAAAGGTACCTGCACTACTTTGGTTGGACCTGGATCCGATTTCAGCCTATAGACTTTAATTCAAATCACATCCAAGTCGGATCACTTTCTTAACTGATCTGGCTTGTGACATGTGACATGCTCAGAGGTCAGATTTCAATGCAAAATTTATTGAGAAAAAAAAAAAAATTGTGTGGGGTCCCCACACCAAAAGAAAAAAAACAACGTGGGGTCCCCCAAAATCCATACCAGACCCTTTATTCAAACATGCCCCGAAGTGACGGGGCAATGTTTGATCAACAGTCATACGACTTGAGTGTTGCACCAGTGTGAACTGGGCCTTAAGGTAAAAAAAAAAACATCTGTGATTAGGAACCCTCCCCAGCTCCCCCTTTATACTCACCGGAGCCTGATCTTGATCCAGCGCTTGTTCCCAAGAGCAGCGTTTTTTTTTCCCTCTCTCCCTCACTGGGCAGATTGATAGCAGCCATAGGCTCCTGCTGCTGTCAGTCAAATCTTGTGAAAGAGAGCAGGTGTGGGGTAGAGCCGAGCTGCCCTATCTGTGTCAATAGACGCAGCAGTGTGGCTTGGGATTAATCCCGCAGGTGTGCCACCATAGGAAGTGGCTTCCTATGGTGGCACACGAAGATGAGAAGCCGGGAGCAAGGCGGTGTAACCCAGAAGAGGAGGATTGAGGACTGCTCTGTGCAAAACCACATTACATATATGTATATTTTTGGGGGGTTTACAATCCCTTTAACAACTTGCCAATGGCTAATTGTAGCTTTGCTGCTACAGTGCGGGCAAGCTGCGCAGGATCACATGTGTATATATACGTGATTCTGCTTTTCTGGGCAGGGGGCGCCCCATCTGTGCTGTGATTAGTCACAAGCCAATCAGCAGGTGCCAGCCAATGGATGACCGCCAGCATCCGTGATTGGCGAGGAGGAAGACCGAACAGAGCTCTGCCTATGTAAACAATACAAAGCTCTGTCCTGTAAGCATCAATGTGCCGGTTTTTGTTTCCCTGCAAAGCAGGGAATAAAAACCGTCACATCCCTTAGTGGAAACACCACATAGTACACTCAAACACTGGTTAGGCACATGTTTAACCCTTTGATCGCCCTAGATGTTTAACACTTTCCCAGCCAGTGAGGTTGATTTACTTAAGGCAAAAATGCTGTTTTTTATTTTCCTTGCATGTTCCCCTCAGATCTAGAGCAACTGCACTTGCAGTGCATTTGTGGGTGCACTTGCAGTGCACAGACTATTTACCTTTTAGTAAATCAACCCCAGTGTCATTAGTACAGTGGCAGTGCATATTTTTAGCACTGATCACTGTATTAGTGTCACTGGTTCCCACAATGTGTCAATTAGTGTCAGATTGTCCACCATACTTTTGCAGCCTCGATTTAAGTTGCTGATTGGCACCATTACTAGTATAAATAAATAATAAAAAATTCTGTGTATATATACAATAATTTGTAGACGCTATAAATTTTGCACAAACCAATCAATATGCGCTTATTGGGATTTTTTACCAAAAACATGTAGCAGAATACATTTTGACCTAAATTTATGAAGTAATTAGATTTTTTATTTTTTTTTATTTGACACAGTATCTCACAAAAGTGAGTACACCCCTCGCATTTTTGTAAATATTTTATTATATCTTTTCATGTGACAACACTGAAGAAATTACACTTTACTACAATGTAAAGTAGTGAGTGTACAGCTTGTATAACAGTGTAAATTTGCTGTCCCCTCAGAATAACTCAACACACAGCCATTAATGTCTAAAATGCTGGCAACAAAAGTGAGTACACCCCTGAGTGAAAATGTCCAAATTGGGCCCAAAGTGTCAATATTTTGTGTAGCCACCATTATTTTCCAGCACTGCCTTAACCCTCTTGGGCATGGAGTTGACCAGAGCTTCACAGGTTGCCACTGGAGTCCTCTTCCACTCCTCCATGACGACATCACAGAGCTGGTGGATGTTAGAGACCTTGCGCTCCTCCGCCTTCCATTTGAGGATGTCCCACAGATGCTCAATAGGGTTTAGGTCTGGAGACATGCTTGGCCAGTCCATCACTTTTACCCTCAGCTTCTTTAGCAAGGCAGTGGTCGTCTTGGAGGTGTGTTTGGGGTCATTATCATGTCGGAATACTGCCCTACGGCCGAGTCCCGGAAGGGAGGGGATCATGCTCTGCTTTAAAATTTTATGAAGAAAAATGACAAGTTTGCAAAATTTTGTGAAGTGGTCACTACCTAAAGGTAGGTGATCTAGAGTTGTTTTAGTGACCGGTAAATTTAGCCAGGCCTGTGTTTCTATTTCAGGCCTGTTTGTTTTGATCTGAGAGTGGGAGTGTTAGTATAGTGGGGGGGTGTGACCACCTGTATTCTGGCTCAGAGATCCTCTCCTGCTTTCAGTGGAATTGTTCTGAAACCGAGGTTGGACTTGAGACCAGAGTGGCAGGCAACTCATGTGGGGGGCTCTGACCAATCATTAATTTGCATTGGCAGAGGGCAGGCCTCCTATATAAGTTGGGGTCACATGCTTCCGGGGTTCTCTTGTGAAGCACAAGAAAGACAGCATGGCGTGCTGAAGGGCTATACCTGACACCCCTATGCGGGGGATGTGCCGTGTGCGTGGAGGAGCCGCAGGGGAAGGAGCTAAGGTGGAGGATCTTGATCCCTGTGGAGTGGATCAGGTTTCTGTGGTCGGGGAACCTAGTGCTTGATCGTAAAGAGGACGAAAGTGAACCTGCTTATCGGATTCCTGTGACTGAGGAACACGGGACTTTGATATAAAGAGAAAGTCAGTGTAATGTTCAAAGGAGTAGAAACGCTGGAGAGAGTAGCGTAACAAACTGTGACTGTGGAACACAGTATGGACAGTAATGGACAGGCTGGAGCAATAGTCAGTCGTTCATTATGTGGTCAAAGTTCACATTTCCATAACTTCCAAAGACCGAATGGTGTTAGTATGCGGGTCATGAAGAAGGTGGTGCAGCCCTTCGACCTTAGAGGATTAATACCCCAAAGGAAGCATATCAAGTCGGGCAGAGAAACTATTCAGAGTAGTAAATCTTCAACCAGATTGCCTGCAGTGATCATCAATACAAGAGAATTATTCAGAGTGATTCGCCTTGGTAACTGGAAGTAATAGTCTGCAGTGATCATCAATACAAGGGAATTATTCATAGTGATTTGTCTTGGTAACTGGAAGTAATAGTCTGCAGTGATCATTAAGGGCAAGGTCATGGGTGATGATCTATCCTTTTGAATTCTTTATGGGTATCTCATACATCTCTGATATCTCTCAAAGTTTCATCCCATTAATAAAAGCAAAGAAAAAGGAGAAACTGACTGTTGTGTGTCTAAGGATTGACAAGGGCATGGGGCAGGGTGAATGGCAGATTGAACAACTAATTCAGCAGCTCCTTGGGGGGTAGTGCGCTACATTTGTAACAGAAATTTAAGAAAATTTTTTTTTTTTTTACAAAAATTTGTCTTTTTTCATTTATAGCGCAAAAAATTTAAAACCCAGCGGTGATTTAATACCACCAAAAGAAAGCTCTATTTGTGTGAAAAAAGGACAAAAATTTAAAATTGGTACAGTGTTGCATGACTGAGTAATTGTCATTCAAAATGTGAGAGCACTGAAAGCTGAAAATCGGTCTGGTTAGGAAGGGGGTTTAAGTGCCCAGTGGGTTAAGCTTTTTTAAGGCCGTTTCACTTATCTTAGTGTGTTATGTCAGTTTTTGCAAAAGGAATGTTTGGATCTCTACCATACTGTCTATTTGTGAGTGTGCATGCGTACGTGTTATTTTTCTCTTTTGGCACTCTGTATGGCAACTAAATGGAGACATGAAACTTGAGCTTTCTGTGTTGGAGAGCCCAAAGCCAGTGTTATTCTTGAGCAGTATTGTTTTATATAACGTCAGTAGTCCCATAATCGCTCTGTAGCATGCTTTAGCTGCATTAAACTTGGGGGTTGATTTACTAAAGGAAAATAGACTGAACACTTTGCATGTGCAGTTGCACTAATTTTCCCCAGAGCTTACTGAATGTGGTTAAAGCTCTGCTGAAGGTGTAGAAACATGCACATGTAGTGTGCAAAGATTTTCACTAGAGGGCAGTCACAGCTCATAAATTGAGGCTATGTATACTTTCACAAAACCTTGCAAAAAAAAAAATTTAAAGGAGATTTTTTTTTTTTTTTCACGATTCCACCTAATCTCTTAAACTTTAGATTCACATGGACCAGAATAACTTTCATGATTTCAGTTACTGGTCTATTGATCCAGCAATAACTTTGTGTTGATATTTTTTATTTTTTTCATTCAAATGGTGATATTGTCTAAGAATGTGTTTTCTTAAAAGCAAAGACTGAACAAAATGTTTTTTGAACAGTGATTGCTTAAAGGCATTGTACACTTATAAATGTTTTTGTTGTCTTGTAACTAGGTATTGGTGTAGTTCTATTACCTGTGTTTGTTTTCCTTACTTTGTAATGACAAGCTCACATATTGTGGCTGCAGTTTGAATACATGGACATAGGGGTCACCCATTAAACTACATTCAGCTAGCTTGTCCCTATGCGCTATTCCTCCCCCCTCCTAGAAAAAAAAACCCTAAGGCCCCTTTCACATGGGGCAGATCCGCTCAGTGGACTCCGCTAGCTCAGGGGGGATCACTCTGTTAATCCCCGCTAAGCAGGCAGATGATAGGTCTGTCTCCGCTAACTGTGCTGAGACGGACCTGTCAGAGCCCGGCTGTTCTCTATTGGAAGATCAGATGAAAACGGATAGCATGACCGTTTTCATCCAATTCGATCCGCTGGATGGATGTCAAACGTATCGCCATCCGTCTGCATTCAGCGGATCTTATCGGATGGCAGGCGGGTGTCAGCGGACACATCTCCACTGACATCCGCCTGCCCATACAAGTCAATGGGTGGCCCGCTCAGATCTGCCTAAAAAACGGACAGGCGGATCTTTGCGGGCCGATCGTGTGAAAGGGGCCTTAAACTTCTTAAGTAAGCAAGTAGACCTACATACAGTATATCCATGCACATTTTTCCTCCTGAAAAACATGTAGTGTTGTATGGAGGGTTAAAACCTGTCCTTTTTTGGGGGAGATTTGCTGTATCTGTTATTTGATAGAGAATATGGAAAATCTCTTTGACACAGCGAGCATTAAAAAAACCAAACAAAGTGTAAATGGATGAAAGCACCACAGATTAATACATGCTTTTTAACATAATAAAGACGCATTAGCGCTAAATGGAGAGCTTTCCAGGAACACAGAGCCTACCCTTGCAGGGGTTATGCGGAATGACAACAAGCACAAATGTCTTTCAGCCTCCTGGCTATTTGATGCACAGCTCTGTCCACTTCCTCCTTAAAGAGTAACTCCACTTTTGTTGAGAAAAAAAACATTCCCCCTCTGGTGATCCATGTACAATACAAGGATTTTAACAAACTTTGTTGCAGATTCCTACCTTTTGTTATTCTGAAGAAATCCCTGTGTGTTTGTCTGTGTCCATGTGGTACGTGAATCTAATGGGAGTGGTTTCATAATTATCAATCAGCTGCTGCACTTGCAGGGCTCTAATGAGGAAAATTGCAGGGTCTGCATCCCTTTAGATGTGATTTCCTATTGGGAGTATCTCACTATAAATTCAATTTTTGTATTGGGGATGCCTGATATCAGATTTGTATCTTAGTGTAGGCTTCTGGAAAAATCAGTGAGCCAATCACACAACCAAGAAATAATGTCTTGGGGGGGGGGGCGTTCTGTATACAGAACTGCTCCATGTAGCCATATTGCACTTTACAGAAAATTACAGAGCTGCAGATTGAAAGGAAAGGTAATTTTTAAAAACATGCAATTACAATCAGGGATCGGCAAGTTGTCCGTGAGCAGTCCTTGCAATGTCAGCGGCCACCGCAGACTTTTTTTTTTAATATATTGATTGACTCACACTGCTCTCTCCTCCTGTACGTGTAGATCCGTTCAGGGCACGGCGCCGCCCACTCTAGTCGAGTCTTGCTGCATGTTGCAGAGTTATCTCCATGTGCAGCGGCCGCCCAGGAAGGAGGCACCAAGGATCGCGAGTCGCGGAGGACTGGAGAGAACTGTGGAACAAGTCAGGAGGAAGCTCAAGGCAGCCCAAGGAGCCGAGTGATGGTCTGACTGCTGAGTAAGTTTATATATGCTCCGTGCAGACTCCAGAGTGTGTGTTCTGACTTCTGAGGGAGCAGTCAGTAGGGACAGTCACAGGAGGGAGGGACAGGGCCTCTGGGTCTGGGAGTCAGTGCAGCGAAGGAGAAGAAGAACAGAGCCGAGGAGGAGGAAGCAAGGAACTTGGAAGGAAGCTGCTGCTGGCCAGGGGTGTTTATGTGAGATAAAATGATTGCGTACACAGACACAGTAATCCTCTGACTGTCCCATGTATGCTATCTCAAGCTGTCCCATGTATGCAAGCTCAGGCTGTCCAATGTCCCATGTATGCTATCTCAAGCTGTCCCATGTATGCAAGCTCAGGCTGTCCAATGTCCCATGTATGCTATCTCAAGCTGTCCAATGTCCCATGTATGCAATTTCAGGCTGTCCCATGTATGCAATTTCAGGCTGTCCCATGTATGCAATTTCAGGCTGTCCCATGTATGCAATTTCAGGCTGTCCCATGTATGCAATGTCAGGCTGTCCCATGTATGCAATGTCAGGCTGTCCCATGTGCCATGTATGTAATCTCATACCACAAGCAGTCTTTATATAAATGTTATTTTAAATGTATTTGTTCTTGTAGAATTAGCCAAAGAGAGAAGTTTTTTGATGATTTTAATTTGAAGTGTACCTTGTACAGGTCTGTACTTTGGAAAATGTCCGCCACAGCCTTGGTCCGTGCCTATCCCTGATTACAAAATGACTTGTGTCACAATTTTTTTTATTTACTATTTTTTTCGACAAAAGTGGAGTTACCCTTTAACCACTTGTGGACCGCCTGCCGACGTTATGCATCGGCAGTTTGAAGAGGAATATCATTGCCATAACCCTGATATCCTCTTCTTCAGCGGGCGGTCTGCTTTCAGATAAAAGTGGTCTCTGCGGGGGGCGTGTCCAAGATGGCGACCGGAGCGGACGTGCAGTGAGATAGCTCCGCTCGCTTCCCGGCCTAAAGTCCTGTTTCCCTGCAGACTGTTGACTCTGAACGCTCCTGAAAAGCTGCAATCCACAGCGGAGGAAGTTAGGACACAGGGGAAGAGACTTATTTTCACCCCACGAACCCCACAGCGGTCCCCTGGGTCCCGCTGCAGCTTCGCCTGTCTGTAGGCCTGAAATCCTACTACACTGAAGCCCGCTGTCTATACGCGGCCCTCACAAGCTGCAATTAGGAGTGGAGGGAGGTATGACCAAGGGGAAGGGAGCTATATCAGCCCGCAAGTCCCAAAAAGGTGCCCCGAATACCCCCGCGCGGACCCCATGCCCCGCTAAAGGCTCCAAGATGGCGACGCAGCCTGAAGACATGGAGCAGGCCCCTCCGGAAAGGGAACAGGAACAATCTAATTTTGAGGCCCTTATGCAGGCAATTACCAACTTCCAGTCAACCCTCACAGGGAAAATCGAGCAAATGCAGCTAGATATCAGTCTCATACGACGAGACATGGACACATTCAGAACCCGCCTTACTGAGGCTGAACGCCGCGTGGGAGACACGGAAGATGTGTTGCAAGACCATACAGTCTCGCTCCGCATGCTGCAGACAAAAATTAAATCCCTTGAAACCCGTGCAGAGGATGCCGAAAATAGAAATAGGAGGAACAACCTCCGTATAGTGGGTCTCCCGGAGGGGGCTGAGGGTGCTGATCCCACGTCATTCACGGAAAACCTCCTGCGTGAATTGCTACCTCAAGCGGCATTTTCAAATGTCTTTGTGGTGGAGAGGGCACATAGAATGCCTGCTGCCCGGGGGCCCCCGGGAGCTCCTCCACGCACATTCATCCTGAAACTATTAAACTTTAGGGATCGAGACCTTGTCCTCCGTGAATCAAGGAAGGTTGAACAGCTGAGATATGAGGGGGCTAAATTAATGATCTTCCCGGATTTTTCAGTTGATACCCAAAAGCAACGACGTTCATTCGATCAAGTTAAACTGAACCTACGCAACAAGAAAATAAAGTATAGTATGCTGTTCCCGGCGAGGCTACGGGTCCAGGATGGAGAGAGGGTGCGTTTCTTTACTTCCCCAGAGGAAGCGTCGCAATGGCTGGAAACCATTCAGAGACACTGATGAGCTGCTTCAGGCACAAGGTTAAACAAGTGCGGCCAGAGAAGATATGAGACAGAGCATCTCTAATGCTCGTTTTCAGCAAAGCAATCCCTCTGATTATATGTACCTAAAGGTTTAAAGAAGAAAACGGATTCAAGTTATGTGCCCCCGGAGGACTGTATTTATGTCTCCGGGTGAAGTTGATTCTTTTATTCTGCAGGGAACGTTTATCCTTCATCTGCAAGGGGAGACTTACTGTGTGTACTGTAACGCTCGGACCCCTTCTTGTTCATCTCCCCAATTGGCAATTGCCATGAAGGTTTCTGGGAATGAAGCACGCCGAAGTTTGGGGGGTGGTGTGGGGTGGGGGAGGGGGGGATGGATGGGGAGCACAAGTTTTTGGTCCGAGTTGGGACTTTTGATATTTTTTTCTTTTTTTTTCTTTTTTTTTTCTTTTTTTGCTGCTACATATGCTTAACATGCTGTGCTGATGTATATTGTATTGAAGAACAGGGCTGTTCTGATCTCTGTCCACCAGATGGCATGAGAGGTCTAATATCTAATTCTCAGGGTAATAGATGTATGCTATTTTTGCTCTTTTTTTCCTGCTTAAATTTAAAGTGACTCCGACAGGGGTTGGCTGCCAGCCTGGTTTCCTATTTTTAACAGCGAATCAATGCCACCACTGACATTGCTGTCGTGGAATGTTAGAGGGCTGAATTCCAAAATTAAGAGATCTTTGGTTTTTAATTTCCTGAAAAAATACAACCCGCATATATGTGTGTTGCAGGAGACTCACCTGGTGGGGGGCAGGACGCTGGCACTACGGAGACCGTGGGTCGGTGCATATTATCACTCGACGTGTTCCTCGTACTCCTGGGATGTCAGTGTCCTGGTCCACAAGTCGGTGGGGTTTACACTATTGGATCTTCATCTGGATCCAGATGGAAGATATGTGGCCATACATGCAATGTGTGACAGAATAGAATTACTCATAGTAGGTATATACATCCCCCCCCCCCAGCCACGATAGAGATCCTTAAGAAAATTACCCCAATAATAGCTCAGTACCCTTCAGCTGGGGTACTTATGGCCTTAGATTTTAACATGACCCCAAACCCAGACCTGGATAGATTGGGTGTGGGACCATCAGGGGTGACCCCCTTGACACAGTGGGCTGACAATTACGGATTTACAGATATCTGGAGGTTGAGGCATCCGGGTGAGAGACAGTACACATGTCACTCTGCGGCGCATGCATCTTTCTCTAGAATCGATCTGATGTACTCCTCTGACTCTCTCCTCCCCAGAATACTTGAGGTGGATATTCTGCCGCGGGGTATTTCAGACCACGCTCCCCTCCTATTATAAATGCAAACAGACTCCCCTATGGGCAACGCCCTTTGGCGACTCTCGGGGCTCTGGATTACGGATGAGAGGGTGGTCCCCCTGGTAGAGGGCGAGTTGGGTGTCTATTGGACGCTCAATGAGGGCACGGTTCCTCCCCCTATGCTTTGGGATGCCTTTAAGGCCTACACTAGGGGACAATACAAAACTGCAATTGGGAGGGTCAGGAAGGATACCCGGTTGGCATTAGAGGAAGCTGAGAGAAAGGTACTCCTTTTGGAAAACAAATATGTGCACACTAGAGACGTATTAATATATGATGCTATGCAGTCTTTACATAGAGAAATCTCTCTTTTGCGGATTGAGACCACTAAGAAACAGTTGCTGGCTCAGTCGCAAAGGATCTTCGAGCAGGGAGAGAAGACAGGTAGAATGCTAGCTTGGCTGGCCAAGGAACGTTCCTCTTCCCTACACATAGCCCATATCAAAGATGAAAAGGGTGTGATCCACTCGGACCCCAGGGCTATAAATGGGCAATTTACGCAATACTATCAACAGCTATATACCTCTAAGGCCACCTCTACTGAGGAAGATATGTGTGAATTCTTAGATCAGATTGATTTCCCCCAATTAACTACAGTGTCCAGAAACACATTAGAGCAGTGGTTCTCAACTCCAGTCCTCAGGACCCACCAACAGGCCAGGTTTGCAAGATAGCTGAAATACATCACAGGTGATGTCACTTGCCGCTCAGTGATTGCAGTATTCTAGTCTGCAACTCCCCAAGGTAATACTTAAAATCTGGCCTGTTGGTGGGTCCCGAGGACTGGAGTTGAGAACCACTGCATTAGAGGAACCAATTACTCTTAAAGAGGTCCAAACAGCAGTGGCATCTCTTCAGTCAGCAAAAACTCCAGGCCCTGACGGCCTGCCTGCAGAATTCTATAAGACAAACAAGGAGCTTCTCCTCCCTATATTTCACAGACTGCTCCTCACAATGCTAAAAGAAGGCTCCCTCCCTCCCTCAATGTCAGAGGCTGTGATTGTAGTTATAGCTAAACCCAACAAAGATCCCACATCGTGTTCATCGTATCGTCCCATCTCACTTTTAAATGTGGATGCCAAAATAACTACCAAAATCCTAGCAAATAGACTTAATTCGGTTATTCTATCTATTATAAATGGCGACCAGACAGGCTTTATGCCAGGTAAAGGCACAGACATAAACTTACGTAGATTATATACTAATATTTCCTACGAGGTCCCAATCCTCGGTTGTGGTGGCCTCTCTGGACGCCAAGAAGGCCTTCGACTCGGTAGAGTGGAGGTTCTTGTGGCAGGTATTACAACGCTTCAATTTTGGCCCCCGGTTCATCTCATGGATAAAACTACTTTATACGAACCCCACAGCAAGAGTCCGAACGAATGGATTACTTTCTCCCCCATTTTCTTTGGAGAGAGGGACCAGACAGGGGTGTCCGTTGTGCCTGGGTCTGTTCGCTCTAGCCATTGAGCCTCTGGCTATTCTGCTTAGAATGTCCCCCGAGGTAGGGGGAATAAAGGTTGGTCCGCTGAATGAGAGGCTTTCATTGTATGCTGATGATGCATTGCTGTACCTTCCGGATGCGTCGGCATCGTTGTCAGCAGCCCTTGAAATTATTAACCAATATGGATCCTTCTCAGGCATCCGGATTAACTGGGCTAAATCCATCATATTCTCATTGTCTCCGACATTGCCTGATGTAGACCCTTCAAACCCTCTAGTTTTGGTCTCTAAGTTTAAATACCTGGGGATTGAGATTCAGAGAGAGCCACACATGTACTTGATAGACAATGTATACCCAATCTTACACCAACTTACTACCCGCTGTCAGGCCTGGAGGTCCCTCCCCTTGTCACCAGTAGGTAGGGTTAATCTTTTAAAAATGACGTTCCTCCCCAAATTCTTATACGTATTCCGCAACACCCCAGTCCCTATCCCCAAATCCTTCTTTGACAAGCTGGACCAGGTTGTTAGCTCATTTGTATGGGGGGAATCTGCCCCTAGAGTAGCACGAACCACCCTTCAGCTCCCTTTATCGCTGGGAGGCCTGGCGCTCCCATGTTTTAGAAAATACTATTGGGCTGCAGTAGTAGTTACTGTCCGTTGGTGGTTCTCCCAACCGAAATCTAACCCCTCACTTAATCTTGAGGCAGCAATAATGGGTTCATACTCAGCTTTGAGCAATCTGGTCTTTAGAGGGGCCAAGGCACATAAGGATATGACAACTCCGATGCGAACGACAGTCGGAGTATGGGAACAGATGTCAAAAAAGATTGCAGGACCCAACACTATCTCTCCTTACACACCGCTGTGGGGCAACCCTAAATTAAAACATCTCCAAACAGTCCCAGATCCAGCCCTGTGGGCAAGATATGGAATTAAAATAATGCAACAAGTGTGGTCTGGGGATGGAGTTATCCCGTATGACACTCTTAAAAATGACTTCCAGCTTCCCTCCAAAATGTTCTTTCGCTATCTACAATTGCGGCATGCAATACAGGCCCAGTATCCAGGCGGGGTTGCTTTGCAGTCACACGGGGTAGAGAAGCTTCTCATTTCTAAACACTTAGATCGAATTTTATCCTCCCTATACAATCAAATTCTGACCGAGGAGCAGACTGGAGAAATGGGACTATACGATAAATGGAAGAGGGACGTTCCAGACCTGGCGCCAGATGATTGGGAGGAAGGTCTGCAGCAATATATTCCCCTTATGATCTCGGCAAGGGATAGATTTATTCAGCTCAAATTTATTCATAGAGTATATTACACGCCACAGAGATTAGCTAGAATATACCCGACACAAACGGACAGATGCCCGAAATGTACGAGGGAGCTGGGTACTTTTATCCATGTAGTCTGGGAATGCCCGCTTATACAAAAATTCTGGACAGAGGTGGTTGAAGTGATTAATACAGTAGGTAATCTAAATATACAAAGAAGTCCGATTATTCTACTCCTCGGGGTATGTGACAATGTTATACCTAGTATGCACAAAAGACTGTTTGTATTTTACGCCTCATTCTATGCCAGGAAGGCTATTCTCCTCAGGTGGAAACAACCCGACCCCCCCACGGTAACCCAATGGAAGGATATGATAAATTCCATTTTACCGCTTTATAAAATCACGTATATCAACCGTAAATGCCCCAAAAAGTTCTCCAAGATTTGGGGAGCCTGGACCAAACAGTAGAAATGCCCATTAGTGATCCGCCAAACACAGGTTGTTCGTCTTTTTGGTGCCCTACCCCCCCCCCCCCCATTCCCGCTTTGGCCTCCCCCCCCCCCCCTCCCCCTAACCCCTCCTTTTTCCGTTTCCCTTTCCTTTTTCTCCTTTTCCCTCCTTCCCTCCCCCCCCCCCCCCCATCGGAAGACCTGTTAGAATTTAATGAGGGAATACTATGGCACTTAGCTAACATAAAGACTGCCTGAAGATGTTTAAACTAATGTAGAGGTAAACATGGATAATTCTGTATGATTGATGATACACAAATCCTTCCCTCCGGATAGGAGGGTACACAAAGCAATAATAGCAACGTAAGCTTTATAAAATGATTTCAGATTGTATGAGTAGGAAATATGCAATTATTTAAATGTGTATATCTGGAAATATGTAGCAACATTATGTTCTTTGTAAATATGTTTGTATGATGAATCATCTCCGATAGGAGACAAATAAAAACTTTTCTGTTAAAAAAAAAAAAAAGTGGTCTCTGCGGCAGATTCGCCGCAAGATCACTTTTATTGGGGGCGGAAGAGGGCCCCCCCCTGCCGCACTCCGGTCGTCTCCACCACTTACCGGAGCCGTCGGTAGAGGCAGAAGATGCGCCCCCCCACTCAACTCCATAGCATTGGAGGGCGAAAGCAACATCAAACGTCACTTTAGCCCAATGCTCTTAAAGGGGAATTTTTTTTTAATATATTTATAGCCATTAGCTCCTGCTGCTGTCAATCACAGCCAGTGAGTCAATGAGGAGAGAGCAGGGGGGCGGTGCACGTTCTGTGTGTGAACAAAGAAGGCCTAATGCACTGGGCACAGCGTACACCTCAGGATATTCACATTATAGAATATGTATGCTATAGATGACGCAAAGCTTTTGAAGAAGGACATCTAGTCTGAAACATGTCAGGCGTCATTCTATATAGCTATGTGTACTAGCCCGCCACCACTTTATAGGGCAGTCACCACCATATTTTGCAATTTTTTATAAACACTATTGGGTTTTAATATTTCTACTGTACAACTATTTTGTCAATTAATATAGAAATTTTTTGAAATACTCTCCTGGTCTGTCCTTCAAAATCCTGAGGGGTACGCTGTGCCCAGTGCACTAGGCATTCTTTGTTTGCTTATTGGATTGATCAGACCAGGTATCACACGCACTGCCATTCCACATTCTTTTGTTCTGTGTGTGAATGGACAATTTCCATTACCAGAAGCATGGCTCGAAAACCTCCATAGCAAGAGGCTTGCTATTGGGCACACTTGGCAGGGGGGGAGGAGCCAGGATTGCCAACCGGGGACCCAAAAAAAGGGGATCAGGACTGTCCTGTGCAAAACCATTGCACAGAGCAGGTAAGTATAACATGTTTGCGTTTTTTTTTTTTTTTTTATATATATACTGTATATAATTTGTAACCTTAAGAATTACTTTGAGTATACTTACTTAAATAAATAAACAACATAAAAGAAGAACTGATATCCCTTCAATGGGATTTTTTAGATTGTGTGTTGTTTTTTTTAAACTATAATGTCTAGAGTCAATTTTATTTTAAAATGAACATGTACCCAGACTATGCACACTAACATACAGTACCTCCTAACTTTCTATTATGGGGCACATTATAGCACAAAGTATATAGGCAAAGAACATACCCTTACCATACCTCCAGTAACACGGCTCACAATGATTAATGCCCAAAAAATGATTGGTTTAGTCCACTTTTTAATCACTACTTTTTAATTTTTTTTTTGGTTTTCTAAATAACAAATAGAATAATTAAAATTCTAGGTAAAGGTTAATTGCAATCGAAGTATAAGCAAAAAACACTGCACTTTAAATAAAAGAAGAGAATAAGAGCTGCTAGCACTCAAAGTCAAGATACAAACTCAAAGATAATCATATATGGCAGTGCAGCGCTAAAAATTAATATCAAGTCAGAGATTGATGTATGAATCCCAAACACAAAATTTGCATAGCTATAAAAGAAACAAAAAACATATAACATATAATGTCCATGAAAACAAGTGTCAACTGTGTAGGAAGAATCCCAAAATCATGGTATTAAAACCTCCTCTGTGTTTGTGCAATAGATAGGTGAAGGGAAACTATGGTGAAAGGATGATCCCATTCCGCACCCAATGTGAATCACACACGCTGCTTACCAGATGCAAATGACCACTGAATTACAGGAGGTCCAACAGGGCACGAGGAAATAAGGTCTCCCTCAAACAATGCAGGCTGTATCCACTCTCACCATTCCAGTGGGACTCAGAGATTCAAAGATATGCTTCCATATTGTGATATGATATCACTGAAATAGAAGGGGAGAAAAAAGGAAGCGCCACCTAAGTGCAGTATTAGAAGCTGGTTTTTAATGGCAAGGTATACATAAACACTTGTTTGTGTTTGTTCTCCCCTTTTATTTCTGTATACCCAGCCAGCTCTCTGAGGACAGCAGCCGTCCTTATCATCCCACCATTATTTCTATTATTGGACTACTATTGTTGTGCTTATGGACCTCCCTTACAGACTCAGTAATAGTGATGTTTTTATTACTATTATTCTGTTTTATATTACACTGTACCTTGAGCTCACAGTTATTGTTACCATTGATATGATATCACTGATTTATTGATAAAAGAAAGTATTGCAAGTACAGAAATCCAGATAAAAATGGCATGTTCTTATAAAATTCATATGGTAATCCTCATATGGCTTCTCTCTAGGCTCACTCATGTATCGGTCAATCAGGGATAGTTCACGTCACCGTCGTAGGCCCCAGCCTACGCGTTTCTTCACAAAGTACGTCATGTGGGGATGGGCCGAAATGACGCATCATCACATGTGTCAACTTTATATAAAGTGGCAGTGCCATTTTGACTACTGACCGGTTATTGCCCATAGTGAATGAACCAGAAGATTTCACAGGAACAGAAGCTATATAGAAAAGGACCTGCAGTGAAAAAAAAATAAAATACTGACATCTTGGGGAATAAAATGATTATACACACAATGATAAAATGTTCATTTTAAAAAGGTTTTTTATCACCCAGAGAGAAACCAAATTATATGGGGACACTGCATTACAAAAATGATTCATATTCTATAAAAATACCTTCCAATCTAATAGAATTAATACATTTGAAATATAAAAAATAACATTGATATATAAATTTAAATATACAAAGAACACTACAGGAAATCCATTCTATTCAGAAATCAAGCATTATTAATGAAGCAATTTATATCCCAGTCAACATTTAAGCTGGTCTCAAGTCTGGAAATATTTCTAACCATATTTGATCCTCTCCAATGGGGCATAACTCTATCAAAGGCAAAAAAGGAAGTATCCGCTAGATTCCTGCCATGATATCTGGCATAATGTTTAGATAGACTGTGTCCCCTGAAACCCCTTTTTATATTGCCCACATGTTCGGCTAGACGTATACATAATTCCTGTTTTGTACATCCAATATATTGTTTAGAGCATGGGCACTGAATCATATAAATAACATATTGTGAGCAGGGCCAGTGCTACCACTAGGAAAACTAGGCAGCCACCTAGGGCGCCCTGCTGCTTAGGGAGCCCGGCCACTGGTTTTCCTACTCTCTTCTCTCTGCAGCAAGCAATTAAGTCTCAGCATCAGCAGGCACCCGCCACTCCGTTTGCACATAGTCTTAAAGGCGCAGCGGTGGCGGAGGACTTTCTGTGTCCCAACTCCCGAATGAATGGAAGCAAGCAAACATTCATTGATGGGCGCTGGTGAGGCTACATTTGATGGGTGCTGGTGTGGCAGGCTACATTTGATGGGCGCTGGTAAGGCAGGCTGCCTTGATGGGCGCTGGCAGGCTGCCTAAATGGGAGCTGGTGCGGCTGCATTTGATGGGCGCTGGTGAGGCTGCATTGATGAGCGCTGGTGAGGCTGCATTGATGGGCGCTGGTGAGGCTGCATTTGATGGGCGCTGGTGAGACTGCATTGATGGGCGCTGGCGAGGCTGAATTTGATGGGTGTGGTGAGGCTGCAACCAGGTGAGGAGTATTAAGATAAGTGTGTCTTGCCTACAGTCAAGCATGGTGGTGGGAGTGTCATGGTCTGAGCTACAGTTCACTGAGGGAACCATGAAAGCCAACATGTACTGTGACATACTGAAGCAAAGCATGATCCTCTCCCTTCGGAGACTGGCAATATTCCAACATGATAACGACCCCAAACACACCTCCAAGACGACCACTGCCTTAAAAAGGAAGCTGAGGGTAAAGGTGATGGCCTGGCCAAGCATATCTCCAGACATAAACCCTATCGAGCATCTGTGGGGCATCCTCAAACAGAAGGTGAAGGAGCGCAAGGTCTCTAACATCCACCAGCTCCGTGATGTCGTCATGGAGGAGTGGAAGAGGTCTCCAGTGGCAACCTGTGAAGCTCTGGTGAACTCCATGCCCAAGAGGGTTAAGGCAGTGCTGGAAAATAATGGTGGCCACACAAAATATTGACACTTTGGGCCCAATTTGGACATTTTTACTTAGGGGTGTACTCACTTTTGTTGCCAGCGGCTTAGACATTAATGGCTGTGTGTTGAGTTATTTTGAGGGGACAGCAAATTTACACTGTAATACAAGCTGTACACTCACTACTTTACATTGTAGAAAAGTGTAATTTCTTCAGTGTTATCACATGAAAAGATATAATAAAATATTTACAAAAATGTGAGAGGTGTACTCACTTTTGTGAGATACTGTATAATTGCGCAAAGGTTCTTTGGTTTTATTGCACATTTTGAACAAGCTGTAAAAGCACTTTGAAACAAACTCTTTCTCGGTGGATAAATTAATCTTCAATATCTACAACAGAAGCACTGAAACTTTAGGGGTTTTTTTCCTTTTATTTTCTATTCCAACAGAATCTTGGTGGCCTGCCATCCCTTTATGATAAACATGCAGCAGATGTTTCTAAGCTGTTAGAAACCAATTGAAATACACTTTAGGGCTCATGCACACTGCAGCTCAAAGAAGCTGCTCCTACAGGCTTTTGAGCTTTTTTTGAGCTGTTATTTTTTTCTGCCTGGAAACTCCCCTCCATGTTAGCCAATGTGTCCATGCACACTATGGCTTTTTCAGGAGTTTACAGGCATATGCTCTTATAGGCAGGAAAAAAAATCCACCAAAGTTGCGTTTTTGAGATGGGCTTTCAAGCAGAAAAGACGTCCAATTGCCCAAAAATGTGCGATGAAAAAGCTCAAAGAAGCTTGAAATCACACAAAAAAATAAGAAAAATTAGCTGAGGGGAGGGTTTGTGAAGAAAAGCGCTTATGCGCAAAAAAACTCAAAGGAGCTCAAAGAAGCTCAACAAAAATGTACAAAAGAGCTCATAAAAGTACAAGCTTCTTCAAGCTGAAATAAAACCTCAAATGCCTGTAAAAGCCCCCCTAATAAAGGTTTAACCCCTTAATCACCCCCTGTCACCAGTGATCACTGTATTAGTGTCACGGGTGGCGCTGGTTAGCTTGTTTATTTTGTATAGTGTCAGGGCACCCGCCGTATTCTACCTAAATAAAGGTTTAACCCCCTGATCACCCGGCGGGTGATATCAGTTTTTAGCAGGTTTTAGCGTCAATCAGGGTCTGCCTCGCCCCAGGCAGCATCAGATTAGTGCCAGTAGCGCTAACCCCCACGCACCATACACCTCCCTTAGTAGCATAGTGTCTGAATGGATCGATATCTGATCAGATCTATACTAGCGTCCCCAGCAGTTTAGGGTTCCCAAAAATGCAGTGTTAGTGGAATCAGCCCAGATACATGCGTTTTCTGAGCATGACAGATCGTGAAGAGGAAGTCACTCATCTGTCATATTCAGGCTCAGCATACGAACCGGTAGAGAGCAGCGGCACCCTGACAGATAGCTCTGACGATGGAGTTATGGTCCCTGCCAAAGTCAGGCGTAGCCGACCCCGTTCTTCTGCTGTCGTTGAGGTGCAAGAACCGCAGGGCTCTCGTATGGAGCAGAGATCCAGTATTAGTGCCGCTCATCCTTCTGGTGAACTGGCAATCACCAGCAGCCTAGTACATCCTGGTCGTACATCCAGCACTGCATTAACACTTGGTGATGTGGCGAGTCCCATAAGTGCAGTTCAAGCTGGCTAGGTGGCTAGCATGAGTAGTGTCCCGCTGCCACCAAGAAGAAGACAAAGACAGGCCCGTCGAGCCCATGGTGCCCTTCCTGCTGCATTCGCCAACCTTAATTGGGAGCCCACCACTTCTGCAGCACCCGTACTTCCCCCATTCACTGGCCAACCCGGAATTCAGGTGGAAACAGTTAATTTTACATCACTTGATTTTTATTCGCTGTTTTTCACGGAAGATCTCTATAGATCTATTGTGGACCAAAGCAATTTGTATGATGGTCAATTCATCGTCGCTAATCCCCAACTGATCCTTGCCAGAGATTGGAGAGCTATTACGGTCCCTGAATTTAAGACCTTCCTGGGGCTATGCCTCCTTATGGGCATAACTAAAAAGAGTGAGTTGCGGTCATATTGGTCCACTGACCCAATTCACCATATGTCCGTGTTCTCTGCCTCCACGACCAGGACACGGTACGAGCAGATCTTGCGGTTCATGCACTTCAATTACAATGAACTCTGTCATCCTCGGGGTGACCCTGGATACGATCGGCTCTACAAAATTCGTCCCCTTGTAAACCACTTCAACCAACAGTTTGCAGCCTTGTTTACTCCCGATCAAGTTGTCTTTGTTGATGAGTCCCTGATTAAGTTTTCTGGCCGCTTGTCTATCAAACAGTATATTCCCAGCAAGCGTGCCAGATATGGGGTCAAGATGTATAAGCTCTGTGACAGGGCAACAGGCTATACATATAATTTTATGGTTTACGAGGGAAAAGATAGTCACGTAGAGCCGGAGAACTGCCCAGACTACATAGGGAGTGCTGGGAAGATTGTGTGGGACTTGGTGTCACCCTTATTTGGAACGGGGTACCACTTGTACGTGGACAATTATTACCCGAGTGTGCCACTTTTTAGTCACCTTTTTGGTTATGGAATTGGTGCATGTGGCACCATGCGATCTAATCGCCGGGGCTTCCCCCAACGGCTTTTAGAATCCCGACTTAGATGGGGGGAGAGAGCCTGCTTGAATTGTAATAATTTGTTAGCAGTGAAGTGGAGGGATTCAAGGAATGTTTTCACCCGGTCCTCCCTTCACGCAGATACGACAGTCCAAATTTCTACGGCGACTGGTGGAGAAACCCCTCTGTGTCCACGAAAAACCCTAATATGGGAGGGGTGGACCTCAACGACCAGTTGTTGACGCCGTACCTAATTGGTCGTAAGGCCAGACGCTGGTACAAAACAGTGTATGTATATTTATTTCAATTGGCTCTGCTGAACACTTTTATGCTATACAAAGCTTCAGGACGGACTGGATCCTTCCTCAAATTCCAGGAAGAGATTGTCAAAGCCATTCTGTTTCCAGATGGTGCTATGGCCCACCTTTCCAACGCAAATGCAGTCAGCCGGCTGCATGAGAGGCATTTTCCGTATGTCCTCCCTGGTACCCCTACCCAAAGAACACCCCAAAGAAGATGTTGTGTCTGCAGAAAACGCAGATTTAGGCGTGACACCCGATTTATTGTCCCTCCTGTCCTGATCAACCTGGTCTCTGCATCAGTGACTGTTTCAAATGCTATCACACACTAGTGGAGTATTAGCGTAGGGTACAGCACTACACAGTCCTAGGGCACACTAACACAGGGTCTCGAAAGATATGATGGCCATCACATTTTGAGAGACCCTAATCTGCAACGTTCAGTTTACAGTTTTTATAAAAGTGAAAAAAGTGAAAAAGAAAAAAAAAACACACAAAAATAAAATAAAATAAGCCAAAAACAGTTGTGGTTTTTTTTTTCTTCTGTCTCTCTATTGTTCTCTCTCTTATGTTCGCTCTCTACTGTCCGCTCTATAGTTCGCTCACTATTTTTCTATATCTATTGTTCTCTCTCTGTTTTATTTTTACTATGTTTTATTGTAGTTGCTTTGCAAGTTTGGTATGTTATACTGTAATGTTACATGCATAAAAATTGTTGCGGCGCTGAAAAGTTCAAAATTAAATTGAAGAGTGAGAGGAATCCAATCACCAAATATATTGTGCAGATGTAGAAAGAATCACTCATCACCACGTGGTAATGTAGTCTGCTTACCAGAAGGTGTTAAGGATTAGGCATAGATGATAAATTCTCAATAGCATCCACCAAATCCAGCCCACTGGAACCCCTCATCAGACCACAACATTTCCTTCACATATAAACATCTCCCAATGGTCACTTCAGAATTAGGCATTCAGGCATGTAGTCATCATATATCCGAGAAAAGAAAATGAAGGACCCATAGTGAAGCCCGTAATGATAGATAAAAAAACTTTTATTGTAGTAACTTACAGTTGAAGCTTAAAACAGCATGCATCAATGATAGGAACAAACGGCTGCAGCAATCAGCGTACGGATGTCAGCCTGCCTGACATGTTTCATCATAACAGATGTCTCCAGAGGCATGACCTCTGCAGCCGTTTGTTCCTATGCAACAGCATAGCTCCCACGATATGTAAATCAGTGACTCCAACGCTGTAGGAGGTGATTTCACCACCACAGTTAAAAAAAAAAATGGTGCATGTATGCCTATCATTAGACGTGGGTGGATGAAGGATGGTGTTCTAATGGTGGGCAGACCCAATGATCAATCTTTTTTTTGCTCAGCCCACAGGCTGCACGAAAAAAGAACATTACAATGTATGCACAACAAGGACCAGTGATGTACTGGTATGTTGCTGGAATTTGAGTGGTTACACCAGAATGATGCCTGCAGGTTTCGGTATCATCTTGGTATCATTCTTTTCAGCCAGCGGGCGGCTTTCATGTAAAAGCAATCCTAGAGGCTAATTAGCCTCTAGATTGCTTTTACAAGCAATGGGAAGGAACAACCCCCCCCCCTCCCACCATCTATCATGGTTTTCTCAGGCTTTACTGTCCCAACAGGGAACCCGAGAATGCAGCCGGTGGTTCCGCCAGCTGACCATAGAGCTGATCAGAGACCAGAATGGCTCCAATCATCTCTATGGCCTAAGAAACCGGAAGCTACGAGCATTTCATGACTTAGGTTTCGTCGGATATAAACAGCGCCATTGGCAAATTGGCAAAGCATTTTATCACACCGATCTTGGTGTGGTCAGATGCTTTTAGGGCAGAGGAGAGATCTAGGGTCTAATAGAAGCCATTTTTTTCAAAAACTAGTACCTGTCACTAACTATTGCTATCATCAGGGATATTTACATTCCCTGAGATAACAAAAAAATGATTTAAAAAAAAAAATGAAAGGAACAGTTTAAAAATAAAATAAAAAAGCAACATAAATAATAATAAATAAAAAAAAGCACCCTTGTCCCCACGTGCTTAAGCACAAAGGCAAAGGCAAGCGTCGGTCTGGTGTCATATGTAAACAGCAGTTGCGCCATGCATGTGAGGTATCACCGTGAAGGTCAGATCGAGGGCAGTATTTTAGCAGTAGACCTCCTCTGTAAATCTAAAGTGGTAACCTGTAAAGGCTTTTAAAAATGTATGTAGTTTGTTGCCGCTGCATGTTTGTGTGCATTTTTAAAGCATGTCGTGTTTGGTATCCATGTACTCGGCATAAGATCATCTTTTTTACTTCATCAAACATTTGGGCAATATAGTGTGTTTTAGTGCATTTTTCAAAAAAAATTGCGTTTGAAAAATCGCTGCGCAAATACTGTGTGAAAAAAAAATTGCAACACCCACCACGTTAATCTATAGGGCCTTTGCTTTAAAAAAATATATAATGTTTGGGGGTTCAAAGTAATTTTCTTGCAAAAAAATATTTTTTCATGTAAACAAAAAGTGTCAGAAAGGGCTTTGTCTTCAAGTGGTTAGAAGCGTGTGTGATGTGTGACATAAGCTTCTAAATGTTGTGCATAAAATGCCAGGACAGTTCAAAACCCACCCAAACGACCCCTTTTTGGTAAGCAGACACCCCAAGCTATTTGCTGAGAGGCATGTTGAGTCCATGGAATATTTTATATTTTGCCACAAGTTGCGGGAAAATTAAAAAAATTTTAAATTTATTTTGCACAAAGTCGTCACTAAATTTTATATTTCTCAAACATGCCATTGGAATATGTGAAATTACACCCCAAAATACATTCTGCTGCTTCTCCTGAGTACGGGGATACAACATGTGTGAGACTTTTTGGGAGCCTAGCCGTGTACAGGACCCCGAAAACCAAGCACCGCCTTCAGGCTTTCTAAGGGCGTAAAATTGTGATTTTACTTCCTCACTACCTATCACAGTTGCGGAGGCCATGAAATGTCAAGATAGCACAACTCCCCCAAATGACCCCATACCTTGGGGTCTACTTTCCAAAATGGGGTAATTTGGGGGGGTTTGTGCTATCTGGACATTTCAGGACCTCCGTAACTGTGATAGGTAGTGAGGAGTAAAATCACCATGTTACGCCCTTAGAAAGCCTGAAGGCGGGGATTGGTTTTCGGGGGCCTGTACACGGCTAGGCTCCCAAAAACTCTCACACATGTGGTATACCCGTACTTAGGAGAAGCAGCAGAATGTATTTTAGGGTGTAATTCCATGGCATGTTTGAGCAATATATAATTTAGTGATGACTTTGTGCAAAAAAAAAAATAATAATTTTCCCGCAACTTGTGGCAAAATATAAAATATTCCCTGGACTCAACATGCCTCTCAGCAAATATCTTGGGGTGTCTACTTTCCAAAATGGGGTCATTTGGGGGGGGTTTGTGCTATCTGGGCATTTCATGGCCTTCGAAACTGTGATAGGTAGTGAGGAGTGAAATAAAAAATGTATGCCCTTAGAAAGCCTGAAGGCGGTGATTGGTTTTCGGGGTCCTGTACACGGATAGGCTCCCAAAAAGTCTCACACATGTGGTATCCCCATACTCAGGAAAAGCAGCAGAATGCATTTTGGGGTGTAATTCCACATATGCCCATGGCATGTTTAAGCAATATATCATTTAGTGACAACTTTGTGCAACTTTGTAATTTTTCCCGCAACTTGTGGCAAAATATAAAATATTCCATGGACTCAACATGCCTCTCAGCAAATAGTTTCGGGAAGAGGGGACTGAAATATCTGGGAGTGTTTCTGTCAACATAAACAATGGATTTATATCAGGACAATTATATGCCCTTACTGAATAAAACTAAACAGGACTTGAGAGGATACCCCGCACATAGACTATCTTGGTTTGGCAGGATAAGTGTCATCAAAATGATGACTCTCCCAAAAGCCTTGTATATCTTTCAGTGCCTTCCGATAAATATTCCCGTGGCTTATTTTAAAACTTTTAGACTGATACTGCAAAAGTTTATATGGAATAATAGGGGCAATCGTATTGCCTATAAAATTTTGAGTAGACCAAAGGAAAGGGGAGGATTATTCCTTCCAGATTTTGAAAAATACCACGCAGCGGCTCTACTGCGGAGAGTCATGGACTGGGTGCATGGTTCTCCGTATAAAAAATGGGTGGCATTAGAGGCAGAGCTGAGTAAATCAACTTTGAGGCAGATTATTTGGATTCCAAGGCAATATAGAGAAATGGCTCCAATTACCATAGAAACACAGAGTATGGGATTAGCTTTTTAAAAATATATTTTGGCAATATAATAGTCCTTTGATGCCGTTGACAGGCAACAATTATTTCCCTCCAGGCAAGGATAATAAATTGTATTTCACCACTTGCCGACCGCCTAACGCAGATATACTGCGGCAGAATGGCACGGGCAGGCAGAATCACGTACCCCTACGTGATTTGCCTCCCGCGGACCCCCCCCCCCCCCGGTGCCAGCGGCGGTCGGCATTTGTCTGGGAGCGTTCCGTGATGAGGGGGAGGCCATCCGATCGTGGCCCCCCCCTCGCGATCGCTCCCAGCCAATGGGAATCCACCCCTGCTTGTGTGTAGTACACACAGGCAGAGGATGTGATGTCATCTCTCCTCGGCTCGGCAGTTTCCGTTCCGGCGCCGAGGAGAGAAGACATGTGAGTGCACAACACACACACACACAGAGTAGAACATGCCAGGCATACTTTACACCCCCGACCCCCCCCCCCCGATCGCCCCCCGGCCCCCCCCAATCACCCCTCCCCCCTGCCTGTCACACTGACACCAAGCAGTATTTTTTTTTTTTCTGATTACTGCATGGTGTCAGTTTGTGACAGTTAGAAGTGTTAGGGCAGTGAGTATTAGCCCCCTGTAGGTCTAGGATACCCCCCTAACCCCCCCTAATAAAGTTTTAACCCCTTGATCACCCCCCGTCACCAGTGTCGCTAAGCGATCATTTTTCTGATCGCTGTATTAGTGTCGCTGGTGACGCTAGTTAGGGACGTAAATATTTAGGTTCGCCGTCAGCGTTTTATAGCGTCAGGGACCCCCATGTACTATCTAATAAATGTTTTAACCCCTTGATTGCCCCCTAGTTAACCCTTTCACCACTGATCACCGTATAACCGTTACGGTTGACGCTGGTTAGTTCGTTTATTTTTTATAGTGTCAGGGCACCCGCCGTTTATTACCGAATAAAGGTTTAGCCCCCTGATCGCCCGGCGGTGATATGCGTCGCCCCAGGCAGCGTCAGATTAGCGCCAGTACCGCTAACACCCACGCACGCAGCATACGCCTCCCTTAGTGGTATAGTATCTGAACGGATCAATATCTGATCCGATCAGATCTATACTAGCGTCCCCAGCAGTTTAGGGTTCCCAAAAACGCAGTGTTAGCGGGATCAGCCCAGATACCTGCTAGCACCTGCGTTTTGCCCCTCCGCCCGGCCCAGCCCAGCCCACCCAAGTGCAGTATCGATCGATCACTGTCACTTACAAAATACTAAACGCATAACTGCAGCGTTCGCAGAGTCAGGCCTGATCCCTGCGATCGCTAACAGATTTCTTGGTAGCATTTTAGTGAACTGGCAAGCACCAGCCCCAAGCAGCGTCAGATTAGCGCCAGTACCGCTAACACCCATGCACGCACCGTACACCTCCCTTAGTGGTATAGTATCTAATCGGATCAATATCTGATCCGATCAGATCTATACTAGCGTCCCCAGCAGTTTAGGGTTCCCACAAACGCAGTGTTAGTGGGATCAGCCCAGATACCTGCTAGCACCTGCGTTTTGCCCCTCCGCCCAGCCCAGCCCACCCAAGTGCCGTATCGATCGATCACTGTCACTTACAAAACACTAAACACATAACTGCAGCATTCGCAGAGTCAGGCCTGATCCCTGTGATCACTAACAGTTTTTTTGGTAGCGTTTTAGTCAAACCAGCACTGCAGTAACACTTGGTGACGTGGCGAGTCCCATAAGTGCAGTACAAGCTGGTGAGGTGGCAAGCACAAGTAGTGTCCCGCTGCCACCAAAAAGACAAACACAGGCCCGTCGTGCCCATAATGCCCTTCCTGCTGCATTCGCCAATCCTAATTGGGAACCCACCACTTCTGCAGCGCCCGTACTTCCCCCATTCACATCCCCAACCAAATGCAGTCGGCTGCATGAGAGGCATTTTCTTTATGTCCTCCTGAGTACCCCTACCCAACGAACCCCCACCCAAAAAAAGTTGTGTCTTCAGCAAGCGCGGATATAGGCGTGACACCCGCTATTATTGTCCCTCCTGTCCTGACAATCCTGGTCTTTGCATTGGTGAATGTTTTGAACGCTACCATTCACTAGTTGAGTATTAGCGTAGGGTACAGCATTGCACAGACTAGGGCACACTTTCACAGGGTCTCCCAAGATGCCATCGCATTTTGAGAGACCGGAACCGGTTACAGTTATAAAAGTTAGTTACAAAAAAAAGTGTAAAAAAAAAAAAAAACACATACAAAAATATAAAATAAAAAAAAATAGTTGTCGTTTTATTGTTCTCTCTCTCTCTATTCTCTTTATTGTTCTGCTCTTTTTTTACTGTATTCTATTCTGCAATGTTTTATTGTTATTATGTTTTATCATGTTTGCTTTTCAGGTATGCAATTTTTTATACTTTACCGTTTACTGTGCTTTATTGTTAACCATTTTTTTGTCTTCAGGTACGCAATTCACGACTTTGAATGGTTATACCAGAATGATGCCTGCAGGTTTAGGTATCATCTTGGTATCATTCTTTTCAGCCAGCGGTCGGCTTTCATGTAAAAGCAATCCTAGCGGCTAATTAGCCTCTAGACTGCTTTTACAAGCAGTGGGAGGGAATGCGCCCCCCCCCCCCCACCGTCTTCCGTGTTTTTCTCTGGCTCTCCTGTCTCAACAGGTAACCTGAGAATGCAGCCGGTGATTCAGCCAGCTGACCATAGAGCTGATCAGAGACTAGAGTGGCTCCAAACATCTCTATGGCCTAAGAAACCGGAAGCTACGAGCATTTTATGACTTAGATTTCGCCGGATGTAAACAGCGCCATTGGGAAAGCATTTTATCACACCGATCTTGGTGTGGTCAGATGCTTTGAGGGCAGAGGAGAAATGTAGGGTCTAATAGACCCCAATTTTTTTCAAAAAAGAGTACCTGTCACTACCTATTGCTATGATAGGGGATATTTACATTCCCTGAGATAACAATAAAAATGATTTAAAAAAAAAAAATGAAAGGAACAGTTTAAAAATAAGATAAAAAAGCAAAAAAATAATAGAGAAAAAAACAAAAAACAAAAAAAAGCCCCCCTGTCCCCCCTGCTCTCGCGCTAAGGCGAATGCAAGCGTCGGTCTGGCGTCAAATGTAAACAGCAATTGCACCATGCATGTGAGGTATCACCGCGAAGGTCAGATCGAGGGCAGTAATTTTTAGCAGTAGACCTCCTCTGTAAATCTAAAGTGGTAACCTGTAAAGGCTTTTAAAGGCTTTTAAAAATGTATTTAGTTTGTCACCACTGCACGTTTGTGCGCAATTTTCAAGCATGTCATGTTTGGTATCCATGTACTCCGCCTAAGATCATCTTTTTTATGTCATCAAACATTTGGGCAATATAGTGTGTTTTAGTGCATTAAAATTTAAAAAAGTGTGTGTTTTCCCCAAAAAATGCGTTTGAAAAATCGCTGCGCAAATACTGTGTGAAAAAAAAAAATGAAACACCCACCATTTTAATCTGTAGGGCATTTGCTTTAAAAAAAATATATAATGTGTGGGCGTTCAAAGTAATTTTCTTGCAAAAAAAAATAATTTTTTCATGTAATCAAAAAGTGTCAGAAAGGCCTTTGTCTTCAAGTGGTTAGAAGAGTGGGTGATGTGTGACATAAGCTTCTAAATGTTGTGCATAAAATGCCAGGACAGTTCAAACCCCCCCCAAATGACCCCATTTTGGAAAGTAGACACCCCAAGCTATTTGCAGAGAGTCATGTCGAGTCCATGGAATGTTTTATATTGTGACACAAGTTGCGGGAAAGAGACAATTTTTTTTTTTGCACAAAGTTGTCACTAAATGATATATTGCTCAAACATGCCATGGGAATATGTGAAATTACACCCCAAAATACATTCTGTTGCTTCTCCTGAGTACGGGGATACCACATGTGTGAGACTTTTTGGGAACCTAGCTGCGTACGGGACCCCGAAAACCAGGCACCGCCTTCAGGCTTTCTAAGGCTGTAAATTTTTGATTTCACTCTTCACTGCCTATCACAGTTTCGGAGGCCATGGAATGCCCAGGTGGCACAAACCCCCCCCCCCCAAATGACCCCATTTTGGAAAGTAGACATCCCAAGCTATTTGCTGAGAGGTATAGTGAGTATTTTGCAGACCTCACTTTTTGTCACAAAGTTTTGAAAATTGAAAAAAGAAAAAAAAAACAATTTTTCTTGTCTTTCTTTATTTTCAAAAACAAATGAGAGCTGCAAAATACTCACTGCAAAATACTCACCATGCCTCTCAGCAAATAGCTTGGGGTGTCTACTTTCCAAAATGGGGTCATTTGGGGGGGGTTTGTGCCACCTGGGCATTCCATGGCCTCCGAAACTGTGATAGGCAGTGAAGAGTGAAATCAAAAATTTACACCCTTAGAAATCCTGAAGGCGGTGATTGGTTTTCGGGGCCCCGTACGCGGCTAGGCTCCCAAAAAGTCCCACACATGTGGTATCCCCATACTCAGGAGAAGCAGCTAAATGTATTTTGGGGTGCAATTCCACATATGTCCATGGCCTGTGTGAGCAATATATCATTTAGTGACAACTTTTTGTAATTTTTTTTTTTTTTTTGTCATTATTCAATCACTTGGGACAAAAAAATGAATATTCAATGGACTCAACATGCCTCTCAGCAATTTCCTTGGGGTGTCTACTTTCCAAAATGGGGTCATTTGTGGGGGTTTTGTACTGCCCTGCCATTTTAGCACCTCAAGAAACGACATAGGCAGTCATAAATTAAAGGCTGTGTAAATTCCAGAAAATGCACCCTAGTTTGTAGGCGCTATAACTTTTGCGCAAACCAATAAATATACACTTATTGACATTTTTTTTACCAAAAACATGTGGCCGAATACATTTTGGCCTAAATGTATGACTAAAATTGAGTTTATTGGATTTTTTTTAGAACAAAAAGTAGAAAATATCATTTTTTTTCAAAATTTTCGGTCTTTTTCCGTGTATTGCGCAAAAAATAAAAACGGCAGAGGTGATCAAATACCATCAAAAGAAAGCTCTATTTGTGGGAAGAAAAGGACGCAAATTTAGTTTGGGTACAGCATTGCATGACCGCGCAATTAGCAGTTAAACCGGATGTTCACTCAATTTTCAAAGTTTAGCTCATTCATATTAGACAACAGCATAGAATGCAAAACGGAACTTTTTTTTTTTTTTTTTTTCGGGTGTACCTGTGTATATGTGCTTCGGTCTTTTTTCTCCCTGCGGCTATGGGCGGGTATTTTGCGGGTATTGTCGTAATTTCCGCCGCGCCGCACTGTCTCCTGGGAGCTAGTGTCATTGTTCCCAGGAGTCAGTGCGGAGGCCCGCCACGAAATCTTGCGGGATTTAAACAGAACAAGTGACGTTAGACATCGCAACGGGGCAGGAACTTCCTAGGACGCCGCCCGTTGTGATGGCAACCAGGATGCTTACAACGCTCCGCGCCGTTACAACTGAGCATGCGCGGGAACCAGGAAGGAATGCTGGTAGCTCAGCATCACTGGAACTAGGAAGTGAATGCTTGTGGGCTTCAAATGCCCACAAGCAAGATGAAAACGGCTGTCCACATTTTTAAAAACTTATTATTTGCAACGAAACCGGACATCTGGGGAGGAAATTAACGCAAAACGTGAGTGTGCCATTGTCATTATGTGATGTTTTAAGTGTTTGAAAAAAAAAAAATACAAACCGTCAGTGAACATCCGCTTTAAAGCGACGCAGTGCCAAATTGTAAAAAGTGCTCTGGTCAGGAAGGGGGTAAATCCTTCCGGGGCTGAAGTGGTTAAAATGGATTTTCTCGGATTCTCTAAGGTTAAAAGATGTCCCGAAGGGAAATGTCCTTTGTTCTTTAATGGAACTACAAGGAAAATACATCATGGGATACATGGAGGTATAGACAACTTCAACATTTTGTAGAATCTCTTCCGAAACCCCTCCGTTCAGTTAGTGAGCTAAATTCATGGGAAAGATTAGTCGATCAAGGGGAAATAAATAGACAGGTGATTTCCAATGTATATAGGATGTTGATGATGCGCCCAGATATGGAATCCCTGTGTCCATTGGAGGGGTGGGAACTGGAACTGAATCAGCTATTACCTGAAACAATGAGAAGTTCACTGGTCTTCAATGGACACAAGGATGAAGGAAGTGAATTACAAATTACTAATTAAAGTGGAGTTCCACCCACTTTTACAACTCTTCACCATCCCTCACTAAACTGTGCACTGTAAACAAATTGGATATTTTTTTTCTCAGCACTTACTGTATATCTGCTGTATTCATTTTTCACTTCCTCCTCCCTGGCCGCAGCCCATCGCATCATTTCCTGTTTGCAATGCCTTCTGGGAAGGGGCGGCAACTTCCTCTGAAACTGCCGTTGCTATGGAAACCTGACCTGAAACCTATTACACTGCTTGTGCTGCACTGAGCACGTGGGGCGGCAACTTCCTCTAAAACTGCCGTTGCTATGGAAACCTGACCTGAAACCTATTACACTGCTTGTGCTGCACTAAGCATGTGTGAGATCTGCAAGGATGAGATCCAGGAAGAAATACAGTCTGGCTTCAGATGCCCACACTTAAGATGGCCACGGCCTGCTGTAAGTTTATAAAATAACAAACTACTGCTATAAACTAACAAAACAGACCTTAGTTTACAGACTAACTTTACTAGAATACATTAAGCATGTGTATTATAGGGGTATTTTTATTTAAAAAGTATAATTTCGGCCGGAACACCACTTTAAGTGGTATAACGTCCCAATAAAATTATAAAAAAATCAGTCCAAGCTTATCCCCTTTATGTTGAAGGGGATGTGGGGAGAAAGGAACGCATGCACATATATGGTGGCAGTGTCCCCTAATTCAACCTTATTGGAGGGAAGTATTGGATTGGATAAAGAATATCAGTGGGAATGAAATTGGACTAGATCCTTGGCAATGTCTGTTCCATGCAACGGGGATGCCAATGAAGAAATATAGAGCAGCAATTATCCCATTTCTACTGAATGCAGCAAAGGCATTAATTCCGAAACAATGGAAAAAATGGTCAAATATAATCCCGACGATAAAGGATTGGTTAAGGGAGGTAGATAAAATTAGGCTAATGGAAGAAGTAATACATATGCAAAATAACTTTTTAAACACAGATTTATGTGAACTATATGGGAAGTAACTAGATCTTACGCCGTCCCCTGCCTATGTCCCCCTCCCCCATTCCCCTTCCCTTTTTTTTTTTTTTTCGATGGAATTTAAAAATTTAGAATTTCTCCTCTTTATAAATTAATAAAAAGGGTTTAGAAAACTCAGTTTATTTATGTAAGAAAGAAGTCACTGAGAGAATTAAATAATACAGATGATAGGTGAGGGCATTTGTGGGCACTGATTGGCACAAATCGGGCATAATTTGCACATGTGGATGGCCATGCGGTACATACCTGGCCATCCACATGTTGCCCCCTTCCCTGGTGGTCCTAGTGGTGTCCCCAGTGGTCCAGTGTGGTCATCTGAGGGGGGCTGTGCTGATAAACAATTAGCGCTGACCCCCCCTGTCAGGAGAGCCGCCGATCAGCTCTCCTCTACTCGCGTCTGTCAGACACGAGTGAGGAAAAGCCGATCAACGGCTCTTTCTATTTACATCATGATCAGCCGTGATTGGACACAGCTGATCACGTGGTAAAGAGCCTCCGCCGGAGGCTCTTTACCGAGATCGGTGGAGCGGTGTGTCAGACTAACACATCGCTCCACCGATCGCTGCGATGCGCGCCCCCACGGGCGCGTGGCGGCTGTTATCCTGAAGGACGTCATATGACGCCCAGTCAGGATAACTGAACCACCGCCCGGCCGTCATTTTGCTATAGGCCGGGCGGGAAATGGTTAATAACATTCCATTACAATATCACTTGTATTGCAGTTGTATATGCTAGAATATATCTATTTTTCCATTTGCTAATTTTTCCCCCCACAAAAGTTGAGTAATCCTTTAAGTGTCCGAATTACTTTTCCCTATACTACTGCTACCAATGCCTCTATATTTCCTATCCAGGGTCAGCTGGCCAATGTGGTGCCTATATTTAAAAAGGGAACAAAGTCTTTACCAAGTAACTATAGACCTGTTAACTTCTATAGTTGGGAAGATACTGGAGAGTTTAATAAAAGACCGCATAGACGAGTTCTTGCTGGAAAAAAATATTTTGGATTTTGCAAAAGCATTCAATACAGTTCCCCACACACGACTAATGTACAAGGTAAAGGCTACAGACTTGGAAATATCAGTTTGTAAATGGATAGAAAACTGGCTAAAAGACTTCAGAATTCAGAGAGTAGTGGTTAATGATTCTTACTCTGAATGGTCTAAGGTTATCAGTGGTGTACCCCAAGGTTCAGTGCTGGGACCCTTACTTTTTAATATCTTTATAAGTGATATAAGGTCTGGGATTAAAATTACCATTTCAGTCTTTGCAGATGACACCAAACTATGCAGTGGAATAACATCCTTACAGGATGTCTCCAATTTACAAGCCAACCTCAATGCACTGTCTAATTGGGTGACTAAGTGGCAAATGAGGTTTAATGTTGATAAATGTAAAGTTATGCACTTGGGGGCTAAGAATATGCATACATCATACATACTAGGGGGAGTGCAACTGGGGGGATCCATAGTGGAGAAGGATCTGGGGGTTTTGGTAGATCATAAGCTCAATAATACCATGCAATGCCAAGCTGCAGTTTCCAAAGCGAGAAGAGGTATGGACTCCATAGAGAGAGAGATCATTTTGCCCCTGTACAAATCATTAGTAAGACCTCATCTGGAATATGCAGTTTGTATTTGGGCACCAGTTCTCAAAAAGGATATCGGGGAACTGGAGAAAGTGCAGAGAAGGGCAATCAGACTGATAAGAGGCATGGAGGAGCTCAGCTATGAGCAAAGATTAGAGGAACTGAATGTATTCTCTCTTGAGAAGAGGAGATTAAGGGGATTAAGGGGGATATGATCAACATGTATAGAAAAAAAAAAATATTCTGTACGAGATTGAATACTACCCAAGCAGCACACTCTAGGAATACTTGACTACACTTCTGACCCCAGTCTGGACTGCCCTGTTCTGCTTACCTATTGATGCACACTTTCCCCCTTTACCTTCTATTTTATGAAGCTTTAATCCACATCGGTGACACCGTTCCTCCTGGTGTGCGCTGCCGTTGTGTCTAGGCGGACCAGTGTGGATAAAGTGGGGCCAGCCATACACTTCCCCCTGTTCCTCTTGGATTTGGGGTGTTGTTGCTTGATACGGTCACCACCGTGGGTGTGGCGGTGAGATTTCAACTACAAAAGCGTGGATGCGATTAGTGCGATTTTTGTTCCACTGACTGCCCCTGATGAAGGGACTCTTCTGATAAATCCTGAAACGCGTAGGGCCATGTGGAGGACTGCACATGTATCGCGACCACTTTTTGCTCCTATTTGTAGTGGTTCTATGTTATTTAAGAATTTTTTTTATGTTTATATGCTTATTGTGATTCTGAACTTGATTTTTTCTGTATTAATAAACTATTTTTTTTTTTTTTACGATGTTGCCTTTAAAGTCCCAGAATCTTTGTTTGGGGTCTTTTTTCTTCTTTGACTTTTAGGGATGTTGGCAACTTATATGATCTGTTTGGATGAACCATATAGTGAACTTGGTGTTGAATTATTCACTTTACGGTCAACACAGAGGACACGGGGGCACTCTTTATGCCTAGAGGAAAAGAGATTTCATCTCCAAATACGGAAAGGTTTCTTCACAGTAAGAGCTGTGAAAATGGGGAATAGACTCCCTCCAGAGGTGGTTCTGGCTAGCTCAGTAGATTGCTTTAAGAAAGGCCTGGATTCATTCCTAAATGTACATAATATAACTGGGTACTGATATTGATAGGTATAGTTTATCCAGGGAAAATCCGATTGCCTCTCAGGGGGGGGGTGTCCAGGAAGGATTTTTTTTCCCCTGCTGTAGCAAATTGGATCATGCTTTGCTGGGGTATTTCGCTTTCCTCTGGATCGACTGTGGGTATAGGATTGGGTATATGGGATTGTATGATATTATTTTTTATATATTTATTTTTATGGTTGAACTAGATGGACTTGTGTCTTTTTTCAATCTAACTATGTAACTATGCATCAGCCCGAGAGCCACAAGATTACCATTCTGAAAAGTAACAACTGACTCCTTAAGGCTCCTTTCACACAGGCGGTGGTAAAAACAGGTGGTTAGCACAGATTTTAATGCCCCCTGGCTTCCCACCTACAGACGAACATGGTGCCACTCGGGCGAGTACCTCAGATGCATCGCTGCATTGAAATTCTAATGCTACTTGCAGAGTTTGAAAGGTGGAAACCATCTGCGAAACCATCTGCGAAACAAATATTTTGTTTGCAATTGCGGCACACTCCTACAGTGAAAAATTGTCTGGCCAATCCCCAGACGACGTCCCTTAGTGACGAAACGCATAGGGTGAGGCCTACGACGGTTACGTCATCACACTTTTCCTCTCAGGAGGTTGTCAGACAAGCAAACCAAGAAAGAAGTGAAGCGAAGCCTGTGGAGACGCCGCGGTTCTTATTACATGACATGCTGCCTTTGATGCTGATTTTCTGCTTTTATCTTGTAAGCGCAATCCACTTATTTTATTAAATCTGGATACTTTAAAGTACTGCACTATGGGATAATTTCTTTCTTATATTTCCGAGTTTTACCAGTGGAGATTACAGACACTACTAAGGTTCCTGGGGAGACCTATTTCCCTGTGCTTGGTTAGACTATTATTCTAGTGGTCACGGACAGCTGGTAAGCAGGCTACTTACTCTCATTTGGGTGTGGAGCTGCATGCATATAATGTGAAGGAGTGTCACGTTTTCTTCACCTACAGCTTATCATCTATACAAAGCATGGATGTTTGTTTCACTTGGATTTATGGACTGACATTTTGGGACTCTGCTTTAGTTTTTTATTCTAAGTCTTTTTTTACTTGTAAATTTTCAATATCACTAGCGCTGCATCTATTTTGTATGTATATCTGTATGTATTGGACTTTGGGGTGCTAGCAGCTGTGTTTACACTTTTGATTGTTTTTTCTAGTGCAATGTTAACCTTTGGGCTGTTTTTTTACAATGAAAAAGTGCCATTCACCAAAAATGGGTTTCTGAAGGCACCTCCTGAACACCTGCAAATCTTCTTTCACCACCATCTGAAAAGCAGTTCATCACAGATGTAAACACAGCTGCTACTGTGAAAAGAGCCTTAAAGAGGAAGTAAACCCTGATGGGTTTTATTTCCTCTTTTGCTCCTTGCTGCAGCCTGCAAATGAAAAGCATAATGGGCTAGTATGCATTGCCTGTGTGCAGTGTCCATCTTCTGGCCCTCTTCCTTCCAGGCCACGGACTCCGGCTCTGTAAATCGCCAGAGCCGCGTGACGTCACTCCCGCGCATGCGCATGGGAGCCGCGATTAACAGCATAAGCTAGGGAAGAAACGGCACTTAGTTTTGTTTCTTCCCCACACATGCGCCGTTGGAATTTCCGGTGGACTACAAGTGAAATATCTCCTAAACAGCGCACGTTTAGGAGATATTTCCACTACCTATAGGTAGAAGTCCAAAAAGTGGGTTTACAACCAGTTTAAGCCTTGTACACATCAGTAGTTTTTTTTTTCGTTCAGTCCAGCAGGGCTGAACGAAAAAAAACTGACAGCTCAGGAGGAGCTGCTGTACTAACAATCTGACATTAGTATAGCATTCTCCCCTGCTGTGCTATTGTGTTCTGACAGGGGGATGCGCGCACCAGAACCCTCCGGTCATTGTTCTCAGCCATCAGTTCTGCCTCAGAGCACTGATCAGGAGTTGATCTGCAGACCTTATCGGTGCGGCGCTGCAATTTCCGAAAGTAGTTTCTGTACTACTTTTGGCGACTTTGGGGTGCGATTTCTATTGACATCTGTACAGAACCCTGCACAGATGTCTCTGAAATTCCCCCCACAGTCGGGACTGACACGCGGTAATGAAATTGTGTGAGTTCAGCTGAACCTAATCTAATCACCCAGAAGTGCCTGTGCTGGTCAGGATCTCCATCTAGGTGGACATGGTGAGGTCCCTCTTTAGCAAATAGGAGGTGCTGCTCATTTGCCGGGTAAGTGTAGAATATGTATTTGTGCTAACTCAATGTGGGGGTGGATGTGGTAGTTAGATTTGGTGTGGGTGGGGTTCATTAATTTATTTGGCATCACCACACATTGGCTTCTGGCCCATGTGCACACATCACTTCCTGCACTTGTTCTGCTGATGTAAATCAGTAAGGACTATGCAAATATAAATGAGAGCTCCTTTTATTAAAAAAAAAAAAAAAAATATATATATATATATATATATAGTTTCACACTTGGGTGAATTTCCCAGCAAATTTGGACCTCCGAGTTGTATGACAAGTTGTACCCCATGGTTCTCAATGATAACCATTCATATCTGTGCTACTTCAAGTCGCACCAACTTCAAAGTAGTCTCTGTACTACTTTGGTGTGACTTTCATGCAACTTGAGGTACATAGGCTATATTACACAGACTTTGCAGAAGTTGGGACCAAGTTGCAGTGGCAAAGTGGCAGCAAAATAGTGTGACTTTCAGGTCGCAGCAGTGTGAATAAGATTCATGGATAACACCTTTGAATTTAGCCCTATTGTCACTTGTGCATCCTGAAAGTGGGGCAAATTCGTCCTTGCACTACCTTGGTTTGGCTTTGATGCCTTTTGAGGTCCATACACCACCAGATTACACAGGTATTGCTTTAAGTCATGGCAAAGTTGTGCAATTTTAAGGTCGCACAAGTGCAAAAAGGACCTAATTCAAAGGTGTTATCAATCTCATTAGGTTTTTTTTTTTTTTTAAATTCTATATTTTATTTTTCAACAATTTTTTACATATAGACAAACACAATTCAATTGCACACGTATCACAAAATATATCTCTAACATAGATGGATTCTAATTTTGGCAGATGTATAGAGTCGTTTTACCTTCACGTCCATCCTATACACGAATATAATAAAAACAAAACAAAAAAAAAAAAAACCTTCCTCCCTTTAAATTATCCCTGCCTGCTCCCCCTCCACAAGTGCACAGCCATATTCCCTAGTACTGACAAAAAGAGAACATTGTATCCATTTTTTATTGAATTTCTCCTCTTTACCTAACATGGTTGCGGTGGCTTTTTCCATGGCATATATATCGGCTATTTTTGTAAGCCACAGCGAGATAAAGGGAGGTGATTCCTGCTTCCATAGAGCTGGGATACAGGCCTTAGGTGCATTCAGAAAATGAGCGATCATTGAATTTCTGTACTTACGCTTTGGAAGATCTGAAAGATGAAGAAGATATCTAGCCGGATCAGATCCCAAATCATAATCAGTTAATTGTCCTATAATACCTCGTACTTTAAACCAGAAGTCGTCTAGTTTCTGACAGGACCAGAAGATATGAAGCATATTGCCCTCTATCTCTCCACAACGCCAGCATATATTCGTTTTTTCCGGATAAATTTTTTGTAGCAATGATGGAACTTTATACCACCGTGTAAGAATTTTATAACAGGCTCTTGATATTTACTAGCTGTTGAGGAGTAGTGGGCGAAATATAGAATATAATTCCGTTGCTCTTTAGAAAACGTGGTATCCAAGTCTCTTTCCCATTTCAAAAGAAATCTAGGAACAGAGCCCACAGGCAGATCTGTTAACAGTTTATATACCTCAGATACCCCATGGGCGGAAGGTGTTTCTATCAGACATAGGTTTTTCAATGATGTATTTATATGGTCTGATCTCTCCCCACGAAGAAGGGAACTCAAAAAGTGTGTAAGCTGTTGTATCCGCCATGGCATGGACACAATGGCAGGTTAAACAGCAACTGTATTTCCGCCCTAGTCTTCAACCTTGATTCTTCATGGTAATTGCCTAGGCAAAATTTACCTTGTCTTAAAGTTTGTTTAAAGCGGCTATCTGTATAACCTGAGGGGAATGCTGGATTTTCCAGAACTGGGTGAAGCCAAAGAATTTCCCCAACTGTCTTTGAAAAGAGATGGCTTTGTTGAATTACTCTCAGGGTTGCCCCTATAAGGGGGTGGCGTCTTAAGGTTCCCAGTACCCTTGGCTGTAGCCATGGCACACATTGGAGTGGGATCTCAGTGCACGATTGTTCAATTGCTACCCAGGCTTTATGTCCCCCGTCTCTACACCAAGCTAATACTCTAGCGAGGTGCACTGCCTTATAGTATCTAATCGGGTCTGGGAAAGCCATACCTCCCTGGGTTTTTGGCATAGCCAAATAGTGGTAGGACAAACGTGGATGCTTTTTTGCCCAGATAATTCTAATAAAAGCACTACGTAGTGATTTCAAGAAGGATTATGGAATGACTATTGGTAGAGTCTGAAAAAGATACAATACTCTTGGTAGTATGTTCATTTTAAGAATAGCATTCTTGCCCATCCATGTGTAGGGAGCTTTATTCCATCTTTCCATATCAGAAGAGAGTTCCAGCAATAGCGGCGGTGGGAAATTGACTTGGAAAACTTTATCAATTGAAGAAGTCAATTTGACTCCTAGGTATGTCAAGTATGAAGATGCCCATGAGAAAGAGAATGACGATTGAAGAGCTTGCACTCGTGCAGGTGCCAACGTAATATTAAGTAGTTCAGATTTTTGAATGTTAATTTTAAAATTTGAAAGAGAAGTATACTGGTCAAACTTACTTAATAAATTTGGCAATGTGGTTTCTGGTGATGTAATGAAGAACAATATGTCTTCGGCAAAGGCTGCAGTTTTGTTCTCCAACTTATCAATCAAGCAACCTTGAATATCAGTACTTCCTCGGACATGTTGGAGAGAAATGGTTCTAAAGTTAATATAAAGATCAGTGGGGATAGAGGACATCCCTGTCTTGTGCCATAGTTACATGGTTAGTAACGTTGAATAAAGACACCAGTCCATCCTGAGTGAGCACCCACAATTGTCCCCATCCCCGCACACTGCGTCCCATCAAGATGCCCATCAACTATATATTATTATTTTTTATATATTTAAGGTATCCATGTCGCACTATCAATCTATGCAGTGCTCCACACACACCAGTCCCCACCCCCAAGGGGTCCACAATCCAAGGTCCCCAACTCACACCCATACACCAGGGCCAATTTTGGACAGAAGCCAATTTACCTAACAGCATGTCTTTAGAGTGTGGGAGGAAGTACCCGGAGGAAACCCACGCAGGCACAGGGAGAACATGCAAACTCCAGGCAGGTAGTGTCGTGGTTGGGATTCGAACCAGCGACCCTTGTTACTGCTAGGCGAGAGTGCTATCCACTACACCACTGTGCTGCCATTACTCAAATTAAAATACAAAGAGGTCACCTCATTAATTCTTACAGCTGCAGCTGGGACCGAATATATAACCTCTATCCATTTACTAAACGCCTTCCCTACGCCTATATGGGTCAACGTCTCCTTCAAGAATGTCCAGTCCACCCTGTCAAAGGCCTTTTCTGCATCAGGATAGATAGCACAAAGGTATTTTACGAGAATGAGCCAGATGGATAATGTCTAAGGCTCTGCTAGTGTTATCCTTTGCCTCCTTAGTAGGTATAAAACCTGCTTGATCAGGGTGAATGATCTCTTGAAGGTAAGGTCGCAACCTTGAGGCTAATATCCATGTAAAAATTTTTAAATCTATGTTCAATAATGAGATGGGTCGGTAGTACTTTGCATTGAGCATGGTCCTTACCCTCCTTAGGAATGACTGTAATATGTGCCCTTAGAGTATCTTTCGGTATAGGTCGATCTTCTAGCAGAGAATTAAATGCTTTTGTAAATCTAGGACCTAAAATGGTGGCAAATGCCTTATAATAGGCTAACGTATACCCGTCTGGGCCTGGGGCTTTATGAGGCTTAAGCGCCTTAATCGACCTCATTTATTCCTCAATTGAAATCGGAGCGCTTAGTAATTCGGACGCATTATCGGGTATTGGCGGTAATCCCGATGAAGCCAGATAATCCTGAATTAGTTGTCGCTTTTGAAAGCCCTGATCGGTCGAAAAAGTAGACGGCAGATTATAGAGAGACAAATCGTATACTCGAAAGTGACATTTCACTCTTTCCGAGTCAATATAAGGGACATAATTTCTTCGGGAGATTTCCCTAAGTGAATGGGCCAGTAGTTAACCTGATTTATTCCCATGTTCATAGTATATATTCCTATCCGTATATTAGTATCCTGTCTCAGCATAGAAAAGAGTTTTTCTCGCTCTAACCTGAGGTCAACTGCAGCCGTGAGAGTGATTTTTTTATGCTTGGATTCTAAATTTGCAACCACTTCTAATTGGGCTCGAAAGGCAACTTGGTTATTTTTCTGTCATTCAGTTGCTTTTTTAATTAATAGACCTTGCATAACACATTTATGTGTTTCCCATATCGTAACTGGAGAGACGTCATCTGTATCATTTTCGTTAAAAATTCTGGTCAGTTCCATAGCGAGGTCATTTCAAAATTGGACCTTCTTTTATCAGTGATTCATTACGTTTCCATGACCATGATCTACTAACCTGCTTGTCCAGCTGAAGGTCTATAAATGTTGGAGCATGGTCAGACACCATCTGTATTCCAATTGAGGAGTTCCCTACCTCTGATAGTAAAGATTGTGATACCAGTACGTGATCGATTCAAGAATAACTGTCATGAGGTGCCGCTCGGCTGGATGCTGAACTCTCCAAACGTCTACCAATCGGACAGTTTGGAGGGCTTTTTTTATATGTCTAAGATATGGATATGAAAGATGTGAGGCTGATTTTGAGGTGTCTAGTAATGGGTCAAGAGCCACATTGAGATCTCCACCCAGTATCACTCCCCCCTCCATAAAACCTTGTAGGGCATTAAGAATTCCGTCTAGGCAGCTTAATTGAGCATGATTCAGTAAGTAGATAGAGGCTAACGTAACTCGACGGCCAGCTAAATCTCCCTTAAGAAACAGGTAACGTCCCGCTTGATCGCTCCTCTGATCAACAAAAGACCATGGAGTTGTCCGAGAAAGCAGGATACTCACTCCCCTCGTCTTAGAATCAGGGGCTGTGCTATGAAATACATATGGTTACCGATCATCCCGGAATTTTGGTATCTTCCCCGATTGGAAATGGGTTTCTTGTATAAATGCGATTTGTGTACGCATACGCCAAAGTTCAAGTAGGACTATTGTACGCTTCTCCGGTATGTTTAATCCGTTGCCATTTAAAGATAAACAGCGTACATTGGTCATATTGAAACCCAAGATCTATAACCTGCGCACCAGACAAGCGGGAGCAGACACTGGGAAACAGGGAGGAAAGAGAAAGAAAAAAAAACATGCAGCAATTAACTAATGGGGCTCTTTTTTGAGCCTGCGCACCCCTGCGGTCCCTGCCCAGAATAGTCTAGGAAGGGAGAGCACTCGGTGACAAAAAAACCTATGTAAGGGGAAATAGAAACGCGACACCTGGGATGGAGTCGCTCGGAACGTATTTAAGCACTACCAAGACCAAACCTCCATCCTGATAGCTACATACTGGGGTATCAAAAACAAAAGTCAGTATGACAAAGAGAGACCAAAAATAGGCCTCACCTACTTCCTATTTTTTTCTCTCTCTTTTTTTCCCTTTCCTTTTCCTCCCACTCCCCTCCTTTCCCTCCCCCACCATAATCAAACACAATATTTTTTTTTCTTCTTTTTCCTCCCCCCTATCTTAACATTTATCTTAAAAAAAAAAAAACTCCAGATATTATTCTTGGGGAATTAAACATAACCATTTTTTTCTTAATAAATTTTTTATCGTGTATATAGTCACCCTCCTCCACCCCTGCTCCCCATCACCCCGCCAGCCCCCTCCCTAAACGTCTAAAATATCGAGTTTATCTAAAAGATAAAAAGAGGGGAGAGGGAGGAGAGAGGGACAGTGGAAAGGAGAAAGTGGAAGGGAACAAAAGAAGGGAGGAGAGAGGAGAGGAGTACAGGGGGGGACGGGGAGAGCAGTAGGGGAAGCGAGGGGGGGGGGTGAACAGAGGAGAAGGCAAAGAAAACAAAGAAGCAGCATACATAAATCAATGTTATATAAAGGTATTTCTCCCCCCCTCCAGCCCCGTTTCACCTCCAGAATGACCCTCTGTGATTCAACAAGGTCATACAATCATGGTTCTGACAGATCCTACCAAACCTCCCCAAAAAAAAGGGAGGAAGAAAAAAGGAGAGGCAAAGGAAAACATTTTCTTCCCTTCTCTCTCTAGTCTTTATTTCCAAAAAAAAAAGGAGAGGCAAAAGAGAGGAAAAGGAAAACATTTTTTTTTTTTTTTTTTAGTCCCTTGGCTATAAGGATAGCGTGGAGGTTGAATTCTATTCTTGGCAGTTCAGTCTGGGAGAAAAATAGGTGCGATAGCCAACTTGGAGAACATCTCTGGCATTTGAGCAGGTGTACGCAAAATAAAAGATTGCTGATTTTTATGTATAAATAAAGAAAACGGAAAACCCCGTCTATATGTGGCGCCTTCTTCGCGTAGCTTGTCCAGAAAAAGGGTTCATAATGCGGTGCATTTGCAGGGTATATCATGAAGGATCAGGTAAAATCTGTATCGATACACCATTAAAGTCCACGGTTCCCATTGACCAGGCCTTCCGGATAATCTCCTCTTTAATATTATAAAAGTGAACCCTGCATAGGGTATCTCTAGGTCTACTGTCCGCCGGAGGAGTCATACCCTGGATCCGATGGACTCTGTCCACCTCCAAGTCTGCTGTCGGATCCTTAGCCAGGATCTTGTTTAATATGGCTATTACAGCGGGACGTAGCTCTTTTCCTGTCGTAGCTTCAGGTATACCCCGCAGTTTTAGGTTATTTCTCCTGGTCCTATTTTCTAAGTTATCTTGTTGGAGTCAGAGGGTATGAAGAGAATGTAGCTGTAAGGTTAACTTAGCCTCCAGGGTAGTTATCCTCTGGTCTGCTGATGTCAAGTTTTGTGCTATAGTGTCTACCCTTACTGATAGGCTATGTAATGACTCTTTGACCTCTTTAAACTCCTCTCTGAGCACCTGTTGCAGGGTTACTGTCATATGGTCCATATCTGACTTGGTAGACAGTGTCGATAAGAGAGCCCTTGTATCCGGATCACCCAACAGGACAGGTAGCCCAGGAGAGACATAAAATGCAGGCTGAACAGGCTGTACCATCCCATCCCCTGTTTGCCCACTGTCTGTTTGTACTGACTGCATTAATTCCAACAGTCTGTTTAACAGTAACAGAGTCTCGTGTTAGCTCTCCTGGAGACCCCCATGAGGATTCCCATGTGGGCTCACCTGCATGCATTGCTAATAGGTGCCGGCTGGAGGTCCCTTCAGCGTCGGGTTGTGTATTTGCAGTGAGATTGACAGTGAGATGTTGCAGGGCTTGGAGACCTCCGCTCAGCGGGCTCTGTGTATCTGTATCCGACGTGCTGATCTCATTCGGCAACGCAGATATCGCAGGAACTCGCACAAGGTAGAAGCCTGTAAGCAGTGCACTACAAGTGACAGGACCCGTGCCAGTGCCGGTAAGCTTCCTCGCTCCACGTCCAGATCCTCTGGATCCTCTTGGCATCTCATTAGGTTACTTTCACACTTGGGTGACTTTTCATGCAGCTTTGGACCTCAGAGTCGCATGAAAAGTTGCCCCCCATTATTTCCATTCATATCTATGCAACTTCACCTATGTTCACATAGCTCTGAATTGACATGTCATATTGCAGGCCAAATCTGCGCCTATTGACGGCAATGGAACTGTCCGAATTGGAGCGATGCCGCACAGATTCCCAAAAGTAGTTCCTGCACTACTTTGGGCGATTTCAGGGGTGATTTCTTACCTCCCAACTTTTTGAGATGGGTATAAGGGACACCTATTAGCAAAAGTATGTAGGCATAGGACACACCCCCTAAAACACCTCCTTAAAGGAGAATTATTCCAAAAAAAAATAAAAAAATTATTAGTTAAACCCCCAAGTGCTTTTTTTTTTTACCAATAATATTCCTTTAGATTGCTTTGTTTGTAAATTTCCAAAGCCAATTTAGAAATTAGTTGAAAGGTTAAGAGCTGGAACTTTTTGAAAGATAAAAAGTGCATTTTATATAAAACTAAATAGATTAAAACAAAATGAGGGACAAATGAGGAAGAAAGAGGGACCGAGGGACTTTGTTCCAAATCAGGGACAGTTGGGACCTATGCAATTTCACTAGACATCTGAGCAGGAAAGTGCACTGATGTCTTTGAAATCGCTCACAAAGTTGGGTTGAGGCCTGTTTCACACTTGTGCGACTTTTCCTGCGACTTTGGACATCAGAGTCGCATGACAAGTCATACCCCATGATTTTCAATGAGTACCGTTCATATCTGTGCGACTTCAAGTCACACCGACTTCAAAGTAGTCCCTGTACTACTTTGGTCCGACTTTGATGTGAGTTGAGGTCCATAGACCTCAAGTTTACACAGGCGCCCTGAATATCCAAAATTGCAGAGGCAAAATTGTGCGACTTTCCCTGCGACTCCTGCATCCATAGACCTCAAGATTAAACAGGCATTGCTTAAAGTAGCATCAAAATTGCGCAAATTTCAGGTCACACAAGTGTGAAAGGGGCCTAAGTCACTGTCCTGAGTACTATTATACCTAGAATATAAAGTAGTGCCACCATCAAACACTAGTAAACATATGTTCTCATTAGAATTGTGCTCAAATGGCTGAAAATCACACAGATGGTATCACCTACTGAAAGCTTGCATTGTACTTAGCAGCGTATGCTGAAAAGAGGCAAACGCCTATTAGCCAATGCCACATCATCATGAGCATGGTTGTTACTATAATATTAATGCCTGAAATGCAAAACATTATTGTATAGAATCAAACATTAGTAAATGTATTTTCTATGTAGGTATGTGCTCAGCTCTGTAGCATACTGGTATGGCCTGCTACCTTCAAAGGTTCAAGCCATGAGTTCAAATCCCATATGCAACTAAGAGAGAGGTGACAAGACTGTAATGGTGGAACTGTTGCCCCTGGAAGTTTATATCTGGAGTGATCTGGTGGTGACTGCTACCGAAGCATTCCTGTATTGATATTGTATATATATATCGGCCTGTTTTGATCCAGCATTGCTGGGTCCACAAGCTCTGGTATGCAATCTTCACAGCGGTGATCTACTCAAGTCTCTATGATCGGAACTTTTTTGACACTTGGACAGTGGACTGTCATTTGTTTATATTTTGCAATTTAATTTTGCACACGGCACTTTGCTATATTAGTACACGTCAATATATGATTCACTATTGAGATCCGTACACTATATAAGTAAACAGTCTTTTTTTCTTTGGTATTTTGCACTCTAGCCTTGCACATTACGCAGGGAAGAAAAGGATAGCCAATTAAAATGAGCCTAGATCATTAACCTAACCAAAATACAGAAAATATATTAAAAAAATATATATTATTATTATTATACAAGGTTTATATACGATTTAAAAATCGCCATGTAGCCCCCTAAAGACACTGCTGTGGATGTTATATTCCATTCAAAAGGCTGCTTGTACGTGACCTCCATGTTTTTTGAAGGCCTCTGCAAGAGCAAAATATCCGATTTAGAGATGAGAATTAGTAGATATCTAGTCTCCAAACAGAATACAGTTGGCATGGTTACAAGAAAGACATGCTTGACAGGTGTGGAAAATTTGTGCTGCTTGCAGATAGAAAATTCAAGATGTTTTAACCTTTTAATTTACAAAGCCTGTATAGCAAATATGTACTATATTTGAACTAATCTAGATTTTTTCCTATTCATTAGTAACAGCAGTAAAGATCGTACTGTTACCCTTCACTCCCTGTCAGAAATTCCTCCTTGGATTCTTCCAGACAGAGGGGATCTTATTTCTCAGGGACCGGTTCCTCACCGTGAATTCGCAGTTTGAAACTAGCCGCTTGGTTTCTGAAGAAGAGATCTTAATTAAAGGGTTTCAGAGTTTGACAGAGTTAACAAAACTCTAATGCCCCGTACACACGGTCGGATTTTCCGATGGAAAATGTCCGATCGGAGCGTGTTGTCGGAAATTCCGACCGTGTGTGGGCTCCATCGGACATTTTCCATCGGATTTTCCGACACACAAAGTTGGAGAGCAGGAGATAAAATTTTCCGACAACAAAATCCGTTGTCGGAAATTCCGATCGTGTGTACACAAATCCGACGGACAAAGTGCCATGCATGCTCAGAATAAATAAAGAGATGAAAGCTATTGGCCACTGCCCCGTTTATAGTCCCAACGTACGTGTTTTACGTCAACGCGTTTAGAACGATCGGATTTTCCGACAACTTTGTGCGACCGTGTGTAGACAAAACAAGTTTGAGCCAACATCCGTCGGAAAAAATCCTAGGATTTTGTTGTCGGAATGTCCGAACAAAGTCCGACCATGTGTACGTCCTATAATAGTAGTAGTAATAGTCACAAAAGCCATTTATGGCAAAGTCTGGAAAAAATGAACTACTTAGATAAGTAAAGACATAAATTTTGCTTTTGACATCCCTACTGTTTGAAAAAAATAAGTCTGGCCATTAGCACATTGAAGGTGCAAATAGTGGCACTCCGTTTGTACTTTCAGAGACCTTTTCTAGAAGATGCACTGGTTCTGGCTAGTGAAGTCCAGATGGTATCCAAATTGGGACTAATCCATAGTCTTGAAGGGTTTAAGTGGGTGCCTGAGGGGACCGCCTTTTAAGCCCTGTACCAGCAATGTGTTTCCTGTGTTGGGGGAGGAGCTCCACATCTCATGGGCTACCCTATAAGACTACTGGAAATAAAGTTACCAGTAAGTCTAACTCCTGTGTTTTTTTTTTTTATTATTCTTTAAGTATTTTTTTATTATATAAAATAGACCACCAGACATACAATGAATATGTAAGTAAAGCAAAGACAAGACAGAGCCATGGCTACACTTGATCACCTGGCATGGAAATAGGCAAGAAACCTTAAAGTGGTTGTAAAGGCTCAAGGTTTTTCACCTTAATGCATCCATTGCATTAAGGTGCAAAACCTTCTGTGCTGCACCCCCCCCCCTTACTTGTATCTGATGAAGCGATGTGCATGAGCGCAGCGGCTCCAGCCACTGTCTCTATCCTTAGATTGATGGCAGCAGAAGCCATTGGCACCCGTTGCTGTCAATCAAATACAGTGACATGGGAGCGGGGGGTCGGGGCCGAGTCCTGATGTCTGTGTCAATAGATGCAGCAGCGGGACTCGGGAGCGAGCCCGCACTGGTGCCCCCAGGGAAAGCGGCTTTCCATGGGGGCACCTGATGAAGAGGAGGGGCCTGGAGCACTGGCGGGGGACCTAGAAGAAGAGAATCAAGCTGCTTTGTTCAGAACGATTGCACAGAGCAGGAAAGTATAGGCATGTTTGTAAACAAGGGTTTACAACCCCTTTAGGTTCCATGGAATATATTGTGTGATTCCACTATAATATCACTTCCCAGAAGGAAGCAGGGATATCTACCGCATGCATATTCTTTAAGAAATTGTAAAGAACTAATCTTAAGAATAGAAAAAAAGGGGGAGGACAGAAAAATGAATAAAGAAAAGAACAAAACTGCTATAATTGCCAGTCTGGCACTTGATGGGCCCTCCAGTCCAACCTGTGGTGCAGAGCATGATACCCTCTAGTAACAAGCAAAAACAAGCATACTCTAACACGAATGGCTTGTGCTCCAGATTATTGGGATATAGAGGCCCCTCCGTTAGGTGAATAATTCTGAGGGCTAGGATGCTGAGAAGATGTAGTCAGTCCAATAAAACAAAGTTTCACACAACTGTTCCTTCTTATGGTTAGAGGCAGCGAGGATATCAGAATAAAACAACTTTAATCATTGATCAGTTCAGAATATCACTGCAAATACATTTTTTTGGGACTCAAAAGTGCCTACAATCACTCTGGAGTTCATCATATCAGTTGCTTATTGTGAATATGAAATCTTTAATGTTGGTCTAACCTACCAGTCACAGGTGCATCCTATAGGGTGGGAATGCATGTGTGATGCCCATGGCAATCAGATTTGATCATTATACTACTTCAGGTTCAAAAATGAAAACATTATTCAAAGTTGCTATAGCAGTCCAGAAAATCTCCTTTCCTTCACTTTTATCAAAGAGAATCTTCACTCTGTAAACAAAAATTTAAAGGTTAGCAGCTGTAAATAATGAAGCTGCTGACTTTTAAAAGACACACTTACCTGTCCCAGGATCCAGCGATGTCCTCACCCCACTTGGCTCTTCGGGACTAGGTGCCAGCCTCTTAACTGTGGGCAGCCGATTGTGACCCCTTGCGGCTTCACAGCTGGCTGCCCATTGTGCATGTGCAAGCCACATAAATGGTCTCCTGGAACCTGTGACGTGTCCCAAGAGGCTATGGGGGAAGCCCATAGTGGGAAGGGGTGCCTGTCAAAATCCGACATCTGCTCGCCCCCAAAAAAGCTATTCCACATATGGGGGGGGGGGGCTGGGGAGCAGAATTTCTTCATTTGGGTGAAGTTCCATTTTAAATATTCCATTGCAAACTTGCAAGCCTATTTTATCAGACATAGTCAAGATTTGCAAAATGCTGTAACAATGAGCTATTTAGAATTTAGTTTATTAAATTCTGCTTTGTTAATGTGGACCTGAATTAAAAAAAAATGATGTGCTATGCTTTTGGAACCTCTAAAATATTAATTGTGCCTAAGCATTGCCCTGAAAAATATACCTTGCATGCGAAATTTGCCTGAAAAACAGCAGGAAGCTTCCGTGCATGTGAGAAAATTCGCGATTTACCCAACTTTGTAATTATTATTGCTAGCTGTTTTTTGCGTCAGCCTATCATGTTTAAATTTTTTTGCAAAGAATCTTTTAAAACACAGGCATGTTAAACAGCTGATAGTTGTGTTTATGTTTCACCTGTTTATTCGTGATTCCCACTGTGCGCACATTCAGACAGGAAGAGCATAAATTCCTGACGTTCTGTCTGCCCAGGTCTCCCACTAGTTAACATGCATTCTAAACTCCTGATAGTTCAGTAATATATTTGTACTATGGTAACAAAGAGGATGGAATCTGTGCGAAAAGCTTCGGAAGATTCAATCTTATTTCTGCTTATTGGTGATTTATTAAAACTGCTTGTTTCAATACCGAGTTTAGAGCTGTTGCCTTGGGATCTAGGGCTAGTTTAACATTAATATATTCGGTGACCTTCGGATAAACTACCAGTTTGAAGATCATGTTCAGACAAAGCACTGCATTGTTTTGATTCTGAATGACGCGTTGTATTTAAACCTCTAAGAGTAAAACATTACGTTGAGTACCCACAAAATGCCCAAAATGCATAACTTTGTAAAATCAGCCATTCTTTCCATATTTAGGAATGTAAATGAGGCCTGCATTTTTCTACAGTTTGCTCCCTTTGCAACAAAACTGTAAGAGAATTAAGTATGATTTAAAATATTATGGTCGTGTAGTGTTTCCCAAAATGTGGTATAGACAGTATATCGATGGGGATAGCAATCCCCACTGCAGGTGCCATTTAATAGGACATAGAATTACTAGGCAGTTTAGTGATGCATATGTGGGTAGTTATGAGGACTCCTCTGCAACCAGATTTAATTCTCTGCAAAAAACAGGAACAATTCTATTAACCCACAGAAACCAAAAAGAAAAGCTTTCTTAAATTTAGTGAAGTGCCAGTTTCAGCAATGATACACAGCTCTCTTATGTGTCTTTTTCATAAGTGTGGCCCATTGAAGCACAGAAGTAAAAGTGGCACACTACCTGTTCTTTATAATGATTTGTAGTGTGAAAGTCTCTACAGAAGGCACATGTCCAGAACGCTTTAATAGAATATACATGATTTCTCGAGTAAATAAAGAAAACTTAGCCTATCTGGATTTAGGTGGAACTCTTGTGTCGCCAACTAAGTGTTTGGCTTGCACTGAGGCATGAGGTCCAAGGATTGCTCAATCTAGGGACCCCCATGTGAGGATTTTGGATACTCTGCTTGGCAGTCATAAGTTGCTGTCCTCAAGTTTTCCTCACTTGTAGCAACCAACAAGCTGATAGGGAAGCAAGTAGATGGTATAGCAAAGTAGTAGTTCAAAGTACAAGCTGAAGATAAAAGCCTGACCACAGGTAGACATAATGCTGAAGGTCAAGGCTTATAATAGATCAAAGTGTTGGGGAAGGTCAAGGCAGGCAGCAGCAGAATTGGATAGGAGGGTGAAGCTCACGGCTGGTGGCAGATATGTATTATGTATATGTTGGAAAGGCTAAACGTCAGGGCAGCAGACAGGTGTAGTTTTTGGTGGAGGCTAAAGGTCAGGGATGGCATCAAAAGGAAAGGAACAAGGAAGCAAGCAACAGGATAAGCTATTGCTGGAATAGCATCTCAGGATAATAAATTCAAAGAAATGCTCAGTATGTAAAGCTTATTATATAGGTACTCTCATCCCAAAATGTAATGGAAAATTTAGAGTGCAATGGGGCAACATGATTTTTTTGGTACCATCAAAGGACATTAACAAATAAAGTGGTTAAAATATGAAAATTGTATTAACTATGCAGATTAAAACTGTGTGGCTTTTCAGGTTGTATGAACACAGTGTATGAGAAAACATAGAAAATCCCTTATGTACGGTTCCCACATCCCCAGCAGGGGAGCCACCCCTCAATAGAAAGTCGCTTGTGGGATAGTGTGGGTGGAGACCGTCAGTTTCTCAACATGTTTTGCGGTTTACCTGCTTCTTCAGGAGATTTACAGAAAGGATAATCACCCAAGAGTCATACATAGCCAGCATACAGCCACAATGGGATGTCACATAAGAACATCATGGGCGAGCACAGGAACAGGAGGTAACCAGGGCATTACAAAACTCTGCCAATTAGGGAATATTGGTAAGAATTATAGTCCTTAGAAGGAAAACCTGTGCGGGCATATAGACTAGTGATGGTATGTATATAGTATACACCCCGAAGCAGATGGTTCATAGAAAAAATCTCCCAAAGACATCTTGGTAATCATTATATGATGGCGGGAAACCACGAGGATGGACTATCCAGACATGATATGACTCTGGACATTTCCTATGACTTTGCCTCCGCCATCTGATTATGCCTGCAGCCATATAATGATTACAGCCATTTATATTCAAAGAGCCCTTTGGGATTGCCATGCTGCACACAGAGTGCAAGACTCCTCATAAAATACTTCCAGTCAACAAGGATCTAGTAAACCAGATACTAGATGGGTCAAAATTCAGCAGGTCGTTGGTGAACTTGCCGAATTTCGATTCCTCTATGGCTGGCTTCATATTAGTGAGGCTAAGGGGTATGTTGCTGCTTTTTTATAACAGTGGATGATGTATTTCCTATTTGTAGATGGGAGACTTCTCTCAATGCTGCCCCGGCAGGTTTCTAGAAAAGAACTTACCAGGCACGTAAATGATTTTTCTTTTCCATATTGAAAATCTACCTTTGTATCATTTGCATATCAAGTATGCCTATAGGTTTTATATCCCAAAAATCTTCAGAACACTGTGCTTATGCCTGCAAGATATTTGCTCTTGGAATGATTAATTTACAACAATGCTGGGAATAATTGCTTCTGTGCAAATCTATATCAGAAATGTAATGAACTATAGGAACAATATGGTGGAAGACCTTTCCACACAAGATTGATGTAGTTGTAAGCATCCAGAACAATCAGTGTTGTCACTCCAATCGGTCTTCCTAATGTTTAACAGGCTACCCTGTCATCCTAGTAAATACTGGTTTCTGGAAAGAGATAGAATATTAATTGTTGACCAACTGATGTGCTTCAGAAACAGAAAGAGATTACTTTTCTGGAAAGTATGACCAGTCTTTAGAAAACAATTAGAACACTAGTTTAATTTCTGCAAAATACTGAACTGGTAAAAAGCAGAGTTTAGATTCTTAAATAAATAAATGCTAGACAACTATACATGGACTTACAGCTGCAGATGTGTGAGAGCCAGGTACCAGTGCCTAAAGGCTAAGCACCTTGGAAGAATTGTTTTATGCATTGTATTAGACTGTTATTTGTGGATCTTTTTCTATCGGCTTTGCTCACAGCCAGTAAAAACATATTTGAATTCCAGACAATCGGGTTAGAAGGGATGATGTCATTGTATCTGTATCTGGGCAGACTTTATGGACATCAGCTCTCTAAGGGTAAAGTCAAATTTTACACAGGTTTCACAGCTGCTATCTAGGGATCGCTGGAGAGCTTGTCACATCCACAGAGAGGATGCAATATAGAACTTACAACAGCTGCTATGCATAGGCACTGTTAGATGTAGTAGCATGAAAAAAGACAGGGGTCACATTAATGTGCCTTCTTCCTTTTTTTTATTTTTAATACATACCCGCTCTTGCATATTTTTTTGTTAGGATTGGTTCACACCAGGAATCGTACAGGAATGCGCCGTGTATTCCTGTGTGATTCACATGCAGTTAAGTGTGGTGTGATTTAAGCCTATTCATTTTGAATGGGCTCAAACTGCACTGCACCGCACCAAAAGTAGTGCATGCACTGCTTTTAAAATCTCACAGCAACTGGATTGCATGGTATTTCTGTAGTGCAGGCAAATGCATTGCAATCAATTGTGAACTTCATTTGGGGTGTCATTAACATTGACACCCGATACAGATCCCAACTGCATTGCATTTTGGACATGGTACGGGAAACACTCACGGAACGCGGGTTCCCCGCACCATGTTCTGGTGTGAACTGGCCCTTTATTTTATTTTATTTTTAAAAAGCACGTGGTGTGAACACACTCCAAAAACTCCACCCGATGCCAAAAAAAGTGCACACATAAATGTGAAACACAAAACATGCAATGGGTGTACATATGATCCCTAAAAAGAGAAGGACCTTAACCCTGATCCCCCGGGGCTCCAGACGGGGACTGAGGTACTTCACTTGGTCCATCTGGCCGAAATCAGACGGATCCTGTTCTTTGGAAGGTCTGCTGAAACAGACCAACCCAAGTACTAGGTGGGGCTCCCCCGAAGAGAGACCCCATGAGAGAGGGCGAACTAAGCCAGAAGGCCATGTCCACCCCCTCCCAAGATGTTCATGGCAGGCCCGAGGACCTACACCTTACCAGTCAAATGTGAACAACGTGTACAACAAAAAAAGACAAAAAGTGACAAACAGGCTATAAATAAATAAAGTGGGGGAAGAAGGTGGAGAGAGGAAGTGAAAGGTGCCATCGTGCAATACAATGGCCGGCCCTTAGGCCAGGAATAAAAAATTCCTCTGGTCCTAGCCAAAAGGCTTGGCCCTAGAGGCAGGTGCGGGAAAAAAGGGTGCAAAGTGCAGTGACCTTGGTGCCATAACACAGTGAGACTACGGCACCTCTGGACTGTCTTTTTTGATTGAAAATGTGCAGTGCCTTGAAAAAGTATTCACCCCTTGACTTTTTACCTATTTTGTTACATTACAACCTTTGTTTCAATGTTTTTTTAATCTGAATTATATGTGACGGATCAGAACACAATAGTCTAAGTTGGTGAAGTAAAATTAGAAAAATATATACAAAAACAATTTTTCAGAAATAAAAAACTGGATAATGTACAACATGTGCATATGTATTCACCCCCTTTGTTATGAAGCCCATAAAAAGCTCTGGTGCAAACAATTACCTTCAGAAGTCACATAATTAGTGAAATAATGTCCACCTGTGTGCAATCTAAGTGTCGCATGATCTGTCATTACATATACACACCTTTTTGAAATGCCCCAGAGGCTGCAATACCTAAGCAAGAGGCACCACTAACCAAACACTGCCATGAAGACCAAGGAACTCTCCAAACAAGTAAGGGACAATATTGTTGAGAAGTACAAGTCAGGGTTAGGTTATAAAAAAAATATCCAAATCTTTGCTGATCCCTAGGAGCACCATCAAATCTATCATAACCAAATGGAAAGAACATGGCACAACAGCAAACCTGCCAAGAGACAGCCGCACACCAAAACTCACGGACCGGGCAAAGAGGGCATTAATCAGAGAGGCAGCACAGAGACCTAAGGTAACCCTGGAGGAGCTGCAGAGTTCCACAGCAGAGACTGGAGTATCTGTACATAGGACGACAATAAGCCGTACGCTCCACAGAAAGTCATTACTTTCAGCAAAAAACAAAATGGCACGTTTTGATTTTGCGAAAAGGCATGTGGGAGACTCCCAAAATGTATGGAGGAAGGTGTTCTGGTCTGATGAGACTAAAATTTAACTTTTTGGCCATCAAAGAAAACGCTATGTCTGGCGCAAACCCAACACATCACATCACCCAAAGAACACCATCAGCAGTTGGGACTGGGAAACTGGTCAGAGTTGAGGGAAAGATGGATGGTGCTAAATACAGGGATATTCTTGAGCAAAACCTGTACCACTCTGTGTGTGATTTGAGGCTAGGACAGAGGTTCACCTTCAATGACCAATGACCCTAAACACACTGCTAAAGCAACACTTGAGTGGTTTAAGGCGAAACATGAAAATGTGTTGGAATGGCCTAGTCAAAGCCCAGACCTCAATCCAATAGAAAATCTGTGGTCAGACTTAAAGATTGCTGTTCACAAGCACAAACCATCCAACTTGAAGGAGCTGGAGCAGTTTTGCAAGGAGCAATGGGCAAAAATCCCAGTGGTAAGATGTGGCAAGCTCATAGAGACTTATCCAAAGTGACTTGGAGCTGTGATAGCCGCAAAAGGTGGCTCTACAAAGTATTGACTTTAGGGGGGTGAATAGTTATGCACATTGACTTTTTCTGTTATTTATCCTATTTGTTGTTTGCTTCACAATAAAAAAAAAAAAAAAAACATCTCCAAAGTTGTGGGCATGTTCTGTAAATTAAATGATGCAAATTCTCAAACAATCCATGTTAATTCCAGGTTGTGAGGCAACAAAACACAAAAAATTATTATTTAAACAAGGACTTTGAACCACTGCGCATGCTCTGAAGAAGCTTGATGTCAAGCGAAACATGTAAGCATTACACTATCACGGTATCCGTGGTGAAGATATGGTGAACCCCACCAGCTACTGTGACCCCCCTCAGCCTATCCCGAGCCGCTACATGCAATCTATTGCTGACAGGGACTAGGTATATGGTGCTGCTCCGGTCTGGGATTTTGGACATACATCTGCAAGCGTTGAAGCCATAGGATTCTGACCTAACCCCTACAACCATCTAAGGGTGGAACTATCTTCACTGGATATCCTGTGTTTGGCTCCTCATGCAGCCGGCATGATGAGAGGTGATTGAAATGGAGACAAGATGGTGAAGGCTATGATGATCTATACAGAGGAGGCTAAACGGTGAGCTGTATCTCATTCAGACTACCTACAAAAGGAACTATTACCAGCATTTCCCATTTTTCCAAACTGTACTAAGTTATCTCTTATAGTACCTGTCTGCTGTCTCTAATCTTCTCTCAAAATGCCCCCTTTACTGCCTATCCACGGACCGCTGCGCATAGCATTTACAGCTTACCTATAAACGGGGAAATCTCCACACATGCTACACAAGTATCATGCTCACATCTCTATGGGAACTTTCTATTGAATGTAAGCAGTATCCTGTTGATACCATCGGGAAACAGCATTACTGACATTTTATACATTGCCTGTACGGAAGTTATTTTTCCATTGCCCAACCCCCCCTTTTTCTTTCATACCTTGGTTCTCAGGACTGCATTTCCAGATCCGATATTAGGATCGGTGTGTGTCTGCTAGTGTGTGTGAGAGCGCTGCGGAGTGTGTGACCCAGATATGGTGGCCACCTGTCTTTCATCTAGACGTACAGTCTTATTTTAGATTATGTGTTGAAGGTTGGTGTGTTTTTTGACATTTTCTCAATATTTATGTGTTTAATAAAGTTCATTTGGATAATTATTACATGATTTTTAGTATTTCACCGGTTTGTCCTCCTTGAAGAAATTCTCTGGGTCTTCCCATCCTTATATGCTGATAATCTAAATTTCAGAAGACAACCACCCCTAAAGGTTTTATATAAAGGTGTGTATATATATACAGGGGGTCCCCGACTTACGAACATCCGACTTACGAACGACCCCTACTTACGAACGGGGCCCGAGTGACGTCACCGCGGCCTTGTCCGGCCTAGTGAAGCCTCCAGGATCCCCGGTCTTTCCTACGAGCGCTGCCCCGCGGAGGTGCACCGCGGCCGGCCTGCCTGGACACACCATCTATCCATCTTCCTGCTGTGCCATCAGGTGAGCAGCCTGTAACAGCCTGTGAGCAGTACTGTAATATGCTTAATATGCAGTGTACTGTACCTGTTCCTCCTGTCCCTACCGCCATGTAAAGAGTGAGAGGGGAAAGCTGTGCTCCTCCCCTCTCAGCTCTGACAGAAAATCTAGCAGTGCTAGGAGGTGACAGGGTCAATAAAGGGAACCTGTCACCTCCAATTGCTATCACACAGGGAATTGTTTTCTCCTGTGTGATAGCAATAAAGTTAAGTGAAAAAAAATTTATAAAAAAATAAAAAAAATAAGAAATACAGTATTAATTAAATTTAAAAAAAAATAACAAAGTAATTAAAAAAAGTAAAGAATAATTAAAATTAAAAAAATTATACTGTCTGTATCCTCATTAGATGGATTTAATCTCACTTCCTGACTCTGAGACTGGATTTGTACTTAAAAAAGGTACTGTTCCGACTTACAAACAAATTCGACTTAAGAACAAACCTACAGTCCCTATCTCGTTCGTAACCCGGGGACCCCCTGTATATATATATATATATATATATATATTTTTTTTTGTATTTCATACCTCAGGCTGACGGTGAAAGCGAATCTCTACACTGGGTAAAGCTACTTGCTAGCCTAATTGTCTAACCCCACTAGATCCGTCCTAGACTGGATGAGTCCCTGTTCCTTTTTTCTTTTCAAAAAATGCCAATTGGGGTAAATACTTTTGCAAGACATTGTATACTTTATTTTACATAAAAATATATAAAAACAAACACTACGATGGGGTACATTCCACCCTGTACTGCGACGCAGCGCATAAATACACTACATAACAATACAGTTCCAAGCATCCAAATAAATGACATTCATCCTGCGGTATGATGCCTAACGTGTTGTGCAGAGTACTAATACCCTGAAACCTCACGTCATGCATGACGCCGCATTACCCCGAAAGCATTGATTAAAAAAGCATGTTACTAGATAGCAAGTCATATAACGTTTCAGTCAAATTACATTTCAACAGGCAACGGGTGTGATCGGGGTAGGAAGTGGGGCTAGGGGGAAGGGGAAAAAGAGTTCACAGGCTCTAAGCTTTATTGAACTGCCAAGGATACATGGGGGGGGGGCAAAGTCTTTAGACTTCCTCTTCCTCCTTCAAGTCCATCAAGTTCTAGTCTCTGAGCAGACTGTGGACCAGTCTGCGGCAGTCCTTAATAGACATCCTCTCCCGATGGTGGATGAGGCACTTTCTGGCGCACCATAAAGCGTCCTTAAATCAACAGCACCCGCCAGGTGCTGTCAATGTCCTTCTGTGAATGAGTTTCACAAAAGAGTCCGTTCAGCACACTGAAGTGTGTAATGGCAGTTTGTGGCACAAAGTCTTTAAATTCGGGTTCCAAGGCCCTCAACAGGCCCTGTGCAAAGGGACACTCCCAGAAAACATGCAAAGCAGTTAACTCCTAGGTGATACAAAAAGGGCAGTGCCTGTATCTGCACAGGTTTCTGACATGCAGGAATGTCCTGAGTGGCAACCCCCCTTGGATTGCCATCCATGCCAGATCTTTGTGATTGTTGGTGAGTCTCTTTGAAGAAACGTTTCTCCAGACCACTTTGCAAGTGGCTGAAGGGAGGCTTGGAACAGTCTGAACATGTCAACATGTCCGAAGCTCTAATCAACTTGTGGATCGTTTTTGGCTTCCACAAGTTGGGCTTAACTCCATGCAGCCACAGCTCCTTTATAAACTTAAAAGTATACAAGTAATACCAAGGAGTGTCCCAGTTGTAGGGGATGCAACTGTCCCATTTGTCCCATCCAAGGGACCTCCAAAGAGGTAGGAGTTAAAAACAGGACATGAAGTTACCGCCAGAGTTCAAAGTTCTGTCAACCAAGGTCCTGCGAATGCAGTTACAAGCAAAAAACACCCTCAGAAGTGTGGCGATGTCAGGCACACCCTTACCGCCCTTGAGAGCTTCCTTAAACATATTCACCCGCTTCACTCTGTCCATTTTGGATCCCCAGATGAAGTGAAACACTGCCCTGGTAATGGCCTTGCAGGTCCTCGAGGGAAGACAGGTCCGGGGTGGGCAGAGAAGGGGGAGGGGTGAGCAGGGTCTCCTTCGGCACGGAGGGGGTGGGTACTGGACGGGGTGTGCCGGAGGCAGGGGAGCGGGAGGGGAATTACCTGTGGCCTTTTGAGGCTCCTTTGGCTTCTTGTTCTCTGGCGGCTTCCTCCCGGTGCTGGAAGATGACGTACCCTGGATCAGGGCTGCAGCATAGGTCTGGGTTCTCTGGGGGCAGCCTCTGAAGACATGCTCTGCCAATCCGTAGAGGTTGCAGGCTCTGGACCTCGGACAGTCCTTGGTCTCGTGTCCTGCAACCCAACAGAACTTGCAAACAAGCTCTGTGCAATCCTTGCCTACGTGTCCAGGATGGCCACATCTGTGACAGTTGTGGGGCATGCCAAAGTAGTACAGGATTGCTGCGGAGGAGCCCAGGGAGAAGCACGGCTGCAGGTGCTGGAGCTCCCCTAAAGGGTCTCTCATTAGCCTGCAAAACACAGACCACTTACCTATCCAGAAGACTTGGGAAAGAGGATTCGGACCGGGTCCTTTGCCACGACACAGAACCTCTGGAGGTAGGTGGCTATGTCCTTTCCTTGGGTATAGGGGTTCCTTTTGGCCACCGTCACTCGCCTTTTATCCTGTTGTATGGGACAGTTCACAACGAAGTTATGGAAAGGGGATTCTGGGCCTCAAGTCTTCACCATTTCCCAGTATCGTCTGCAGACCTGAAAAGACACAAAAGTGATAAAGAATATAAGAATATACCTTATTGTCTCCACTTTGCTGAACCCCTGCTCCAAGATCATCTTCTTTCCGAAGATCTCCAGGGTCATGTCGGGCACTCTTTCGTCCACCTCTTTCAGCTGCAGGACGACCGTCTCCTTCATCCAATGCTCCAGGATTGGGAGCCCATCTGCAGGCAGTTACGGTTTGGCTGCTCTCCAGAAGGCTGACGCCAGCCGGGGCAGGGGTGGTGGTTGAGGCAGCAACTTGCTTGGGGGCTTCGGAAGAAGTGGCTGGAGCAGGGTTCTTCTTCATCTTGTTGCTCTTCTTGATGCTCTTCCCCATCGTCGAGGAGTTAGATTTCGCTTCAGGAGTTCTTAGGCGGCTTCCTTCTGGTTCCTCAACATCTTCACTCTTTCACAGCCTTTACAAAGGCTCTTGTGCAACTACTGCCCGAAAGTAGTAATGCAGAGTGGGGGGGAGGGAAGATCGCAAACTCGTTCCCTGTGGGGGCTAAGCCTCTGCCCAATAGCATCGAGTAGGTGAAGCTGAATAAAATCAACGATCCAACAAGGTCAAGCAGAGGGATAGATACCAGTGGTTCTCAGCGTCCTAGCTGTGAAGCATAGATGCCCCTAAAGACTATAGTCGATACTACACTTGATCTTAGCCAAAAGGCCAAGAAGTGGGGACACATACACCACAGGCTTCTTTCAACCTCAGCCAGACCTGTGCAGCCCCATCCCTACCAGGAAGGCATAGAACTTAGAGAGCTTAGGGAGAGCCCAGGAGGAAAGACTCACACACCACTCCCACCTAATTACATTCAGGAAGTACTAATTCCCCCCCCCCCCCCGGTGGGAAAAGGGGACCAGTGTTCTTTCCTGAAAGACTGACAAGGACAGGAACCAGAGACCTGACCCTTTGGCCAGACTCATCTGACTTTTTTTATCCCCCCCACTGCCGCTCCTGTCTCCTCCTCTGTGGCGAGTGGCCTCCCATGGGGCACTTATGCAGGCTCATTTCCAAGCTGCGCTGCGTTTGTCCATAGACAAAGACAGCGTGGTGTGGCCCACTCCCTTCTCCTATGTCCCTTGTCAGAGCATTTGATTGACAGCAGCAGGAGCCAATGGCTCCCAACACTGCCTCTCTGTCCTGGGAGAAGAGAGATAACGGAGACAGCCGGAGTTCTGGGCACAGCGCTGGCTCGAGGTCAGGCTCAGGTAAGCATAAGTCGGGGCTGGGGGGTTACTAATAACAGAAGCAATTTTCTGCATTAAAGTAAAAAAATGTTTTACCTCTAGAAGCACTTTAATGCTTTTCTCCATAGTTCATAAACCACCAGGACCTTTTTATCAGTCTTTCTTTACCAGTGCTTACTTGCATTTAGATAACGAAGAATCATTTTGTAACTAGAGTAAATGCATAATCCCGAGGCTGTAGTGTGACATGGGTTTGCAATCCATGAAAAGATGGAGCCGAACAAGAATTTGCTCATGTTTTCTTGTTAAAGACAGGCTGAAAGAGTTTTTGTTCAATGATCTCCAGGATGCTGCTGTTCTTGGGATGGAATGCAAAAGTTGAATTCAACACAATGAGAGTTTCAATCCGCTACCACAGTGATTCTGAGCAACAATTGCTGTGAAAAAGATACAGTCTCCTTCTGGCTTGAGGTCAGGGAAAAGATCAAACAGTAAGAAACAGAATTAGTAGAAGATGTGCTCCTCTGTTGAGCAACATGTACTAGTATTGCAATTCCCTGGCTGACCATATAAGTGCATGGATGGTTGGGGCATGATGGAACTTACAGTTCCACAACAACTAAGTCAGGTTTTAATGGTCAGAATTACCGGTATTCAGTAATGCAGTAAATTGAGTGGGCAGCGGTGGGTTGATCTGCTACACCCAGTGTCTTCTGTCAGTAGGAGCCTGCTGCTGAGTGAAAAAGCTGCCTGCTGACAGAACACTAAAAAAGTACACTTACTGCCTGTTTGTTTTTTGGAGGGGACCCATTAGTGTTGGATTGTTCTTAAGTGTCCATGATTTGTACATGTTTAGTAAGAGAGTCAGACTCAACTATTATTGGCTGTGGTAAAGCATGCACAAAACAGGGACACCCAGGTTGGTCTTGCAGTTCTATCCAGCAAGGCAGTAAACCGTTTCAGTGCATGAGGACTTTGTACCAACAAACAAAACATCTGGTGGTCTGAGCTACTAACTTAAAGGGTAACTTCACTTTAGTGGAAAAGAAAAAAATATATATATAGCTTATTGTAATTGAATGTTAATAAAAAGAACCTTTCCTTTTCAATCTGCAGCACTGACATTTTCAGCAAAATGCAATATGGATACCTGGAGGCATTCTGTATACAGATGGTGTACAGAACGCCCCCTTAAAAATGTAATTTCCTGCTTGTGTGATTGGCCTACTGATTTTGCCAGAAGTCTGCACTAAGATATGAATTTGATTTTGAGCATCCCCTGCAACAAAAATTGCATTTTTGGTGAGATACTCCCAAAGGGGAATCACATCTAAAGGGATGCAGACCCTACAACTTTACTCATTAGAGCCCTGCAGGTGCAGCAGCTGTTTGATAATTACAAAAACACTCCCATACAGATTAACTTTGCACATGGACGCAAACAAATGGCTATTTTTTCAGAATAACAAAAGGTAGGAATCTGCAACAACTTTTGTTAAAATCCCTGCAATGTACATAGATCACCCAGAGTGGAATATTTTTTTCTTAACAAAAGTAGAGTTACTTTTAAAAGTGTCACTAAACCCACATGATAAAAAAAACTACCAATAAATGGTGTATTACATGCTGTTCATACTCACTCAGGGGGTTATTTACGAAAGGCAAATCCACTTTGCACTGAAAGTGCACTTGGAAGTGCAGTCGCTCTAAATCTAAGGGGTAGATCTGAAATGAGTGGAAGCTCTGCTGATTTTATCATCCAATCATGTGCAAGCTAAAATGCTGTTTTTTATTCTCCTTGCATGTCCCCCTCGGATCTACAGTGACTGCACTTCCAAGTGCAATTTCAAGTGCACTTTGCACTTGTAGTTTGCATTTGTAGTGCAAAGTGGATTTGCCTTTCGTAAATAACCCCCAGTGTGTGTTTAGCATCACTGTAACTCCTTCAGATCCGCGCTATAGCTAAAGATTTGTTTTCTGTATTCTGCAAAAAACCTGGTTGATCCTGTTGCTCTCTGTCTGTACCCTCTGTTCATGTCCCCAAGGCAGCTAGGGATTTTGCAGCCGTCTAGGCACCTCTGCACATGCTCAGTTTTCAGTGAGTTTCTATGCTGAGCATTTCCTCCTTATCACATGTGAGTAGCCCAGGTGACTACAGTCACACATGTGGGTGTATACACAGTGGCAAATAATAGCCCACTCCTTCCCTCCTCCTCCATGCCCACTAACCAGCTAAAACACAATGGGGGCAGGATATTACATGTAGATTAATGGAAGCTTCACTTCCCTCTTATTTTAAGACACAGGCTGGAGGGGGCAGAAATCCACTCACACCATGTCATTGGCAAAAAATAATACAGGTTTAATTTCAAATATATATTTGTATAACAATTTAAAACCGTTTATTAATATTATTTATTTATTTTTACTCTTTATTCCAAAGGCTGTTTTTCTTTTTTTTTTAACATGTGACTGGCAGCAGATGACTAGAAGTTACCCCTGTTTCCCTGCAGACAGGCTGGGAAGGATCTGGGTCATGTGATAGTTGTATATCTATTATAAGGTTTTTTTTAATTTAACATAATTACAGTGCCATCATCCACATACAGAAATAGAAGGGACAATGTAAATTAAACAATGGGGGTTATTTACGAAAGGCAAATCCACTTTGCACTACAAGTGCAAAGTGCACTTGGAAGTGCAGTTGTTGTAGATCTGAGGGGAAGATCTGAAATGAGGGGAAGCTCTGATGATTTTATCATCCAATCATGTGCAAGCTAAAATGCTGTTTTTTATTTTCCTTGCATGTCCTCCTCGGATCTACAGCGACTGCACTTCCAAGAGAACTTTCAGTGCAATTTCAAGTGCACTTTGCACTTGTAGTTTGCATTTGTAGTGCAAAGCGGATTTGCCTTTTGTGCTTAGTATCACTGTAACCCCTTCAGATCCGCGCTATAGCCGAATGACAGCTACAGCGCGGACCTGCTTTGCCGGGAGGCCATCAATATACGTCCTCCCCTTTGCACGCTCGCCACACCCCCCTGAAGGGCATGTGCGGCGTGCGCTGTGATCACCTGAGTCTCATTGACTCGGGTGATCACAGATCAGAGTAAAGGGTCGATCCCGGCCCCTTACCACGTGATCAGCTGTCAGCCAATGACAGTTGATCACGTGATGTTAACAGAAGATCAATAATTGTTTTGTTTTTTTCTCACGCTGACAGCGTGAGGAGAAAAAAAAAGCCGATCACCGGTTTCTGTTGAAGGGACATCAGTCCCGAAGAGGAAGAGATGAAGCCACCAGTACAGCCTGCCAGTGCCACCTGCCAGTGCCATGAATCAGTGCCCACCAGTAAATAAGTGCCAGAAATCAGTGCCAGTGAGGGCGCCCTCAGATGACGTCCAGAAGTGATGAAACGCGTCAGGGTCGTAATCCACCGGAAGTGACGTGTGCGTTCCACGCACCGGAAGGAACCAGGAAGCGAGTGAGATCAGCTGTATACAGTGAGCGCTCTGGAAACACCTCCCGGGAGACGTAGATTCAGGCACAGTGCACTTTACAAATGCTTTACTGTTTATTTCATTTGGTACGCAGTTCATAAGGGGGGAGTGTTTTTTTCATGTCAATAAACTTTCTTTAGCAATATTACGCTATATGGGCATGTTATTTTCTCCCCTTATGTGACACAACATTAATCGAGAGTGTTAGCGACATCTGGTGGTTGGATAGAGAAGATGGAAAGCTATCAAAGATAACAGCATAAAGGCTTGTGTTTGCTGGAATTGTGGTGAGTGCAATCTCACTGGGGGACACCCCCTCACGCGGTGATTACTCTTGGTGAAAGAAACTCTTCATATCCACAGACTACAATCTTTTTGAACTTTCCTATGAATCTTCTTTAATCATTTGGTCTTACTTATATGTGTCTTGACATCTGGCACACAGCGCTGCTGCAATAAGGAATCAGAGACTTGGCACCATTGATTTATACTTTATTGCTTATGTATATAGAAAAATAAATATGATTGCTTTTTCCAGTTGTCTGTTTTGTCTAGGTTTTTTTTTTTTTTTTTAATGTGAATTTGTGAAAAAAAAATCCATGATGTTATACTTTCATCTTGTGCCAATCAGTTACATGTGGCCTAAGCTCTCTGTGCACATATGCTGTCTTCTATACTATAGTGATACTGTCTGAAGATCTTACTCTGTGTTACACCAGCTACATCTGTGGAGTACATTCATGGAGTTCAATACACCCTTATTGTTTTTGTCACTGCGGATATATGCAACATAACCTTTTTGAAGGGCGGTGGGAATTCGGAAGATATTGAAATATTCAATGCATTTGTGTATCCCAAGAGTGTTTACATCTAACAAGTGCAGGATAGTGGAAATATCCATCCATAAATGAAGTGCATTTGTAATGACCATGTTTTAGCCTTGAATAGTGGAAGTGAAAAATTCCCATTTAAATGGTTATCACCAGAACAGCTGTCCCCATTGGAAGATCCCCCCTCCAGCTCTTGTTCTAGTGAGAACAGTACCTTTTGTATTTTTCATCATTTTCTGATCCATAATTATGGTCTCCATGAGAAATATTTTTAATCTCACATACTGCAAAATGACCTGAGAGTCGAGCTATCCCCTACTCTATCCAAAACATAAAAAAAATACAATTAGTTACAGATACACGTTAATATTACCTGTATTCACATATATTTATTAATATTATTAATATTTTGAAAACACTGCACTAAAGCTTGCTTTATAACTAAGAAAAAAATCAATTATATAATAATTTTTTAGCACTTCCCAGCAGTGACAAACTTTTTTTTCTTGCGCTTTCCAGTTTCTTTTTACCTACTGTTGTGAAAAAGCCTGTTTGGAGCTCAGTATCTCAAACTGACTGTGACATCAGGGAAGCCTGTGATTGGACCCAAATTTATTCTACAGCAGGACAACCACCACAAACATGCAGCCAATGTCATTAAGAACTGTCTTCGGCATGAAGAAGAACTAGGAGTCCTGGAAGTGATGGTTTGGCCCCCACAGAGCCCTGATCTCAACATCTAGTCTGTCTGGGGTTACAGAAGACAAAAGGATTTGAGCAAGTGCAGCCCCCTTCCATTAAGAGCACATGGACGCCGCCCCCCCCCCCTATCCATGGCTGCCCCCCTATGAATGCGTCCGGCCCTTTTCAAGATAGATGCATGGATTCCAATGCGGGGTGGGTGTTTTTTTGAAGCACCTGATTAGAGCCAGAAGCTCTAGTAGGCTTCAAAATAGGGTGGGCTTGGGGCGCAGAGAATGCGAACAGAGCCCACCCAGGTGTGTTACAATAGCAACTGATTATTCGCTTTTATAACACCGATCCTCCTCCTGGCCAATCAGAAAGCAGGTGTTGAGACCTATCATGCAAGGACAGGCGATCCTATTGGGCGCCTAGGAGGAGGGGAGGAGATGCACATCCGCCGTGATGGAGAAACGGACACATGAGCCGCTGTCCGATGCTGATACCCGCTGCCGATGCTCGCTACCTGCCACCTAGATGGGGTAATACCTGACCGGCAGATGAGGGGGGGGATTGTTTGCCGCCCCCCCCCCAAAAAAAAAACACCATCTGTCACTGGATTTGAGGCAGCCTACATCCACAGAAAATTTGTGGTTAGTTCTCCAAGTTGTTTGGAAAAACCTACCTGCCAAGTTCCTTCAACAACTGTGTGCGTAAGCACCGTGTTTACCTAAAAGATTTAATGCTGGCTTTGATGCTAAATATTGATTTGCTTTAGATTTATCGTCTGTTCACTCACTTACAGTTTTGTAAGTTGGTAAAAAGTAAACAATTAAAATTATATATTTTTGGAAGTATTCTTACTTTACAGCAATTTCTTCACACCTGCCTAAAACTTTTGCACAGTATTGTGTTTGTATATGTGTTTATACACACAGACTCAAAAGCATTATAGTTACCTTTAATGTTAATTAACACGAGTGTTATTTGGAGATGTGTCTCACTCTAAGTAAAATGTGGCCTTAATTGGTAAAGAAAAAATGCTTTAGCTTATCTCCTATTTTTTTCTCCTGTGATGTCTTCCAGGCGACAGTTCTGGTGTGGTATACAAATTCTACTTGCAGCACTAGTTTCATATTCACATTTCTAGGCTGCCTGTGGTCATGGTTCATGGGTTTGTGGTTATAGTTTCAGCTTTACTTCTTCTCGCTACATAAAAAAAGGTGGAAACAGATTCTAAAGGTTTTATAAAATGTAACACATTCTCCTATGTTTGCATGACCAGCAACCAGCTGATTTGTTACCATAACACATTGCTGGTTTGAACTTTGTTTGCACGTTTCTATTCTTAATGTGTATTTTGTATACTTTTGCATGCTTTTTGTTGCATTTTAATTACCAATTGCTGAGAAATACACATTTTAAAAACATATGAAACAACGCAAAACCCATAATCTGATAAAATGTGCCAAACAGAGAGAGTATCACGGGTCCAGGTTGGCCAGATCAAAATAAAAGGCATCTCCTTCAGTCTAGAAGTCCAGGTACTGGCAATGCTGTAGCAGTTAGACATCAAAGAAATCCTGCCACAGCCACACTCCAAAAACATTTGCCTTTATTCAATAAAGTGTCATCCAAAATACAGGTCACAGCAAAGTGGAACAAAGCTTACCTGTTTCGCACTACACAGAGTGCTTAGTCATAGCTATGCTTAGTCATAGCTATGACTAAGCACTCTGTGTAGTGCGAAACGCGTAAGCTTTGTTCCACCTTGCTGTGACCTGTATTTTGGATGACACTTTTTTGAATAAAGGCAAATATTTTTGGAGTGCGGCTGTCCAGGATTTCTTTGATGTCTATAATGTGCCAAACACTTGCAGATTCATCTAAAGAAGTATGCAAAAACACCTATGTTTTTGCAATACGAAAGTGAGAAACATGCTTCATGTTATACCCGTGAGCAACTGTCATGTCAAATTTCCATTTCTTGGTCTACCTCATGTCAGCATAGAATGAGTTAGCTCTGTGCCCTGATGCCACAGGACCACCCTAAGGCTGAACATATAATCTACAATGTGATTGCACAATCTCCTTTAGACCTACAATCAACTATGTAGCCTAAGGACCTGTCTGATTTGATGCTAAAAGAAAAGATTGTTTAGGTTTGTCATCATATTACATAGTTTTAGTAAGTGTTAGCCTAGGTTCACACTTGTGCAATGCGGGAACCAGCGCAATTTCAGCGCCGGTTCCCGCATCTCTCCTGTAGGCAGTTCACACTGCCCTCTGCGAACCACTGTGGGTGTCAATACATTGTTAATGACACACCCAGATCGGTCCACAGATCACAGTGCGAACTGTGAACTTGCACAGGAATCAGATGGCATAGGTGAGAACACCCATGCGATCCGATTTCAGTGTGGGGGGAAAAAAAGTCCCTGCACTTTTGTTCTGCAAATCTAATGCGAGCTCACATCGCACAGACATCGCATGTAATGCCACCTACGGGGAGGGTGCAAATCACATGCGTGGTAAGGGTCCCGGCCCCTTACCACGTGATCAGCTGTCAGCCAATGACAGCTGATCACATGATGTAAACAAAAGCTCGGTAATCTTTTTTTTTTTTTTATCCTCATGCTGACAGCATGAAGAGAAAAAAAAGCCGATCACTGGCTTATCTGCAAGGGGCATCGATCCCTGAAGAGGAAGAGGCAATTATGCCTCATCTGTGCCCACCAGTACCCCCTGCCAGTGCCACCTGCCATTGCCACCTGCCAGTGCCACCTATCAATGCCCACCAGTGGTGCCAATCAGTGCCACCTAGCAGTGCTGCCTATCAGTGTAAATGATTAGTGTCCATCACTGCCACCTATCGGTGCCCATCAGTGCCGCCTCATCAGCGTACATCAATGAAGGAGAAAAATTACCTGTTTGCAAAATTTTATAACAAAATATATTAAAAAATTTTTTTTTTTTTAAATTCGGTCTTTTTAAATTTTTTGAACAAAAAATAAAAACCACAGAGGTGATCAAATACCACCAAAAGAAAGCTCTATTTGTGGGAAAAAATGATAAAAATGTAATTCGGGGACAGGGTAGCATGACTGCGCAATTGTCATTCAAAGTGCGACAGCGCTGAAAGCTGAAAATTGGTCTGGGCAGGAGGGGGGTTTAAGTGGCCAGTAAGCAAGTGGTTAAACTAGGCGACCGGGGAGGGGGGGTCCAGAAGTAGAGATAGTCAGCGCAGAACATATTGTGTAACAGGTAAAAATTCTGCTCTCACCCAATCACCTGATGAATTTCAGGTGATATAACTGTGATGTGCTCAAAAAACAAATAGTGAGTATTTAATAAATCTGATGTGACAGATGTGCAGCAATCTAAAATAATTAATACTCAATCCATAAACAATACATATAAAACAAAAAAGATGCGCAAATTGCAAATGAATAATCAAGTGATTGAACACTGACTAGAAATCAGTATAACAACTAATTCTAAATATGGTGAAAAATGTGACCCTTTGTATTTATCTCCAAACATAAAATTAAAAAAGGGGGGGGGGGGTAAAACACAAAAAAAAAATAGTGAAATGTTCTTTCAAAAAAAAAAAGTGTATATATATATATATATATATAGTCCCGCAAAAACAGTGTTTTAACAGAATTTAGAAACACAAATCATTAAGAGGATAAAAAACATCCAAAGGTGCTGTTGTAATTCTGAAAACTATCAAAGGTGTAGCAGTCTCCAGAGTGCAGCGCTATTCACTTGCCAAAAAGCCTTCTTATGTGGGATAATCCATACATATCAGATATCATGCATTTGACCATAGATCAGTTTCAACACTTCCAATGTTATACCCCATTTAAGAGAGAGAGTGGTATAGACAGCCGGATGGCCCCTTACCGGGAATGGTGGACTCCTATCACGGGAGTCAAACTCGCCTTGTGCCAAGAGAGATAATTGAATGTTGCCACTCCGTCAGCATTCAACTCAAAGAAGTTCATTAGGTAGAAAATGCAATGTTGAAACAAAAAGAGAACTTCATAGTGCAGTAAGAAAATGGCGCTTTATAAAAAAAAAAAAATTCCTTAAATAACAGCAAAAGCACATCAAAACAAAAAAATTTTTTAAAATCTTAAAAACAGCTGCTAGTGTTCAGGTAGCCTATGTGGTGACATCTAAGGACTATCTCCCACCGACATGTTTCCCTATAAAAAGCATCTACTGGGAATGGAGATATTCCAGAGGGTAGTATTGGGGGCATTAGTGGTAGGTTGACTAAAGCACATAAACCCAAGGTAAGTATAGTAAAACGTCCTAGTTGCAATCTCGGAACACCCAATAAGAGGATAGTATGCGACCGGTCTAAACTACGTGGCATGTTCACCAATGCCAGGAGCCTGGCGGACAAGATGGGTGAACTAGAGATACTGTTGTACAAGGAGGATTTGGATTTTGTGGGAATTTCAAAGACCTGGTTCAACAGCTCTCATGATTGGCTGGCAATAGGGTTGCCACCTGTCAGGTTTTGACCCGGACAGTCCGGGTTTGGACTCATGTGCCCAGGTTTCCGGTGGCCAGTGGCAGCGGATTTCTGGTCCCAGCTGCAACATCTAGAGAGGCGCCGTGCATCCCGTGCCCGCTATCACTGTCACACAGTGCCGGAACATCGGTGTGCTATGAGCCCAGCAGGTGCCCTGTGATTGGCCGAACAGGTCATGTGCGGGGCGGCAGACATGAGGGTCTGTGATTGGCCTGGCGGAGCTGGTCACATGTGGAGCTGGACTATGGATAATTGCGCCTGCTTGCTCCCAGAGTCCTGCCTCACACCGTGTGACTCCTGAGGTCGCTCTCATCTGCTCTGTCAGCTCCCTTCCTGTCAATCACCCCCTCTGTCAGCCCTCCTCTGTCAGCCCCCTTCTCTCTGTCAGCCCCCTTCTCTCTGTCAGCCACCCCCTCCTCTGTTAGCCACCCCCTCCTCTGTTAGCCACCCCCTCCTCTGTCAGCCACCCCCTCGTCTCTGTCATCCCCCTCCTCTCTAATCCCCCCTCTCTGTCAGCCACCCCCTCCTCTCTGTCAGCCCCCTCCTCTGTCAGCCCCTCTCCTCTGTCAGCCACCCTCTTCTCTTTCAGCCACCCTCTTCTCTGTCTGCCACCTCCTCTCTGTCAGCCACCCTCTTCTCTGTCAGTCCCCTCTTCTTTGTCAGCCCCCCTTCTCTGTGTCAGCACCCCCCCTCTGTCAGCCCCCCTCTTCTCTGTCAGCCCCCCTCCTCTCTGTCAGCCCCCTCTTCTCTGTCAGCCCCCTCTTCTCTGTCAGCCCCCTAACTTTCACCTCCCTTCTCTCTCTCTCTCAGCCCCTCACTCACCCCCATTCTTTCTCTCATCTCCCACTCTCTCGCCCCCTCTCTCTCTCTCTCACCCCCCTCTCTCCTGCCTCCTCCCCCCTTATCTCACCCCCGTCACCTCCTCCTCTCTCTCACTCCCCTCACCTCCTCCTCTCTCTCACCCCCCCTCACCACCGCCTCTATCACCTCCCCCTTTCTCACCTCACTCCCCCCACCTCTTTCCCTTCTCAGGGGGTGGGGGCCCCTTTATACTCCTACATACATGTATAGAGCCATGACAGGTCCTCTTTATACTCCTACATACATGTATAGAGCAATGACAGGTCCTCTTTATATTCCTACATACATGTATTGAGCCATGACACATCCTTTTACACTCCGATACACATGTATAGAGCCATGAAACTTCCTTTTATACTCCTACATACATGTATAGAGCCATGAAACTTCCTTTTATACTCCTACATACATGTATAGAGCCATGACGGGTCCTCTTTATACTCCTACATACATGTACAGAGCGATGACAGGTCCTCTTTATACTCCTATACATGTATAGAGCCATGACAGGTCCTCTTTATTCTCCTCTATACATGTATAGAGCGATGACATGTCCTCTATATACTCCTATACATGTAAACAACCATGACAGGTCCTCTTTATACTCCTACATACATGTACGAGCCATAACAGGTCCTCTTTATACTTCTATATACATGAATAGAGCCATAACATTTCCTTTTTATACTCCTATATACATGTATAGAGCCAGGACTGGTCCCCTTTATACTCCTATATACATGTATAGTGCCATGACAGGTTCTCTTTATACTCCTACATACATGTATAGAGCCATGACAGGTCCTCTTTATATTCATATATACATGTATTGAGTCATGACTGGTCCTCTTTATATTCCTATATACATGTATTGAGCCATCACCGGTCCTCTTTATATTCCTATATACATATATTGAGCCATGACACGTCCTTTTACACTACTCCTATACACATGTATAGTGCCATGACAGGTCCTCTTTATACTCCTATACATGTAAGCAACCATGACAGGTCCTCTTTATACTCCTGTATACATGTATAGAGTCATGATGGGTCCCCTTTAGTTATCATGATATAAAATAATTGATGTGGGGGCCTTTTGGTGGGTGTGACATTTTTTTGGGGGGGGGCAGCATTTCATTCTTGGTCCCAGGCAGCACAATGTCTTGGGCCGGCCCTGAACACCCCCCCCCCCACCCACTTAGAGACCTCTATTTGATAAGGGGAATGCTCTTTATATCAGCACCCCCCTTAGAGACAAACAGCTGGTCTCTAAAGAGAATCGGATATAGGGGACTCTGATCTAAATTTAAAAAAAAACTAAAATGTAAAAAATCTTAAAAATGCAGTGCAACCTCGCCCCAAAATGTGCTGGGCTAATATCCAACAAATATAACTCAAAAGGAGTTTATAAATATATCAGCACAACACATTTTGGAATGGATTTACAACACTATTTATACAGTATTATATGTGTATGGAGATTGCACAGTATATACTGTATGTTTAAATAAGATTGGAGTGTATTAATACTTGGATTATCCTTGGGGTTTCCACGATCATTCACAATTATTTTTTCACATATAAATTAATATAATTATAGGGGGAGGTTGTGCTGCATTTTTTTTTATTTATTTTTTTTGGGTCTCCAAGGGGAGCAACTGATATAAGGGGATTCTGATCTAATGATCTAATGGGGGTCCTCTATTGGGGCCCCTGTATTATGGAGGGCATAACACTGACCCCTATATTATGAAGGGAGTGACACGGACCCCTGTGTTATGGGGGGTAACACTCCCCCCTGTATTACAAAGGGGGGTGACCCTGACCCCTGTATTATGACACCTATGATTGCCACCTGTCCGGGATTAATCTGAACAGCTCAGGTTTTGAATCATGTGTCTGGGTTTCAGTCTGCCTAAAACCCAGACACATTATTCAGACCAGACTGTGGCTCCCCAAGTAACCGAGATAGTCACACACCAATCTGTTGCCACCTGTTAACGCAAATTGGCCATACCCACTGTTTGCCACGGCGCGCTAAGTGTGACACATTTTTTCTCTTCTCCAGGTCTTTAAAATCCTATAGTGTATGCCACAAAACAATTGCCAAGGTGTGCGCGTTTGGCTTGAAGAAAAGGTGGCAACCCTAGCTGGCAACCATTCAAGGGTATAGCCTTTATCGCAGGGATAGAGAGGGTAAAAAAGAGGGAGTGGTATGACTATATATCAAGAATAATGTACAAGTGAATGTGAGAGATGACAACACTAAGGGAGCTAGAGAGGAGGTGGATTCCTTATGGGTAGAGCTCCAAAAGGATAAAGCTAAGAGGAAAATAATACTGGGAGTATGCTATAGGCCCCCTAACCTGAAGGAGGAGGGGGAGACAGATCTCCTATCACAATTTGGATTAGCAGCAAGGATGGGAAGTGTTATCATAATGGGGAATTTTAATTAACCAGACATAGTCTGGGCGGAGGGAACCATGCATTCGTCTAAGGCTCGCCAGTTCCTAAATGTCTTGCAGGACAATTTCATGGGTCAGATGGTAGATGCACCAACTAGAAATAAAGAGTTACTGGATCTACTGATTACAAACAATACAGACCTGATCACGGATGTGGAAATATGGGGCAATTTAAGAAACGGCGATCACAGGTCAATTGGCTTCAGTATAAATCACACAAATAGGAAACATAAGGGGAATACAAAGACACTAAATTTCAAAAGAGCCCACTTCCCTAAACTACAAACCTTGCTAGAAGTCATAAATTGGGATAAAGTCTTAGGAACAAAGAACACGGAGGGCAGATGGGTTTGCTTTAAGAGCATATTAAATAAGGGCATTAGCCAATGCATCCCATTGGGTAATAAATTTAAAAGAGCGAACAAAAGTACTGGATGGCCACTGTCAAAAGAGGCACATTCAGGTTTGGTGGCAATGTCCCATTCCTAACCTTTCTAGTCTCCTAGAACTGACAACAGCATTCAATGTCTTGAAAACCTTTGTAGACATCCTAGTGGGGTCGGCAATGGCAAAATCACAGCTGTGCGGGGAGGTAAGAGAAGTTTGCATTTGCTCCAGATTGTTTCCAAAATGTTCCAGTGGGCAGAGATGTATGTTCGAGAACTTACCGTGGCATATCTTTCTGGGTCGGAGAATCTATTGGCAGATAACTTGAGCCGCAGTTTCTCCTGTTATTACACAGGAGATCTTCAGATCATGGGTGACTCCAGTAATTGACCTGATGGCAACCCCAGCCATAACACTGTCTTCTCCTTTTTCCAAGGTTCAAATGTCCTCAGGCCCTTGCTCAAGATTCTATATCTTCACCTTGGAAATTTCCACTTTTTATGTATTTACTCCAATACCTGTAATTCTGAAGGTGCTTCTGAAAATCCAGTGAAAATCGATAATGGCCATTGTGATTCATCCCCATTGGACAAGAAGACTATTGTTCAACCTCCTGTTCCCTACAACCTCTCCCCTGTTGAATAATCTTCTTATCCAGGATCAGCTGCTTCATCCTAAACCAGCTCATCTACATTTGATAGCCTGGCTTTTGAGAGACGGAGGTGACAATCCATAGGACCATCGTTGGAAGGCATATTTCCAAGCAAGGAAAGGTTATACTAACAGACCTTGCCACGGAATCTGTAAAAAAATCTGGTAATTTTCAAAAGAAATAGAACAGTCTCTTTCAAACCATACAGGCGTGAGATGGGCCAAAATTACTTTATAAATAATTTCCTGCAGCTACTGTTAAAGCTGAAGCCTCCAAAAGGGCTCTATTTCCTGTGTGAAAGCTATTTTTAGTGATGTGTGCTCTTCTTTGTCCACTGTTTCATCCTCTGGATACATGCTTTCAGTGGCATCTCACTACCAAGACTCCAACCGCTGTAACATCAACAAGAGGAGGTTCAAAGTTGCAAGCCTTGTTTTTTAAAATGCCATGATGCACAGTCTTTTCAGGCAGGCTAATCCTTCACCCATCTTTGCATTTTCTTCTAAAAGTGACATCTTCTTTTCATGTCAATTGGGAATCCTTATTTCCAATGTTACATTCATCCAAGGATGAAGGTGAAGATTTCAGCTCTATGGACATGGTAAAGGTAATTTCCACTTGGCTATCCGGTACAACAAATTTCTTCTGTATGTAAGACTGTCTCTTTGTGCATCCATCAGGCCTTAGGAAGGGAAAGGCTACTATGCCATGGGTGATCGCTTCCTAGATACTGAAAGCCCCCCGGACCACATATGTTTCCAGGGTCTTTATTCTCCATCGGAGATCAAAGCTTATTCAGAGAGGTATCTTCGTCTTAGACTTCCTATGCCAAGGTGCCAGCAGAAGTGATCAATAATGCTGCCAGTTGGTGTTCCGCAAATACTTTTATCTGCAATAATAGGTGTGATTTCCACACTCGTCATTAAAAAAGTAGTCATGCAGAATACAAAATCACCAGACCTCCAAGAATTTGATTTAATGATGTATTATGAGCGCATAATGTCACATAGGTCAAAAATGTTTCAGGGGCTTGCAAGGTCCCTTTTTTCAGGGCCACTCAGTGGAAAATCACATGCAAACATACCCTCCAACTTTCTGGGAATAGGAAAGAGAGACACCTTTGGGCTGAGCTTTGCATAGCAGAGCATCCTTATTTACAGGGCTTCTCGGGTGCTCTTAGTGATGCTCTAATAGAAGAAAGGCACATAAAAACAATATACACACCATACATAAAAGGGATCAGCACAGGAAAAAAACAGCAACTGGTTTGCAGAAGTATGGTCAGTAACTTCCAGATACAAAAGACACGTCTAATACAGGCTGGTTGTACATTGTTAGAACACTGTGAATACTTTAATACCTAAAATATGATTAATGTAACATTTTTCTTTTTTTTTTAATTTGCTTTTATTTACCTTTTGTAGCAGCAAGAATAACAACAAGGTTACATATTTTACATAACAAAGTGCATTTAAAGTGCATATATTGCCAGTAATACAGTCTATTTCAAACAATATATTAAAACCCATGTTTCGCGTGCTTTTTGTGCTCTAAAGTGTTTTTAAGTATACCCTTGTAGGTACATATCAATATTTTGTGTTGTGCCCCATTTATCCCCCTTTTCATTATCCCTTCCCCTCTAAGCCCCTATTTAACCCACCCTCCTTTATATACTGATCCCCCCCGCCGCCCCCTTCCCTCTCCCCGTCTTGAAAACAACACATATTTTAAGGTCGCAGCAAGAGAGTGACGGGGAGAGAAGAAGGAGAGGGGAAAGGGGGAAAAGGAAAACAGTAGAAAGAAAAAGTACCTCCAAGAGTCGCAACATGTTATATCTATCTAGCCCCCAGTGGGGTCAATCCCAACGCTTAGGCTTTTACGGCACTACCTATACATTCGCCCCGCTAAACGGGTGAAGTTCAGAGGTAGCTAGTCAGAGTAATTGGCGGGTATTCAATTCCTGCAGCCAGGGTTTCCATAGACCTGTAAATTTTCTATAGTTTCCTTTTCTAATATATACTGTCCTTTCTGTCCAGACCAGGGAATCCACCGTTTTAAGCCAGTCCTCTATAGTTGGAGATTTTCTCGAAAGCCAGGACTGTGCTATCAGCTTTCTAGCCTGGTATAAGCATCTAACCGCAGCTGTGACTGAGTTAGTGTGACCCATGGAATCTTCCACCAACCCCAGCACACATACCCTAGGGTCTAGCTCTAGTTTAGTTTTAAATCTGTGATTGATTGTCCTGACCACTTCCGTCCAATATCTTACCAATTTTGGACATCTCCAAACCATATGTATAAGGTCCCCTGTCCTGCTACACCTAGGGCATTTGTCATCTGGCCTGCCCCCAAATCTATATAATCTTCTAGGGGTGTAGTAAGCTCTATGTACAAGGAGTAGGTGTGGGGCCTTCTGCGAAGGGGAGATGGACACCGACTGTCCCAACTTCAATGTTTTTCGCCACTGGACATCCGACAGCTTTCCTACGTCCACCTCCCATCCTGCTCTAGGCCCGGCTGCCGCACTTTGGGGCAATATTTTATCTACTAGCTGTGTGTACACTGCTCCAATCAGTCCCTTAGTATTTGTTGCTTTAACAATTTTGTTGAGGAGAGGCGTTTTACTTTGCTCCATAGGGGAAGACTTAAATTGGGTACTCAGCGCATGCCTTATCTGAAGATATTTATAAAATGTGTTGTTTGGTATATCGAATTCCATTCTGAGGTCCATAAAGGATTTCAGGTTGCTATCAGTGTATAACTGCGTCAATCTATGGATTCCATGCTTTTCCCAGGCGGGATGCTTTTCCATAGTCCTTAATTCCCCCAGGGATTCATTAGACCATATTGGCGAATATTCCGTGATGCCCCTGTACCCCATAATCCGCTTAACTGTCTGCCAGACTTTACTTACTAATTTAGGTGTCGGTAATTTTCTCTGAAGAGAGCCTGCCTCGAGTGCCTCTGTCAGGCATCTATGTGGGCTGCCTTCCAGCATTATTTTATTACTAGCACTTAATTCGCTACTGGATTCGCAGCCCCCCAAGTGCTGTATTTGAGCAGCCAAAAAATATCCATACGGATGGGGGATTGCTAACCCTCCCTCCCAAGTAGGGCGCTGCAGCGCCTGCAGTTTGATCCTGGCCTGGCCTTTCTTCCAAAGAAGATCCCTAAATAAGGAGTCTATTTTTATGAACCATTTTCTCCCGATCCACACCGGAGAATTGTGGAGAATATAGAGGATTTGTGGTAACCAAATCATTCTGATCAAGTTTGCGCGCCCTGCCAACGACAGGGGGAGCCGACACCAGATATCGCATTTTTTTTTAAGCTTCGCGAGTAGAGGGACCAAGTTATCCCGAATATAGACATTGGGATCGCTGGCCAACTCCACTCCCAGGTACTTTATTTTTTCAGTTATTTTTAGCCCAAGAAGGCCGCCGGGGGGGGGATTAATAATTGGGTCCATCTGTAGCAATGCAGATTTATCCCAATTAACTACTAGGCCCGACACTTTCCCGAATCTTTCCACCAATCTCATCATTCCTTCCAAAGATGGGCCCGTGTCCCCCAGGAATACCAGGACGTCGTCCGCATAAAGTGCAATTCTTTCTTCCCTACCCCTCCTCCTGAAACCCTGTATGTCCGATGCCCTCCTCATACCTTCCGCCAACGGTTCCATCGCCAGGGCAAACAGGAGGGGGGACAGCGGGCACCCCTGCCTTGTGCCCCTCTCCAATGTCAGGCTGTCTGTATACTCATTATTGATCTTTAACTTAGCTGATGGGTGACTGTACAAGATCTAATACAGGCTGGTTGTACATTGTTAGAACACTGTGAATACTTTAATACCTAAAATATGATTAATGTAACATTTTTCAAATGCATACAAATAAGTAAATTCTTCTACTGAAAATGTCTCAGCTTGCATGACCATTGTATAGGAGAGCTGTGTCCTATACGTCTTTGAATCATACCAATCTAACTTCAGTTAGGAGGCTGATGATAATACTGCTGGAATAAATATCTCAACACAAAAGACGACCACCTACACTGTGCCTGTTCTATGTGACCAGCTGAAGGAAGGAGAGTAAAGGTTATAAAAACCATAAAAGGAGAGAATTAATGGAACCCATTGTTGCACAAAGACAAAGATATTAAAAGAATCATTGTTAGGAGCTGTAGGCCAGCGTTGTGTAGTTAAAGCTCTGACGTAACTGTTTCCATTGCAAAGCACTACTCACTGGATACAGTACAGCTGGCCCCATTTATGAAAGCTATTTCAGATGAAAAAAGGTCGATGCCATGGCAGTTAGTATTATTTCAGCTATTATTTTTCTAGTGTGTGACATATTTATAAAGCAGTGTATGTGACATTCCCCAAACTTTCACTGGTGGTGAATCAAACACTGTCAACAACTGTCATTTAAACCACACGCACCTGCAGTAAATGTCTCTAGTACACCCAAGTATTCAGTTATTATGTACAACATCTATGTTTTTGTTTTGCTTACGTTCTTAATGATAGGAGTTTGGCTATTGCAATGTATACACTCCTAATATATATATATATACACTACCGTTCAAAAGTTTGGGGTCACCCAAACAATTTTGTGTTTTCCATGAAAAGTCACACTTATTCACCACCATACGTTGTGAAATGAATAGAAAATAGAGTCAAGACATTGACAAGGTTAGAAATAATGATTTGTATTTGAAATAACATTGTTTTTACATCAAACTTTGCTTTCATCAAAGAATCCTCCTTTTGCAGCAATTACAGCATTGCACACCTTTGGCATTCTAGCTGTTAATTTATTGAGGTAAGCTGGAGAAATTGCACCCCACGCTTCTAGAAGCAGCTCCCACAAGTTGGATTGGTTGGATGGGCACTTCTGGCGTACCATACGGTCAAGCTGCTCCCACAACAGCTCAATGGGGTTCAGATCTGGTGACTGTGCTGGCCACTCCATTACCGATAGAATACCAGCTGCCTGCTTCTGCTGTAAATAGTTCTTGCACAATTTGGAGGTGTGTTTAGGGTCATTGTCCTGTTGTAGGATGAAATTGGCTCCAATCAAGCGCTGTCCACTGGGTATGGCATGGCGTTGCAAAATGGAGTGATAGCCTTCCTTATTCAGAATCCCTTTTACCCTGTACAAAGCTCCCACCTTACCAGCACCAAAGCAACCCCAGACCACCACATTAAGTCCACCATGCTTAACAGATGGCGTCAGGCATTCTTCCAGCATCTTTTCATTTGTTCTGCGTCTCACAAACGTTCTTCTTTGTGATCCAAACACCTCAAACTTGGATTCATCCATCCACAACACTTTTTTCCAGTCTTCCTCTGTCCAATGTCTGTGTTCTTTTGCCCATCTTAATCTTTTTCTTTTATTGGCCAGTCTCAGATATGGCTTTTTCTTTGCCACTCTGCCCTGAAGCCCAAAATTCCGCAGCCGCCTCTTCACTGTAGATGTTGACACTGGTGTTTTGCGGGTACTATTTAATGAAGATGCCAGTTGGGGACCTGTGAGGCGTCTGTTTCTCAAACTAGAGACTCTAATGTGCTTATCTTCTTGCTTAGTTGTGCAACGCGGCCTCCCACTTCTTTTTCTACTCTGGTTAGAGCCTGTTTGTGCTGTCCTCTGAAGGGAGTAGTACACACCGTTGTAGGAAATCTTCAATTTCTTTGCAATTTCTCACATGGAATAGCCTTCATTTCTGAGAACAAGAATAGACTGTCGAGTTTCAGATGAAAGTTCTCTTTTTCTGGCCATTTTGAGCGTTTAATTGACCCCACAAATGTGATGCTCCAGAAACTCAATCTGCTCACAGGAAGGTCAGTTTTGTAGCTTCTGGAAGGAGCTAGACTGTTTTTAGATGTGTGAACATGATTGCACAAGGGTTTGCAAATCATCAATTAGCCTTCTGAGCCAATGAGCAAACACATTGTACCATTAGAACACTGGAGTGATAGTTGCTGGAAATGGGCCTCTATACACCTATGTAGATATTGCACCAAAAACTAGACATTTGCAGTTAGAATAGTCATTTACCACATTAGCAATGTATAGAGTATATTTGTTTAAAGTTAGGACTAGTTTAAAGTTAGCTTCATTTAAAAGTACAGTGCTTTTCCGTCAAAAATAAGGACATTTCAATGTGACCCCAAACTTTTGAACGGTAGTGTATATATATATATATATATATATATATATATATATATATATATATATATATATATATATATAGGAAAACTCAAGATATAGTTTTCTTTTCCAGGAGTACAGATATGCTTCTGCTGTGTACTCCGAGGCAGCCTTCTGCCTCCTGTATGGAGGCTGAAAAATGTTAGTATACGCTTCAAGGTTGCAGCCAACTTCAGCAAGAGGGGGTGACATACCAGTTCCATGCTGGTAATACGGACAGTAAGTCTAAAACATTCATCATAGCCTAACTCTAAACTATCTTATGTAATAATGACTAGTTCTTTTTAGTAAAACAGTGAAACGATATAGCTGTACTGCAGTCACATAAAAAGTTATTCAAAACACTTTTGAAAGACTTATTCTTATTTTAGTGCAACTAAATGCTACACTGGTGACTGTGACTGCACTTTGGTCATTTGTGAGTTGGTGAATTTGCTAGGCATTAACATATGTCGTAAACCTGCAAATGTAGTATGAGTTGCAACTGCAGTTTGCTAGGTTTTATGGAAGCTGTGCAGGAGTAGGTCCTGCTGTGCTCCATTTTCAGGTCACGCGACTCTCAGCAACTCTGCAATGTGAGTGCCATGATCATTAGAAGAATCTTCATTCTTTCTGTCTGAAGGCTCTGGCAATGTTAGTGTCCCAGGACATTGCCCCTGTGACTTTAAGTACGGAACCAGAAAACACAGGGACATGTTTTCAATAGCGGAAAGGTAATTCCTAATACTTGAATCATTAAAGTAGAGTTCCACCCACTTTTACAACTCTTCAGCATCCCTCACTAAACTGTGCACTGTAAACAAATTGGATATTTTTTTATTTTTTGTCTCAGCACCTACTGTATATCTGCTGTATTCATTTTTCACTTCCTCCTCCCTGGCCGCGGCCCATCGCAGGGGCCCAGCACTATTAGCATTATAACTAATACTAACACACTCCAGTGGGCACTATATATTTGACACTACTGCTATGTTACTGACCAACTATGGTTAGTGTAGCTTTATCTACCATTAACCCTTACTGGTGTGATTTATGGGTTCACTACTTTCATTTTCAGCAGGGGTTACCTGCGCACAGTACCCTGAATGCGTGGTCCAGGTCTCCTACTGGCACTGTCTATCTGGGATCTGGCACCCAGGGACATTCCGGACCGGCTGGCTCAGCGGTTGTTGTCTAATGAATGGTGATTTTAATCTGTAGTCTTGGAAATATAGTAGGTGAGCGATTTCTTGCAATAATTGACACTTGTTAGGATCTGATGTTATGTTTAATTACTTTTTGACCTAAGACTGTTTATTATTTACACAGTGTAAATGCATTAACTGCATCGTGTCTAGCCCTGATGAAGCGAAATTCCTTTTGCGAAACATGTTGGCTCTAGTCACGCACGAACTTTGGATGTCACTACTTGATAATTAAATGTCTATATTTTTATTGCCTATACTATTTTATATTGTTTCTCAATAAATATTGTTATATTTTAGCTGATTGGTTTAATGCTCATCCACGCAACTCAGCCACTTTTTCCTTAAAATCCCACTCTCTGAGGAGGGGGATTGCTCAGTCCTTCCCTTTCCCCTCCCCATTTCCCCTTTCCCCCCCCCCCCTCCTCTCCTTTCTCATATTAGTTAAATTAGGGATGGAAAATCAATTGAGTTGCTTCCCTTCATATAGTCCAGCCATCTCGCGTCTATTTCATGTAAAGCATTGATGAAAACTGTTTTCTCAAAAATGATTGCCCATATAACTAGAGGTATGGTAGGGGTAGTTCTTTTGCCTAAATACACTGGTTCTTAATGTTGTCCCTGCATCCCACTTTAGAAAGGTGAGGGTATACAATGCATGAATCAATGTGTTTTTTTTCCTTTAAGGTCAAGCTGAAGAACAATTTATGTCAAAAGTGGCATTATTTTGGTTTCTGATATAAATTGGTAGTAAACTCAAAAAAAAAAATTCTCCTACAAGGCAGTGTTATAATGTGCTAGTATGCACATTATGCAGCATACTAGCACATTATGTGAAACTTACCTTAAAACAAAGCCGTTCAGTGGAGCGTTGTCACCACTAACAATGGTCCCGCTGTGCACCTAGTGCGAACGCCATGCATGCACTTCACTTAACGCTTCCTCTTCTGTACCCAGGGCTTGAGTCCTGCAGGAACGAATTGGAACGGCGTTCCTGTACTTTTTCCACAGCAGGAATGCCGTTCCCGTTAACAGCTGCATCCTGCAGGAGGGATGCAATCAGTGGGGTGCCACAGATTGCGGGGGTGTCAGGCTGGCACCACTCAGGGGTGTCCGCCAAGCCACACGTCCATTTGGGCAAAGCAGCTAAGCTGCTTCTTCAGCCTGCGCCACTGACCCCACATATTCGCTTCAGCTGGCAGGACGGGGGGTGGAAACTACCCAGCTACCCTATGACCGTGATAGGGGAAGGAGCTGCGATGGATCCCAATCCCATCGCCTGATGCCACTTGCCAGACCGAGAAAAAAGTGAATGCTCGCCCGTGCAGCCTCTCTGTGTGCCTGGATAGGAGGAGTTGCGGGAGCAGCGGCATATAGAGGAATTGGTCTTTCCATATTCCTCTTGCAACCGCTGAATGCCCGCTTCTCCTCCTCTCCCTCTTGCAGGCATTCAGCGGTTGCAGGAGGAATATGGAAAGATTAATTCCGCTATAAGCCGCTGCTCCCACAACTTCTCCTATCCAGCTTCTTTTACTGCCCCCCATGCTCTTCAGCTCCCCCAGTTCTCTCTGCCCCTTGTGCTCCCTTTCCCCCCCAGTGCTATTTAGTCCCGCCCAGTGCTGCTCTCTGCCCCCCTGTGCCCCCCTGTGCTCCCTTTCCATCCCCAGTGCTATCCAGTTCCCCCCAGTGCTCCCTTTCCCCCCAGTGCTATCCAGTCCCCCCCATGCTATCCCATTGCCTCCCCCCAGTGCTTTCCATTTTCCTCAGTGCTTTCCAGTTAACCCCAGTGCTCTCTGCCCCCCTGTTCTCCCTCCCCCCAGTGTTATCCAGTCCCCCCCAGTACTATCCAGCTCCCCCCCTTGATCTCCGTCCCATCCCAGTGCTCTCTGCCCCACCCATGCTCTCCACCCCCTGCGCTCTCCGATCCCCGGTGCTCTCCAGCCCCCCCGGTGCTCTCCACACCCCCATGCTCTCCAATGCCCGATGACCTCCAGCCCCCGTAGTGCTCTCCAGACCCCCCCCATACTCTCCAGCTTCCCCAGTGCCGTTTGGCTCCTCCAGTGCTCTCCACCCCCACGCTCTCCGGTCCCCAGTGCTCTCCAGCCTCTGTGGTGCTCTCCAGACCCCCCCCCCAGTGCTCTCTGGCCCCCCCTAGTGCTCTTCTATCTTCTATCATGTCTGCAGTCTCTAATCATCTCCTGTAGTATGTCTGCAGTCTCTGACCATCTCCTGTAGTATGTCTGCAGTCTCTGACCGTATCATGTGTGCAGTCTCTGATCATCTCTAGTATCATGTTGGCAGTCTCTGATCATCTCTAGTATCATGTTGGCAGTCTCTGACCATCTCATGTATCATGTCTGCAGTCTCTGATCATCTCTGGTATCATGTCTGCAGTCTCTGCCCATCTCCTGAATCATGTCCTCAGTCTCTGACCATCTCCTGCATCATGTCCTCAGTTTCTGACCATCTCCTGCATTGTGTCCTCAGTCTCTTACAACCTCTTGTATCATGTCTGCATTGTGAAAATTGATGAGGATGCCTCTGGGTGGGGATGAGAGTTACATTGTGGAGAGCCTCTTCACTATGTAACGCTCATCCCCAACCAGAGTCATCCTCATCCATTTTCACAATGCAACTCCCTTATCCTCATCCCCACCCAGAATCATCCATCCCTCTCCACAATGTATCCCCATCCCTGCCCAGCATAATCTATCCCTCTCCAGGATTCTGGGCGGGGATGGGTATACATTGTAGAGAGGGATGGATGATGCTGGGCGGGGATGGGGATACAATGTGGAGAGGGATGGAGATAATTCTGGGCGGGGATGGGGATACAATGTGGAGAGGGATGGAGATAATTCTGGGCGGGGATGGGGATACATTGTGTAGAGGGATGGATGATGCTGGGTGGGGATGGGGATACATTGTGGAGAGGGATGGATGATGCTGGGTGGGGATGTGGATACATTGTGGAGAGGGATGGATGATGCTGGGCGGGGATGGGGATACATTGTGGAGAGGGATGGATGATGCTGGATGGGGATGTGGATACATTGTGGAGAGGGATGGATGATGCTGGGCGGGGATGGGGATACATTGTGGAGAGGGATGGATGATGCTGGGTGGGGATGTGGATACATTGTGGAGAGGGATGGATGATGCTGGGCGGGGATGGGGATACATTGTGGAGAGCGATGGAGGATGCTGGATGGAGATGGGGATACATTGTGGAGAGCGATGGATGATGCTGGATGGGGATACATTGTGAAAAGGGATACAGATAATTCTGGGCGAGGATGGGGATACATTTATTTTTGAGGTGGGAGGATCTTGGGTGAGTTCCTACACTTTTTTTTCCCAGGACTTGACCCCTGTCTGTACCTGTGCACAGGTTGAGGGCCCTGGTGGTGCAGACCTGCTCCCGTTGTTATGGAAGACTGATTACTGCTGAAGGAATGCCGACAACATTTCCCTTGCTGCAAGAGGCTATCTCACCTGCCACATGTACACGCTTACAACAGGCTGCTAGAGAGACCTTCATAATGGGGCGTACACACGGTCGGACTTTTCGGCTACAAAACGGACACCGACGGACCAAATCCGGCGGACAATCTGATCGTGTGTGGGCTTCCCCGGACTTTCAGCAGACTTTTCCAGTCGCAAATCTGACAGACTTTAGATTTGGAACTTGCTTCAAATCTTTACGTCGTAACTCCGCCGGACACAGAAATCCGCTCGTCTGTATGCTAGTCCGACGGACAAAAACCCACGCTAGGGCAGCTATTGGCTACTGGCTATCAACTTCCTTATTTTAATCCAGTGTATGTCATCACGTACGAATCCATCTGACTTTTGTGTGATCGTATGTAGGCAAGTCTGTTCGTTAGAAAGTCTGCCGCAAGTCCGCCTAAAGTCCGTCGAAAGTTTGTCGGACGGGCTGTCGGACTTTTGTAGCCGACCGTGTGTACGCCCCATTACTCTAGGTAACCACTTGTATCTTCACACTATAATAACTCTTGTACTGATATCTTCATACCCCGATGTGTTTAGTGACCCGAGCTGCAACTATATGTGCCGGTTACTTGCATTACACCCCTTGAGTAACTTTAGACAAGGCAAAGTTTAAAAAGCTTTACTTGATTAAAATAACATAATGACATAGACAGACAACAGTCCGGAATAAAGTGCAGACATTTCCCTAACATCCCTAGTCCCTAACTCAGGCTTGTGGCTGCCCCAGCATACCTGCAGAGAAAAGAGTCCATTCTTGGCAGAGTCCATGACGGTAGTATCCAGGATTGGCATCTTCAGGAAGGACTGCAAGTCCCAGCAGTCTTCCTAGATAATGAGATCCCCAACCTCTGCATATTACTGGCTATCCAGACTCTAGTAACGGCAGAGAACGTGTCCAACCAAAATGAATCATCTGGAACCGAACCAACAGAACAGCAACAAGAACCCCTTAGACCACCTTAGGGTCCAGAGGACCTCCTTCCCTTTTATAGCACATAGGACTGGGGGGGTCGGACCCAGGAAAAACCCTGCCAAGAAAAACCCGGGAAACACAATTAACTCCCAATGTCCCGGCTGGGGCAGTGTTAATCACTAACTGCCTTCAAGCATTAAGCTAAAGCCAATAGTTCCTGAGGAACTACATATCCCAGCTGTCCCCCAGCTTTGGAACTTGCTGCTTTTCTATGCTTGTATCCAAGAGCATTTGTAAACATACAAGGAGAATAGATCTCTACCACCCTAGCTGAAGCTGGTCAAGGATGAGCTCATTTGGATATCACGCTTCTTCACCTAATGATCCTCACGTTAACCATTCCCTTCATGACTTTGGTATGAAAATTAAAGCACTAGAAATATTGAATTTATAATACCTTTGCTCCATAACTGTTTTTATCAAATGGAAATCTTGTCGGTGTACTGGCAGCTTACCACGTGGCTTCCATAACGTTTCAATGTGTGTATTTTTAAGAATTTATGGATGTTTTACATGTTGGTTATTATTTTAACTTCTGCATTTTTTCAGGTTACACCTAATTTCCTCCTTTTAAAAATGAGATTCCTAGGTTTCACATTTTCCATGCTGTATTATTTTAGGATCCTTTCCCTGCTCCGCCTATTGGGCTAACACTCTTCTGTCTGAGTTAACATTTTACTGCAGCTTCTGGCTTCAGTGCAAAGTGCCTCTCTTTCAGGCTGACTTAATATTTAACTCTGAGGGGTTGTGACCAAGAAGCTTGGAAGCCTGGAGCAGCAAGAGAAAGAGGTGATGGCACTGTAGAAGCAAAGTGAGAAATTCTAATTTTTGGCATTTTATCTACAAAGATTCATTAAGAGATGATGAAGATGATGGAACTATTTGACTCTTCCTCTGGTTTTTACAGAGTTACAAAAAATGGAAGGGAGGTGACAGACTGCAAAAAGTAAAGTCAGATTCTGTCTTGTTAAAACAGGACAGCAACTTCCATTTGTTATTATGGGCAGCGGCAGCAGTAAGAGCAAGAGGAGAACAATCAAGATCTGTGGCAATCAGCTGCTAGAACCGCCAGTTGCACCGATAGGTAGAAAGAAAATGGTCACCTGTGAAAAAAAGGAGGAGGACATTAACAAAGAAACATCTGAGGAAGGGAACAGCACTACTTTAACTGAGGAAGACAGATTCATATCAATTGACCCAGATCTGAAGCTAATAGAAGATATCTTAGCAGAGTCTGAAGACTGTTTTTTTTGGCCAACATCTTCCTTTGCAAGGCAGATGGTGACAAGTTCTCAAAATGCGAACACCAGCCACGGGTCACTCTTACAAGTCCAGCAGAATCAAAGTGCGGATAATAAGAATTTACAGACAATAAAAAACAAAACAATGTCCGTGAGTGAAGAGCCTCAGAACAAATATCAAACAGCGAGGGACAGCTGTAACACAACAGTAAGTAAAATGTGCAATGGGCTCCCTTCTGCTTGTGGGAGATCAGTTGCAACAGGGCAACCTGTTAAAGGGTCTTGCATGCAGTTTCTAAACCCCCCAAAAATGACGGCGCTTTATATTATTACATTATTTAAGTGTATGCAAAAGCAATATTTTTTAGTTTTTAATAAATTGTGGAATGATTAGAACCTCTATCATTTTTTTGCTGTCTGTGGCCTGGGATTCGCCCTTCTATTTGTTCTGGTGACTATGGGTGAGTTTGGATTTGGTCCGAATCAGGAAGTTACCTGTTATTGCTTGGCTAATGAGCAATGTCCTGGAGATTCCCCACCCTGCAGCTGCATATACACAACAGGGTAGGAATGCTCATAACATTATTGATCTAATATAGCTACGTGGCCCTATTGGGTCAATGACAGCTAACTTCCAGGTTCAGACAAACTTGGGTTGGGACTGAACCTAAGCCCAAGCACAGTAAGTGGGGGCAGGTTTGGCTTCTCTGAAGAGATGAGTTTTCAGGGATCACCTAAAAGTGGACAGAGTAGGAGATAGTTGGACAGATTGGGGTAGGGGATTCCATAGGATGAGAGAGGCTTAGGAGAAGTCCTGGAAGCAATCATGGGAGGAGGTGACAAGAGAACTAGAGAGCAGGAGGTTTTGGGAGGAATGTAGACAATGATTTGGTTGGTATTTTGAGACTAGGTTAGTGATGTAGCTGGGGCAGAGTTGTGGATGGCTTTGTAAGTTAATAATATATTAAAAATACCCAAGGGCTGCTATGTAAGAAGACCGAATTGTGATTATATGGAGAGGCTGCAACTCAATTCAATAGTGATCTGACACCAATAGTAATCATGTAGTAAAAATAATAGTGTGCTAATTCTTACAAATAGTGAATTAAAATACCCAAAAACACATATGGTAATTGTGTGAAAAGATGGTACCACATATAAAAAAAGACACCCAATATGCGAAAAAAATTATAGGAACAATTTTGAAAAAAATGTGCAAATTATATATAAATAGTCCACATGCAATCCAAAAAAAAAAATGTAAATTAGTTCTCTCCAGTATCCGTGCCACACATTAATATTATAAGTGTGTGATTTGAAAAGAAGGTCATCACCGCCACCTCTAAGTGCTATGCCTGTTTACCTCATCAATAGACCCCCTTGGGTCATTTAACGCTTTAGTGATGTAAGTAAGAGATCAGCAACATTGGAATGTAACATCCGCTGTTAGTTAATGGATCCTGTATAATCCTCTCTGTACACCTTGGAACCCACTCAGATGCTCAAAGCAAACGAAAAAGCATCATCGTGCAAGATTGTAAAAACAATGCTTGTTTATTTAAACATAAAGTAATCCACTCACATTTAGTAAATCTTGTATAATGCCTGGTTATATTATAACGCTCATAGACAGCTCTCCTCCTCACTGTGCTTCCGAGGATACGAGCCACCGGAAGTGACGTCACTGGCTCCCACCGCCGCATTGCGTCACAAGTCACGTGACTTTCTCAAGGGAATCTGAGAAAATCACATGAACTGTGACGGAACGCATTGGGAGGAGCCGGTGACGTCACTTCCAGTGGCTCGTATCCTCGGAGGAGTGGGTTCCAAGGTGTACAGAGAGGATTATACAGGATCCATTAACTAACAGCGGATGGTCCATTCCAATGTGGCTGGTCTCTTACATCACTAAAGCGTGATTTGACCCAAGGGGGGTCTATTGATGAGGTGTCGTGATAACCTTCTTTTCAAATTACACATTTATAATGGCACGGATCCTGGAGTGAACTAATTTACGTTTGATCACAGAAGAATGTGCATAATAATTTTAGATTGCATTTGGACTCTTTATATATAATTTGCAATTGTTTTTCAATATTATTTTCTATAATTTGCATATTTGGTGTCTTTTTTTATATGCGGTACCATCTATTCACACAATTACCATATTGGTTTTTGGGTATTTTAATTCACTATTTGTAAGAATTGGCGCACTATTATTCTTACTACATGGCTTCGTAAGTTATTGTTAGTATTTTGAATTAAATTCATTGGGTGAGTTGCAGCCATTGGAGGGATTGACAGAGAGGAGTAGCAGACACTGAGCAGCTGGTAAGGTGGATGAGCCTGGCAGCAGCATTCATGAAGGACTGAAGGGGGATAGCCTATGTAGAGGTAAGCCAATGCAGAGGGAGTTGCAGTATTTGAGGGAAGAGATGACCAGGGAGTGAACTTTGCAGAGGTTGAGGTGGCAAGCTTTGGAAAGTGATTTTATGTGGGGCCAAAAGGAGAGTTTAGAGTCCAGGATTACATCTAGTATCCTACCATGCAGGGACAGGTTGATGGTTGTGCCATTGATCTTGACAGAGAAGTCAAAGGAAGAGGCACGCAGGGGGAGGAGATATAAGAGCTCTGTTTTGGCTAGATTGAGTTTGAGGAAGTGGTGTGACATCCACACTGATATGTCAATCATTAAATTAGTGATGCATGAGGAGATTGATGGAGTGGGTTGAGGGGTAGAGAGATAGATTTGGGTGTTGTCAGCATAAAAATGATGTTGAAAGTCATGGGAGGCTATCAGCTGACCGAGGGAGGAGGTGACGTTTAAAAAAAGCAGAGGTCCAAGAACAGAACCTTGGGGACCCCAACAGAGAAAGGAAGAGGAGAGGAGGAAGTAGAATTCTAAGTGACACTGAAGGTGTGTTCGATCAAACTGAATATTATGGTGGGGCACACTCACCACTTCAGTTTAATAATTTGAATATACCTTTAGCAGTGGATGGCATCCTGGCTGAAAAATGGCTGCTTCTGACAGCTACTGTCACATACTTTTCTGGCAAAGCCTGACGAGCAGAGGAAGGCCTCTCATACAGCCCCAGTTCAGGGACCACAGAGTTTGCAACAGCGGCCGCAAGAGTGTGGTGGGGTAGGAGTGCCTGTGGTGTTCTCCGTAGCAGGGGGGCACTAGTAGCCGCCAGCAGCGGTAGTGGAGCTGTGGTTGGTGGCTGTGGATGCAGGCACTCGTGGAAGCAGGAATGCTGCGGATGCAGGTAGATTGCTGGTGCCAGGTACCGCAGATGCAGGTACGTGGAGGCTGTAGCAAAAGGAGGAGACTAGTGCAGTCAGACAAGCCAGGTCAGATACAGAGGAATCAGGTACATAAGATATAAATAAGAATAGTCAAGTTCATGCAGAGGTTTGGCAACAGGAAATCCAGAGAGTAAGACTGAAGAAAGGTCAAGCAAGCTGAGGTCAGGAATAGAGAGAATCAGAGGAGTCAGGAAAGCCGGGTACAATCAGATCAAGGGCAGGTACTGGAAACAGGATACAGGGGGAAGACTGTAGATCAGACAGCAAAGGCCCTAGTGCATCTGCCCTCCTTAAATACTGCCATTGACGCCAGTGCTAATGGGCACGTGCGCATGCGCATAGGTGTTCGCCTGAACACACGGACATGCCTCTGCACATCTGCTCTGTTATGGCCAGCAAGTCCCTAACAACTACTTTTCTTTTATTGGGTGCATTTCCCTGTATTTTTCTGGCCTGTGTGGTGCCCAGGGTCACCCTGCACTTTCTTTCCTGGCCTGGCTGTCATGGACACACCTCTGGAAATGATGTCATGACACTGGTATCAAACAACCAAAGCGCAGTGACTGCTGGAACAAGAAGTCCCTGAATGGCAGCACATATCATTGGTATGCCCTCTGCTACTCCATGTTCACCACCTCACAATGAGAATTATTCTTATGGAGCTTGAACAGTCATGTGACTGCAGCTTTGTGAGTATATTGAAGCACAAAGGGCATACAAATAAAATAGTGGAGTGACCAGAGGAGAAACCAGAGCATGTCGCTGTTTACATGCTGCAATTAGGCTTTTAGCTGCATTTTAATTGACATTGTTTTTAAAGTGATTGTAAAGTCTCGTACTGACTTTGACAGCTGTGAGAGCCAATGGCGTGACTGCTGTGTCTCAGCCAATGAAGAGGGAGAGTCTCGGACGGCCGAGGGACTCGTGGACGTCGCTGGACAGAGATGGGGCTCAGGTAAGTATTAGGGGGTGCTGGGGAGGCTGCTACACACAGAAAGTTTTTTTATCTTTCTTCAAATAACTTTTTATTATAATATTTTGCGGTACAGAAGTACAAAATATAATAAAGGTAATAAGCGACAAGAGCCTGTCATGCAATAACAGAAGGAGAAACAAAGAGTACAGATATACTAGGCTCTCTCTCTCCTCTTTCTTTTTTTTTTAGCTAAGTTTTTTTATCTTAATGCATGAATGACTTTACAACCCCTTTTATGACTTAATTTTGACTTTCTTACATAGTAACTACTAACAACCAAAATGAAAATCACAAGAGTGGCAGTGGACCACGAGATTATTATTATATCTCCTTTTTATGGAGACATCTGGGGTCTATAAGATGTACGATGTTAGTTCACATTTTCCTTTTTTGTGAAAAGGTGAACTTACACTTTAGGTGTCAAAGAATGCAGCCTACATTCCAGAGTTTGTCTCTAGAGAAGGCAGCAGACTGGTGTTAAATGTATTTACGTTTTGACTTACAGCATCACCTTGTGGTGACAAAAGACACCAATGCTTTCCAGCAAATCTGTGTTGGGCAAAAAAATGTGGTGCCTGCTGTACGTCTTTAATAAACCGTGATTATTAGCTTATTTATCAGTAATCTGAGCACTATCAGGTCATATTATTGCACCTGACGGGAGGAAATAATGCAAAGTTGTGGTTTTATTTATTTTCAGTTTGTATGTCATTCAATAGAGGTGAAATGTCAGCTTGACACCACATTAAAAATGATGATATGCTGAAAAGTCTGCCTTAATGTTTGGAAAATAAAGACTCTCTAATGCTGGCCATGCATGTAATAACAACAAATGAATGATCACATTTTAGTCCAATTCAACTGGATATTCTGCTAGGACTAATTTGTTCAAACCATCCATTTAGCAGGGTCGGCTCGTCCATATGAGGCACAGGGGCACCGCCCCCCTAATCCATGCACCTGGCCCCAAATCTACATGCTGGGTCGCATGATGCATGGCACCGACTGCTGTGACAATAGCAAATTAATATTCACTATTGTCTTCCTCATTCTCCTCCCGGCCAATCAGGAAGCAGGTACTGAGACCCAATTGGCCAGAGAGTCTTGGGACTCCCAATCATGTCTCAGGACACACCGGCCAATCGTGTCTCAGGACACACTTTCTGTTCAGCCCAGAGGAGAAGCAATAGCCCGGTTCTTCATGAACTTTCTGTTCAGCCCAGAGGAGAAGCAATAGCCCGGTTCTTCATTCCCCCTGCCTCCTATGTTAGGGTTAGTCTCGCCACCTTCCCATCCGCTGTCCGTCTCCTGCATGGGGGGTTTGCTTTCCCACCTTCCCGTCCATCTTCTAGGGGGGTGGTGGATGGCATTAGTTTGTCCCCCCCCAATATTTAGCACTGGCCGCCGCCACTGCCATTTAGTGCAGATGATTGCTAAAATTCTTTTGCTGAAATAATGTTATTATATTGAATGATTGTATTGTTAAGTACATTGACAGCATTAGACATTAAAGAGGTCCATTGTTCTTAACGTGGTAAAAAACTCAAAAGCAAAAATGTATTGTATTGCAGCTTACCAATTGTAAGATGTGATGGCTGCATTTCTTTTTTAGGCTTTTTTCCCTTTATATTCACCTGGTGATCCACCCAGTAAGTCTATTATTTTTCAATTTCCTTTAACAGGCTAAGCTGTCCAGACAAAGTAGCAGTTAGGGGGTTGAGACAAACTATTGAACATGGGGATAAAGGATTTACATACATGTATAAAAGTGGATCATTGTAAGCACTCCTGATAATAAAAAAAACATTTCTACGACTGCTTAAAAGGTGTTAGTTGGAGTTCTGCTTTTATTTGTTAGTCGAGTCCATCTAAATCTGCTGATCTAGCACTCCCCTCTCCTCAGCTTCAGCTCCAAAGTGTCTCCACTGTTTCTCTATCCAGAGTGAAGACACCCTAATATATAGGAAATGTATTACTGGCCACATTGCCAGGTAAAAATAATTACTCAGGGTTCAAACCTTCCTCCCTTACTTTGCATGACAGCGTTTGGCCAGGCATTTGGCTGTTCGATCCTAAGTGCTGGTCACATGCTCCACCATAATACAAAGCACTAGGTATTTAAAGTGTTACATAGTTACATAGTAGGTGAGGTTGAAAAAAGACACAGGGTAGGCGTGGCTTAGCGCGCAGAGCGGATGGCAGCAATCTAGAGGAGCTCCCCCGAACCCTCAGCTCCTTCAGCTTAAACGGCACCCATACCTGTAGCTACGATGAGCAGACTCACCCGCCACAACTCCGGCAGCCACCCTCGTCGCGCTGCACCCCTCTCCGGCTCGAGAGGTATCCCGGATATCTTTAAAACTCAAGCCCGGCGCCTCAAGGCCAAATCCAAGATGGCGCAGCCTCGTGGAGACGACGAGTTTAGTGAAGACTCACAGTATGCAGACGAGGATGAGGTAAGGGATACCCCTGCATTTGAGCTCCCCCTCACTCTCACTGCTATGATGAAAATAGCAGCAGTCATGAAGGGCACCCTTTTTTCTGTCATCACGGAACTTAAGGCCGATGTGCTATCACTGTCAGAGAAAATGGAGGGGGTGGAGAAGGCACGCTCCAGGGGAGACAAAGCTATTACACGCTTAGATAAAATCACTGACTCTCACTCTGCACGTCTCATTGAGATGAATCGCCAGTTGGAGGATTTAGATAACGGGGTGAAGGCACAATATAAGGATGAGAGGTGTCCCTGAGTCGGTTGAACCGGGCAATATACCATCTGCCCTGCAGTATGTGTTTAACGAACTACTGGAACGCCAGACACACTGATTGAATTTGACAGGGCACACGGAGCTCTGAGAGCAAGGCCGGCTGATACAGCTCCCCCACGGGATATAATATGTTGTTTGCCCAACTTTAAGCTAAAGGAGGATATCGTGGCTAAAGCACGGCGTAATGAGTGCATTACATTCAATGATACTGAGATACTCATCTTTCAGGACCTTTCTCCTATCACTTTGAATAACAGGTTGAGCACTGCGCCCCCTGCTGGAGATACTGCGCAGACAAAATATACCTTACAGATGGAAATTCCCCTTTGCACTAAATGCGACTTTCCAGGGCAAACAAATATATCTGCACACACCACATGATCTGCAGGACTTTTGCCAGGAGTTACAGATACCACTTATTGAGCTTCCAGATTGGTACGAGGAATTTCGAAAATCCACAGGCAGTGCTTGATGTCCAGGTTTCACCCCACACTACCCCTACTAAACCCCCACACAAGAAAGGGAAATACCAGAAACAACAAGTTCCGGGCCCTAACACTTCCAGAGCTTTGCAGCCTGGCTCAGGTCAAGAGTGAGGAGAACACACAAGGTCTGATGTCACCAAAACTTTCTAGAATGTGCAGGAACAAGATAACAACGTGAAATGGATTACACGGACTCTTGTTGGCTCTTTTGAACGATAACCCATTCACTAGAGGAGATCTTACCTTACTGTACTATTGGTTATTATTTTTTCTCTTTTGAACTTGAGCAATTGTTTCCCACTCAGGCTGTTCCACAGGTAGACAGAAAATGGGGAAATTGCTTCCACAAACAGAGCCTGATGTGTGGGACCCTTATCGAATTCTATGGGTTTAAGGTATGACTGCTATTAAGCATTGACAGAGAAGATTTCATATTTGAGAGAATTCTCACAAGAAGGATTCTCATTTCCACACATAGTGCATGGGAACTGACCCTACACTGGCATATAATGCTGAAAGGAAGCCTATCACACTACAGACAACAACGCATCTAATGCACATTGTGGCTTTCCACCTTGTATCCCCTTCTATGAATTACGGTGCATAAAGTGGGATAACCAGAGTCTATAGTATTGCTCACATGTTGTGTTTATTGAGTGACTTGCTGGAGAATAGAAAAAAAGGTTACATGAGTGAGTCGAATTGTTTTTTGACCTTTCACACTCCTCTTAGGGGTGATGGTTGCAGTTTATAATTAATGTTATATATTTTGCGGTTTTTTTATAGGAGCTGGGGGTTGAAAGGAGTTTATTGTCAGTGGTAAATTACCCCAGATTTCTTGGCTTTACTGAGAGATCGGTTGCAGACGTAGCTCTGATCGCGCTACCACTTCCCCCACAGTGGGTGCCGTGGGGCAGACGCATAGGTGACACCCCTCTTTGTAGGGCTCTCGCAGGTGCGCACGTTCACGGACCCAAATTATACAAATTCCTCTAGGGATCATTACTTAGAGCCTAATTACTAAACATACAGGCCCCACTCCCTTAGTGTCAGAGAGTGGGACCACTTTTTTTCTTTAATACTTTTCTTTTTCTTTTCCTTACCCCTCCCTCCCCCCTCCTGTTGTTTTGGACTTTGGCATTATCTACAACATCCTCATTCACCGTAATTTATTTCTTGTTGGGCAAGAGCCTCACAGTAATATCTCACAACATGAGAGGACTTAATGTCCCCCAAAAAAGAACACAATTATTGCGCCACCTGGGGAAGGAGAAGCCGGCTTTTGTTTTCTTTCAGGAAACACATTTTAGAGCAAACTCCATCCCCAAACTGACTGATGGATACTTTACCAAGGCATATCATGCCACTAGCACAGGTTCTAAGACGAAAGGTGTCTCAATTTTGATTGGGAAAAACTCGAGTTTCGAGCTAACCCAACAATGAGCAGACCCGGAGGGCCGGTATCTCCTTCTCAAGGGGACCATTAGGAAGCGCCCAATCACTCTAGCGAGTGTGTACTTCCCGAATACTGCGCATGTGACTTTTTGCCAAAAATTGATTGATGAGCTTACGTTGTTTGCCTCTGGTTGCATAATTCTTGGAGGGGACTTCAATGTTCCATTGGACCCCCTACAGGACACCTTCAACGGCCGATCATCCTTATCATATCGCATACATAAGAAGATTAGAACATTGCTGAACATCTTTACGTTGAAAGACTAATGGCGGATAACGCACCCACAGGAGAAGGACTACACTTACTTCTCTATGGTCCACAACAAGTACTCCCGCATAGACTTTGTGTTTGTAACACAAAGAGACTTAAACATTATAAAGGGGGCACACATAGGAACGAGGACGATATCAGATCACGCACCGACCTCTCTGACCTTAAAACTCCAGAATATACCTAAGAGACCGGGTAACTGGAGGAAAACTCTACAAAAGAGGTATCACACATCACGGTCTGGGAGGCACATAAATGCGTGCTTAGGGGCAGACTCATTAGTCTAGCATCACTGAAAAAGAAAAACGCAGAGAAATAATTAAAAGCCATCCTTGATAGAGCACATCAATCATGGACAGCACGGCAAAACATCTAGAGTAAAGTACTCTTACCGGAACAAGTGGGACGTACCAGCCATATAGCTGTGCGTCTATCGGAGCTTGTGGAGGTGACCTCCCGTACACTCTCTCCAGGGGTTCACCCTTCGATCACGATCTCCAATCGGCCAAGTTGTCTTTTGGGTTGCAGTCACCGATAGCCAAACGGTAGACGGTGGAAGTGGATGGCCCTCTCACACGCTCTCAGGTTCCAGGTAGGTTCAAAGGGGCCAGTTAAGGATAAAAACATGGAGGAAAAAGAAAAACAAAGGGGCTCCACATGGCGCAGGTCAAAAAAATAAGGGATTTATTGAATAAAAAACCTTACAGAATAAAAGTGATCACAAGATAAAAATTGGAGGCAATGTGGAAAGCTGAATGCCCTACGCGTTTCGACTAAAAAGCCTTCAACTGGGGCATGAAACAGCCTCTCCACATTGCCCATATATATAGACTGTAGACGACATTGTAAATTATTGGATCCACCCCCATCATGGCGGGACCGGAAGTGCAGTTTTAAATGGTAAAAACACCATAAAACTGGCTACTTTTGAAATTGGTGAGGTATCAATCCCATATAGGCACACATATACTCTGGCTTTACCCTAAAATCAGTATATACTTACAACCTAATGCAGTATGTGTGCCTATATGGGATTGATACCTCACCAATTTCAAAAGTAGCCAGTTTTATGGTGTTTTTACCATTTAACACTGCACTTCCGGTCCCGCCATGATGGGGGTGGATCCAATAATTTACAATGTCGTCTACAGTCTATATATATGGGCAATGTGGAGAGGCTGTTTCATGCCCCAGTTGAAGGCTTTTTAGTCGAAACGCGTAGGGCGTTCAGCTTTCCACATTGACTCCAATTTTTATCTTGTGATCACTTTTATTCTGTAAGGTTTTTTATTCAATAAATCCCTTATTTTTTTGACCTGCGCCATGTGGAGCCCCTTTGTTTTTCTTTTTCCTCCATGTTTTTATCCTTAACTGGCCCCTTTGAACCTACCTGGAACCCGAGAGCGTGTGAGAGGGCCGTCCACTTCCACCGTCTACCGTTTGGCTATCGGTGACTGCAACCCAAAAGACAACTTGGCCGATTGGAGATCATGATCGAAGGGTGAACCCTTGGAGAGAGTGTACGGGAGGTCACCTCCACAAGCTCCGATAGACGCACAGCTATATGGCTGGTACGTCCCACTTGTTCCGGTAAGAGTACTTTACTCTAGATGTTTTGCCGTGCTGTCCATGATTGATGTGCTTTCCAGTCTCCAGTCAACACCATGGGTTCATGTACCCTAGCTGTCTGAGAAGACTCCCTCTACATACTGACTCCAGTTCTTGATTGCAGTCCGTGGAGCTCAATACAGTGTTATTGGACATTTTGCATTTCTTAGTGGTTTCTGGACCTTTATTTACACCTCACTAGTGTTTATTTTCATATAGATTAATATTTTATTGCATTTGGTTTTTCTCACTAATCATATATTTGATTCATTTACTTTTTAGCGCTGCACTTATTTTGTTTATACTTTATGAGACTTGGTTTGTTTGTGTGCTAGCAGCTATTTATTACCTGTTCACATTTATTTTTGGGGTCAGCGCAACTTGTTTTTTTCACATCCTTGATAGAGTACAGAAGTTGGAAACCCAACATAAAAGATTGTCAGCTATCATTTTGGCCGAGGATCTTTTAATTGCACGAAAAGAGCTACAGGAAAAATTAGATTTGCAAGCAAAGCGAATACTATTTTTTCGCAGGGGTTTCTTTTATGAACATGGGAACAAAAATAGTAAATTCCTAGCCAGAGCCCTAAGAGATATTCACTCGACCAACACAATTGCACAGATCAAAAATAGAGAAAACAAATTGCTACACGCCACAGACCAAATTGCGGCAGAGTTCCATAGATTTTATACAAAACTGTATAATCTTCCACCTCCACACAAGCCCGCAGTAGTGGAGGGATCTAGATCCCAGATCATAGCACAATATTTAATACAAAGCGGCTTTCCTAGTGTCACAGCTGCGGATGCGGCGGAAAATGACAAACTGATAGAGCTCACAGAACTTTTGCAGGCGATCTAGTCCCTAAAATCAAGGAAAAGCCCGGGCCCAGATGGCTTCACAGCCATATACTATAAGACTTTTTCACATCTACTAGCGAAACCCTTACTACAGGCCCTGAATTCGCTCATGGCTCCTCAGGACCTCCCACCCACCTTTAACATGGCACATATAAGGGTGCTCCCCAAACCCGGCAAGGATCCCAACATCTGCTCAAGTTACAGGCCAATATCCCTGCTCAACCTGGATATAAAACTCCTGTCTAAAATGATTGTAACAAGAATAGGTAGATTCCTACCAGATATCGTTGGCCCAGATCAAGTGGGTTTCATGCCGGGGAGGGAGGCACGTGACAATGTCATCAAAGCCATGAATTTCATTCACGCCCTTAGAGGGAACTCGGTCGAAGGCCTTCTCCTATCCACGGATGCGGAGAAGGCCTTCAATAGGGTGGCATGGGATTACATGTTCGCAGTATGCAGACACGTGGGATTTCAGCCCAACATGTTGGCATGGATTACCAGAACCCGACAGCCAGATTGAAGATTAATGGATCTCTCTCAGAGATGGCACAGATACGCAACGGCACGAGGCAGGGTTGTACCCTGTCCCCAATCTTATTTTGTCTCACACTAGAACAATAGATGGGAACTTTTCGGTCAAGGGTTTATCCCTAGGACACACATGCCACAAAATAGCCGCCTATGCGGATGACTTGTTGTTTGTTATCATGTAACCACACACGTCGATTCCTAATCTCCTGAAAGATTTTGAAATGTTTGGATACATCTCCAACTTCAAGATCAATTATGAAAAGTCAGAAGCACTCAATATCTCTCTGAACCCTAAGCAGCTCCAAGACACTAAGCCCAATTGCCCCTTCAAATGGGTAGATTCCAAATTCAAGTACTTAGGGATATGGTTTACACCTGAGTTAGATAGTCTTTACACACAAAACTTCCTCCCCTTCATACACAACCTACAACGGGACCTTCAACTATGGAATCTCAATCCATTATCATGGTTTGGGAGAGCGGCAGCAGTAAAAATGACGTTTTTTTCTCTATACTGAACACGACATTGAGAGACTTTATCTGGGCCGGGAAGAAATCACGCATAAGCATGAGGACACTGATGACCCCGAAAACAGAGGAAGGTATTAACCTTCCACATTTTAAACACTACTATTATGCAGCACATCTGGTACACATTCTTGATTGGAACTGCCACGCTACTTCCAAGGCCTGGGTGGGTAAAAAAAGCTTACAGACCGAGATACCCCTGAGGTTTCTACCTCAGGGGTATTCTGTCCTCTGCTAACCATGGAGGTGCTTCCTGTGATGTGTCATGAGGATAAACACTGCAGTTTTGGTTACTGAAGACCCCCCGATTCCCTCGTGAAGACTGAGGAGAAGAATAAATTCAATACCTTTGCCATCTCCCCATCCTTTGTAACCAGATGTCCTTCCTCATTCTTTATGGGGCCAATATGGTCTGTCCTCCCTTTTTTACTGTTTACATACTTAAAGAATTTCTTGGGATTTTTTTTTGCTCTCCTCCGCTATGTGTCTTTCGTGTTCTATCTTAGCTGTCCTAATTGCACCCTTACATTTCTTGTTGCATTCTTTATAAAGTCTGAATGCTGAGGATGATCCCTCAACCTTGTATTTTTTGAAGGCCTTCTCCTTTGCATTTATATGCATTTTTACATTGAAGTTAAGCCATCCAGGACTTTTGTTCGCTCTTTTAAATTTATTACCCAATGGGATGCATTGGCTAATGCCCTTATTTAATATGCTCTTAAAGTAAACCCATACCTCCTCCGTGTTCTTCGTTCCTAAGATTTTATCCCAATTTATTCCATCTAGCAAAGTTCGTAGTTTAGGGAAGTTGGCTCTTTTGAAATTTAGTGTCTTTGTATTCCCCTTATGTTTCCTATTTGTGTGATTTATACTAAAGCCAATTGACCTGTGATCGCTGTTACCTAAATTGCCCCATATTTTCACATCCGTGATCAGGTCTGTATTGTTGGTAATCAGTAGATCCAGTAACGCTTTATTTCTATTTGACCCAAACCTAAAAACATTTTTTACCTTAATGCATTGTTTGTATTAAGGTAAAAAATGTTTTCAGTTTCTCTGTGCCCCCCTTCCCCTGTGTGAAGGGGAATGGAGATGAGAAGAGATTATCGCTGTGTATGGCTGCATCTATTCTCCCCTCTTTTCCTCTTTACACAGCATTTGAGCAGCAGCGGGAGGCATTGGCACTTACTGCTGTGAATCAGATGCAGTGAAGAGGAAGTGGGGGGGCGGGCTTAATTCCCACTGTGTAAGTCTATGGAGCACGGCTCCATAGACACACAGGTCGGGAACGCGAATACTACACTCTCCCCATAGCCAGCGACTGGCTATGGTAGTCCCAAGAAGAAGAGTAGCAGCCAAGATCGCCACTGAGGACCCCAGAAGAGGAGGATCTGGGCCACTCTGTGCAATACCACTGCACAGAGTAGGTAAGTATAACATGTTTGGTATTTTAATTAAAAAAAAACTTTTTGATTTTAGTAACACTTTAACCACTTTAGCCCCGGAAGATTTGGCTGCTGAATGACCGGGCCATTTTTTTACAATTCGGCACTGTGTCGCTTTAACTGACAATTGCGACGCTGCACCCAAACAAAATTGACGTCCTTTTTTTCCCACAAATAGAGCTTTCTTTTAGTGGTATTTGATCATCTCTGCGATTTTTATTTTTTGCTCTATAAACAAAAAAATAGCGACAATTTCGAAAAAACACAATATTGTACTTTTTGCTATAATAAATATCCCCATTTTTTTTTTAAAAAAAAAAGCTAATTTTTTCTCAGTTTAGGCCGATATGTATTCTTCTACATATTTTTGGTAAAAAAAAAATCGCAATAAGCGAATATTGATTGGTTTGCGCAAAAGTTATAGTGTCTACAAAATAGGGGATGGATTTATAGCATTTTTATTATTATTATTTTTTTTACTAGTAATGGCGGCGAGCTGCGTTTTTTATCGGGACTGCGACATTATGGCAGACGCATCGGACACTTTTGGGACCACTGGCATTTATACAGCGATCAGTGCTATAAAAATGCACTGATTACTGTAAAAATGTCACTGGCAGGGAAGGGGTTAACACTAGGGGGCGATCAAGGGGTTAACTGTGTTCCCTATGTGTGTTTCCAACTGTAGGGGGAGGGGACTGACCTAGAGGAAATGACAGATCATGATTCCTAGCTATTAGGAACTCACAATCTGTCTCTTCTCACAAAACAGAACAGGCATTTGTGTGTTTACACACACACGTCCCTGTTCTGCCACTCGTGCCCGCGATCGCTCGTGGCCGGCGGTCATTATGACCATTGGCCGCGAGCATCGGCACCCCCGCGTGCGCGCCTGCTATCCCGCTTAAAGGAGCTGACGTATAGCTACGATAGCTCGCAGGATCATGCCGACCTGCTGCAGTATAATGACGGCGGCTGGACGGCAATCGGTTAAAGAAGGCTTAGAAAAAGCAGCACAGCGATTGTGAGTATCAATAGGGAAGGGGGTTATTCTTATGAGAGTGGGCAATGCTGGATTCTCTTAGGCTAATGCCCCGTACACACGGTTGGACTTTGTTCGGACATTCCGACAACAAAATCCTAGGATTTTTTCAGACGGATGTTGGCTCAAACTTGTCTTGCATACACACGGTCACACAAAGTTGTCGGAAAATCCGATCGTTCTAAACGCGGTGACGTAAAATACGTACGTCGGGACTATAAACGGGGCAGTGGCCAATAGCTTTCATCTCTTTATTTATTCTGAGCATGCGTGGCACTTTGTCCGTCGGATTTGTGTACACACGATCGGAATTTCCGACAACGGATTTTGTTGTCGGAAAATTTTATATCCTGCTCTCAAACTTTGTGTGTCGGAAAATCCGATGGAAAATGTCCGATGGAGCCCACACACGGTCGGAATTTCCGACAACACGCTCCGATCGGACATTTTCCATCGCAAAATCCGACCGTGTGTATGGGGCATTAGGCTGGTCATACATGATACAATTTTCTTGTACAATTTAGTTAACAAAGTTAACAAAACCATATAATATAATATGAGGTCAAACCTAAATACTTTCAATTTGTATGCAATTGGACAGCTGCTTGTACTACACAGTTGAGAAAATTTGCGGGCAGGTCTTTAGAATTACCTTCAAGTCCATCACTTTTTGGGGTCCGGCTCTTTCCCATCTTGGCCCTCACTTCGCGAGACACACGTGGCGCCACTTTTAGAGTTCTTTCAGTAAATGCATCTTCTCTACTGGATAGCCGCCCCCAGACACAACTCCTCTTTCTCATTTTAAAAAACAGCCTTTGAGCATATCTGCCTACACTCCCCAGGAGCTTGTGGCATCATTTCTACGGTCTATTCTTCCTTGAGTGCTGGCAGCTCCTCCACTTCCCTCCCATTTGTTACTAGATGGGAGTGCTATGTGGCAGCCCCCATAGATCTTGAGGACTGGAGTAAGGCATGGTGAAGAGCAGCCAAATGTTCCTTTAACACTGTTACCCTGGAGGCAGCCTACAAAGTCTTCCGACCTGTATTGCCCACTCAAACCCATCCTAAAGTAATAAATGTTTACAGGGATGTGGCTCCATGGTGATCATATGCTCTTCTGATTCTGTACCCGGCTACCCTGGGAGCACTCCTGTCTCCTTACCTAGACTGCAGGAACATCTCTAAACCTCCTAGTCTTGCTTTGCTCCTTTATCTCTTCTTTCTCTTTCAACCCTTTCTCTTCTTTTGTCTCCCTCCCTTTTTTTCTCTCCTCCTTCTCCCCCCACCCACACTCAGACTACAGTCCCTCTACCTCCAGCGGATAGGGTCTTCCATTCCCTTCCCACACACCCAGCCCTAGGCCCCCAAGCCCAGACTTTCATAGTTGCCTCCAACACAGTTTTCCGGAGGTAGTTGGTTTATAGCTTTGTACACTTTAAAACTCATGTAATCACCTGGAGATCACTTTGACATATTTGTTACTTTTGCCCTCTGCATGGGACTTATTTGTTTTAAATGCACAATCTGTCATGTTCTCCTCCTCTTTTTAAATAAAAAATATTGTACCAGAAGGTAAATCTAAAGGTAATTGAACAAGAAAATTGTATAATGTATGGCCAGCTTTGGATTGAATATGAAACCTTCATGGTATTACAGCTCCAATATTGTCTGCAGAAAAACAGTAGTGGTTGGACAAAGTTTTATAACCCGTCTAATCAATCATGTCATGTCATGTAATGTAAGACTGTTTTTGTCAGGATCAGAAGACAGTTATTTCAGGTCTGTGGATCCTCTAATGCCGCGTACACATGGCCGGACTTCCCAACAGAAAAAGTCCGATGGGAGCTTTCGGTCGGACATTCCGACCATGTGTATGCCCCATTGGACTTTTTCTGTCGGCATTTCCGACTGACTCAGATATAGAACATGTTCTAAATCTTTCCGTCGGAAATGCCGACGGAGTTTAGCTCATTGCTAAGTCCGGCCGCGTGTACGCGGCATAACAGTGAAGCATACAAAGTGACATTAGATTGCTTACATTTGTTACACAATTCCTTAAAAAGCTGAGGGTTTGTTTTATTTCATTTTTCCATAGAAACGACAAAACAAACCGTAAAGGATATTTTAATACACATTAATCCCAGGTCTTGGCAGACAGAATTACTTTCACAAATCCTTCCAAACAGAGCAAACAAGCTTTACTTTTGCTATTACTGTTGGTCAGTGATGCAGCTGGACAAATTTCTCATAGACTTCAGAGACTTGGATCATACCATGGGGACAAAATGTATGTTAGAATTAGTGCTGAACGGACATGTGAATGACTAAACTTTTTGCAAAAGGTGTACCCATGGTTGCTATTGATTTTATGTCACTATTGTTCTTTACATGTGGGAAGTGGGGATTGAACTGCCTATTAAAGCAGACTTTCCATTAAAGCCTTCCATTCATCAAGAATGCCTCACTAAAAAAAAAAAGAAAAAAAAAAAAAAAAAAAAGAATGCCTCACTATGCCCACCCTTTCTGCCCACCTCCTCCTTTTATAGAAGCTGGTGCTACAGCTTCTATGAATTCAATGTGATCTATGATTGGAGGACAGGCGGGTGATTGAAAGGTCCATTCTCTCCATTCATAGATCGTGTTTCAGTCATACACTCTTGCAGGAGGAGTTGTCAGCACTCTCTCTGTGAGCAGGTCCATCTCCCATAGCAACGGGAGCAGATCAGCACTGCAGAGGTCCTCAGCCTGTGCAAAGGTGAGGAACAGCAAGGGTTAAGCGAGTGCACACATGGAGTCTGCACTAGGTGCACAGTGGGACCCCATTTCGTTACCAGGAGTAAGGTAGCAGAGATATGCTGGGCCGGTGGAGAGGGCACATCCTCTGTGTGCCCCTCCTAAATGCATTAGTGACTGTAGTGGTGTATATTAACATCAAGAGAGAGTTCAGTCATCTACTCAAGTGTACACGGTACACGGCACAAGTAAAATTACCCCATGTGTAAGGCCATGACCCTTTTCTTGGTGCCTAGCATAGCCCAGAAGAACCCACCACAGGGTAGGCCTCTTATGTGACCCACACTTGGCACCCAACAAGGAGGAAAACGTGGAGGAGGTACCATCCACCTGCCCCCCTACCCTACATGCTGCAGCCACTGATCTGAGAGTGGGGGGTCAATGCTGTCGAAATGTAATGTTCTAGTGGGGAGGATTTCTCTAGCAACCTCAATTCTTTGGATGGAAGAATCCATTAGAAAAAAGTGAATCATCTGTGGCCGCCTTCAGATTTAAGTGGAAGGTCCCTTTACTGACAGCCTCCACCCACCACATTCAAATAGCTTTACAAAGCCTTTGACAAATATCACAAAAAAATGTTTTAAAAATTTACCTCGACCCCACCTTTAGACACTTTAGGACGCATAGGTAATGTCACTGTGTCTTACTATGATATTGTTGCTTGATCAGGCTGGAGGGCATTCTTGAGGGATTTCAAGTGCCCAACCTTCCAAGAAGTAGTGGTGAGGCAAGGTGACATTAACAATGCCTCCCAAACGGGTCATAAGCCAGAGACGAGGTACAATTTTCAAAACATTTTTAAAGCAGAACTCCAACCAAAAATTTGATAAAGTGAATAGCCTATTAAACGTCAAAATAACAAAACCAGATTTTGTTACAATGTTTATTCTCAATCCAGAGATTTCCCCTGCAGTCCTTTTTTTCTGCCAGTAGATGTCTTATGGCCAGCATCATTCAATCCACTTCCTCTGAGCCCAAGTCATTTTGGACCCACCCTCAGCCTGTGACTGGACAGTGAAAGGAGAAGTAGCACAGTGATGAGCTCCTCTCTCCGTCACTCTGCTTTCTTTTCCTCTCAACATGCTTCTTGTCAATATATGAACTGTTTGGTTCCTTGTGCTGTTTCTTCCTCTCACAATCTGACACTGCTGTACAGGAACTGCGAGAGGTTGATTCCAGGTCGAATTCAAGAACTTCCACTGCTAATATATATTTTAAAAATAATATAAAATAACAATGTATTAATGATCAAAGAGTTGCATTAAATTGTGTCTTTTACATCTATCTGGAGCTAAGCTTTAAAACATCATTTGTGATTGGGTTTATAACGCTATTTGTGGACAGGCAGCTGTCAGTGAAGGAGATCTTCCATTTCTCATGGAAGGTTCTCTTTAAGGGCTCTTCAGCAAGCGTTGAATTCCAAAGCCGCCTTAAAGTGTATTATCGTGCTTATAGCATTAATGAGCATTTTTGCTGTGTGGTAAAGGCATTCAGGTTGTGTCAGGCAACACTCTTTAAGCGCCCCGTAAGATGTGTTTTTTATTGCATACAAGGCTAAAATAGGAAATGATCACTTTTGATGCTTTGGAACCAAACCTTAAAGCAAAAGCAAGGTCTTTTTTGTTTTAAATAATCCTGTTATACTTACCTGCTCTGTGCAGTGGTTTTGCAGAGAGCAGCCCGGATCCTCTTCTTCTCGTGTCCCCCCCCCCCCCCCAGCGCTCCTGGCTCCTTCCTCCTGCCAGGTGCCCCCACAGCAAGCAGCTTGCTCTGAGGGCACCCAAGCAGGCGTGCTCCCGACTTACAGCTCTATTTGTCCACTTTAGCCCCGGACCTTTTGGCTGCCTAAAGACCAGAGGACTTTTTCCAATTTGGCACTGCATCGCTTTAACTGCTAATTGCGCGGTCATGCAATGCTGTACCCAAACGAAATTTGCGTCCTTTTCTTCCCACAAATAGAGCTTTCTTTTGATGGTTTTTGATCACCTCTGCGGTTTTTATTTTTTGCGCTATAAACGGAAAAAGACCGAAAATTTTGAAAAAAAATGTCATTTCTTGAGGTGCTAAAATGGCAGGGCAGTACAAAACCCCCCCAAATGACCCCATTTTGGAAAGTAGACACCCCAAGGAAATTGCTGAGAGGCATGTTGAGCCCATTGAATATTAATTTTTTTTGTCCCAAGTGATTGAATAATGACAAAAAAAAAAAATTACAAAAAGTTGTCACTAAATGATATATTGCTCACACAGGCCATGGGCATATGTGAAATTGCACCCCAAAATACATTTAGCTGCTTCTCCTGAGTACGGGGATACCACATGTGTGGGACTTTTTGGGAGCCTAGCCGCGTACGGGGCCCCGAAAACCAATCACCGCCTTTAGGATTTCTAAGGGTGTAAATTTTTGATTTCACTCTTCACTGCCTATCACAGTTTCGGAGGCCATGGAATGCCCAGGTGGCACAAAACCCCCCCAAATTACCCCATTTTGGAAAGTAGACACCCCAAGCTATTTGCTGAGAGGCATGGTGAGTATTTTGCAGCTCTCATTTGTTTTTGAAAATGAAGAAAGACAAGAAAAAAACATTTTTTTTTCTTTTTTCAATTTTCAAAACTTTGTGACAAAAAGTGAGGTCTGCAAAACTCACTATACCTCTCAGCAAATAGCTTGGGGTGTCTACTTTCCAAAATGGGGTCATTTGAGGGGGTTTTGTGCCACCTGGGCATTCCATGGCCTCCGAAACTGTGATAGGCAGTGAAGAGTGAAATCAAAAATTTACGCCCTTAGAAAGCCTGAAGGCGGTGCTTGGTTTTCGGGGTCCCGTACGCGGCTAGGCTCCCAAAAAGTCTCACACATGTGGTATCCCCGTACTCAGGAGAAGCAACAGAATGTATTTTGGGGTGTAATTTCACATATTCCCATGGCATGTTTGAGCAATATATCATTTAGTGACAACTTTGTGCAAAAAAAAATAAAAATTTTGTCTCTTTCCCGCAACTTGTGTCACAATATAAAATATTCCATGGACTCGACATGACTCTCAGCAAATGGCTTGGTGTGTCTACTTTCCAAAATGGGGTCATTTGGGGGGGGGGGGGGGTTTGAACTGTCCTGGCATTTTATGCACAACATTTAGAAGCTTATGTCACACATCACCCACTCTTCTAACCACTTGAAGACAAAGCCCTTTCTGACACTTTTTGTTTACATGAAAAAAAATATTTTTTTTTGCAAGAAAATTACTTTAAACCCCCAAACATTATATATTTTTTTAAAGCAAATGCCCTACAGATTAAAATGGTGGGTGTTTCATTTTTTTTTCACACAGTATTTGCGCAGCGATTTTTCAAATGCATTTTTTGGGGAAAAAACACACTTTTTTAAATTTTAATGCACTAAAACACCCTATATTGCCCAAATGTTTTATAAAATAAAAAAGATGATCTTAGGCCGAGTACATGGATACCAAACATGACATGCTTTAAAATTGCGCACAAACGTGCAGTGGCGACAAACTAAATACATTTTTAAAAGCCTTTAAAAGCCTTTACAGGTTACCACTTTAGATTTACAGAGGAGGTCTACTGCTAAAATTACTGCCCTCAATCTGACATTCGTGGTGACACCTCACATGCATGGTGCAATTGCTGTTTACATTTGATGCCAGACCGACGCTTGCGTTCGCCTTTGCGCGAGAGCAGGGGGGGACGAGGATCCTTTTTTTTTTTTTTTTCTTTATTATTTTTTTGCTTTTTTATCTTATTTTTAAACTGTTCCTTTCATATTTTTTTTTAATCATCTTTATTGTTATCTCAGGGAATGTAAATATCCCCTATGATAGCAATAGGTAGTGACAGGTACTCTTTTTTGAAAAAATTGGGGTCTATTAGACCCTAGATCTCTCCTCTGCCCTCAAGGCATCTGACCACACCAAGATGTGATAAGTGTGATAAAATGCTTTTCCAATTTCCCAATGGCGCTGTTTACATCCGGCGAAATCTAAGTCATGAAATGCTCGTAGCTTCCGGTTTCTTAGGCCATAGAGATGTTTGGAGCCACTCTGGTCTCTAAACAGCTCTATGGTCAACTGGCTGAATCACCGGCTGCATTTTTAGGTTCCCTGTTGAGACAGGAGAGCCAGAGAAAAACACGGAAGATGGTGGGGGGGCATTCCCTCCCACTGCTTGTAAAAGCAGTTTAGAGGCTAATTAGCTGCTGGGATTGCTTTTACATGAAAGTCGACCACTGGCTGAAAAGAATGATACCAAGATGATACCTAAACCTGCAGGCATCATTCTGGTATAACCACTCAAAGTCGTGAATGGCGTACCTGAAGACAAAAAAATGGTTAACAATAAAACCCAGTAAACGGTAAAGTATAAAAAATTGTATACCTGAAAAGCAAACCTGATAAAACATAATAACAATAAAACATTGCAGAATAGAATACAGTAAAAAAGAGCAGAACAATAGAGAGAGAATAGAGAGAGCAAGAACAATAAAACAACTATTTTTTTTTATTTTACATTTTTTTTTTTTTTTTATACACTTTTTTTTGTAACTGTAACTTTTATAACTGTAACCGGTTCCAGGTTCGGGTCTCTCAAAATGCGATGTTATCTTGGGAGACCCTGTGAAAGTGCGCCTAGTCTGTGCAATGCTGTACCCTACGCTAATACTCAACTAGTGCATAGTAGCGTTCAAAACATTCACCAATGCAAAGACCAGGATTGTAAGGACAGAGGGGACAATAATAGCGGGTGTCACGCCTATATCCGCGCTTGCTGCAGACACGACATCTTTTTTGGGGGGTTCGTTGGGTAGGGGTATTTGGGTGGACATAAAGAAAATGCCTCTCATGCAGCCGACTGCATTTGGTTGGGGATTTGGTTGGGGATGTGAATGGGGGAAGTACGGGCGCTGCAGATGTGGTGAGTTCCCAATTATTAGGATTGGCGAATGCAGCAGGAAGGGCATTATGGGCACGACAGGCCTGTTTGTCTTCTTCTTGGTGGCAGCGGGACACTACTTGTGGTTGCCACCTTACCAGCTTGAACTGCACTTATGGGACTCGCCACTTTACCAAGTGTTACTGCAGTGCTGGTTTGACTACGACCGGGGTGTACTAGGCCGCTGGTGCTTGCCAGTTCACCAAAACGCTACCAAAAAAAACTGTTAGCGATCGCAGGGATCAGGCCTGACTCTGCGAACGCTGCAGTTATGCATTTAGTGTTTTGTAAGTGACAGTGATCGATCGATACTGCACTTGGGTGGGCTGGGCTGGGCGGAGGGGCAAAACGCAGGTGCTAGCAGGTATCTGGGCTGATCCCGCTAACACTGCGTTTTTGGAAACCCTAAACTGCTGGGGACGCTAGTATAGATCTGATCGGATCAGATATTGATCCGTACAGATACTATACCACTAAGGGAGGCGTATGCTGCGTGCGTGGGTGTTAGCGGTACTGGCGCTAATCTGACGCTGCCTGGGGCGACGCATATCACCGCCGGGCGATCAGGGGGCTAAACCTTTATTCGGTAATAAACGGCGGGTGCCCTGACACTATAAAAAGTAAACGAACTAACCAGTATCACCCGTAACACTTATACGGTGATCAGTGGTGAAAGGGTTAACTAGGGGGCAATCAAGGGGTTAAAACATTTATTAGATAGTATATGGGGGTCCCTGTCGCTATAAAACGCTGACAGCGAACCTAAATATTTACCTCCCTAACTAGTGTAACCAGTGACACTAATACAGCGATCAGAAAAATGATCGCTTAGCGACACTGGCGACGGGGGGTGATCAAGGGGTTAAAACTTTATTAGGGGGGGTTAGGGGGGTACCCTAGACCTAAAGGGGGCTAACCCTAACTGACCTACCACTATAACTGTCACAAACTGACACCAATGCAGTAATCAGAAAGAAAAAAAAAACTGCTTGATGTCAGTGAGACATGGGGGGGAGGGGGGATTAGGGGGTGATCGGGGGGGATCGGGGGGTAAAGGGGGGTGTTTTGTGTGCCTGGCATGTTCTACTGTGTGTGTAGTGTGTTTTCACTCACATTGCAGTCTTCTCTCCTCGGCGCCGGAACGGAAAATACCGAGCCGAGGAGAGATGACATAATTTCCTTTGCTGCTGTTTAGCATACAGCAGCAGAGGAATGATCTGATTGGCCGGCGGCGATCACGAGGGGGGGGCCACGAATGGATGGTCTCCCCCTCACCTCCGATCGTCGCTGGACAAAAGCGGACCGCCTCGGGCACCGGGGGGGGGATCCGATCGGACCCCCCGCCCGCGGGAGGCAGATCACGTTCATGTACGTGATTCTGCCTGCCCGTGCCACCTTGCCGATGTACATCGGCGTGAGGCGGTCCTTAAGTGGTTAACACACGGAGTCTTGGCTTGGCCCCACCCCTTCCATCTCTTGAATGGCTCCCGCTGCTGCCAAAAGCCAATTCCTGGAGAGGCAAGGCTCTTGTGGACATTGCTGGATCGAGAGGGGGCTCAGGTAAGTAACAGGTGGGGCTGCTGCACACAGAAGGTTTTTTACCTCAATGCACAGAATGCATGAAGGTAAAACACCTTGTGCTTTTTCAAACACTTTAAGCACACTGTAAACGCCATAGGCATGTTTACAGCATGTTTGTGGTGAGTTTCACTAGAAATTAACAGAGGCAGTTGTAAATTGTCAACACATGTCAAACTCTGCAAACAGCCAAATATTTGCCTCACCGCAACACTGGGCATTTCTAACTCTGCAGTGTGAACACCTCCATCCACTCCCTAGTTTAACAATTTTGACTGGCATTAATAAGTGTTCGGGAAGCAATAAAAATATGACCTCACCACCTATTTCCAATACCTGTGTGAAAGAGCCCTAACAGAAAGACACAGAACATTTTATTTGAAATTAATCATTGTAATAAAGCAAAGGAGCTGGTCAACATTGATCACATTTCTGAAAAAAAGGACCGTTATGGCAAATAACACAAATTAGAGACTACATGTGTACCTTCAAAAATCCACTTGGGCACACTCAGACCACCCGAGCGTTATGCCCCATACACACGATCTGACTTTCCGACAACAAAACCATGGAATTTTGTTAGAAGGTTGTTGGCTCCAACTTGTCTTGCATACACACGGTCACACAAATGTTGGCCAACAATTATGAACGTGGGAACGTGGTGACGTACAATACGTACAACGAGCCGAGAAAAAGGAAGTTCAATAACCAGTGCAGCTCCTTCTGCTTGATTCCGAGCATGCGTGAACTTTTGTGCGACGGACTTGTGTACACACGATCGGAAATTCCGACAACAAAGTTTTGTTGGCGGAAAATTTGAGAACCTGCTAGCAAACATTTGTTGGCGGAAAGTCCGACAACAAATGTTCGATGTAGCATACACACGGTCGGACTTTCAGCCAACAAGCTCACATCCAACATTTGTTGTCGGAAAATCCGATCGTGTGTACGGGGCATTAGCGGTAAAGCGCCGCTAGTTTGAGCGGCGCTTTACCGGCGCTGTGCGGGCAGGAGCGGGGAACTTTTAACCCCAAAGAAGGGGTTAACAAGGGGTTAAAAGCGCCCACAAAGCGTCACTGCAGCAGCGATTTGCAGGCGCTTCGGCAGCGCTGCCCATCGATTTCAATGGGCAGGGCGGTGTGGGAGTGGTGTATACACCGTTCCCATACCGCCCCAAAGATGCTGCTTGCGGGACTTTGCAGACCACCCCACAAGCGCACCGCCCCAGTGTGAAAGCACTTAGGCTTTCACAGCGGGGTGGCACGAGAGACGCCTTACAGGTGCTATTTATAGCTCTAGAATGCCTGTAAAGCGCCTCAGTGTGAACGGGGTCATAATGTCTATATGCAATGAAAACATTTTGTTATTCTACAAATTATTTCTGAGACCCTCATGACTGCTTTAGTCTGGACATATCATTTATGGGAATTTGCCGAATGCAGCTTCGTAACCTGGTCTGACCACACATTTATGATACGTTTTTAAATATACTAGGATGAGTCACAACAGACAGAAATGAAGGATTGGCTTACCCTTCACATAGACTACGTGCTGTGTGCTTTTTGCCTTGTTAGCATATATAGCAATTTACAAACCTCAATATTGTTGGAACAGTGAGATCCTTGGCCACATGTGTATGAATCATACTTCCTTCAAGATGAATAACACACACAAAAAAAAAATCTGATGTTCAAAAGTTTTCAACCTAAATTGTTAGGACAGCTTACAGCAAAACATAAAATTCAGTAGTATTCCAGTAATATGCAAATTGATATTCATTATTAGGTCTGCTTTTAAAGATCAGTGTTTGAAAGTGGGGAAAAAAATACTCCACAAAACGTGGGACCTGTAACAGAAAATGAAGCCCGATCAACAGCTTTCCTTGCTCTGGGTGGAAAAATAGACTATACATGCTATATTGTCTCCTCCAAGATCCAAAGTCGGAAACCAGGACTTCCCTGTTAGGAGTTGATTTACAACCTCTACCACAAATACTTATATAATTGATGTAATTTTATGTGTACATATCCTGATAATGAGTAGGGATGAGCCGAACACCCCCCGGTTCGGTTCGCACCAGAACTTGCGAACAGGCCAAACTTCGTATGAACGTTAGAACCCCATTGAAGTCTATGGGACTCGAACGTTCGAAATCAAAAGTGCTCATTTTAAAGGCTAATTTGCATGGTATTGTCATAAAAATTGTTTGGGGACCTGGGTCCTGCCCCAGGGGACATGTATCAATGCAAAAAAAGTTTTAAAAATGGCCGTTTTTTCGGGAGCAGTGATTTTAATAATGCTTAAAGTCAAACAATAAAAGTGTAATATTCTTTTAAATTTCGTACCTGGGGGGTGTCTATAGTATGCCTGTAAAGGGGTGCATGTTTCCCGTGCTTAGAACAGTCTGACAGCAAAATGACACTTCAAAGGAAAAAAAGTCATTTAAAACTACTCGCGGCTATAATGAATTGCTAGTCCGACAAAACACATAAAAGTTCATTGATAAAAACTGCATGGGAATTCCCCACAGGGGAACCCCGAACCAAAATTTAAAAAAAAACTGGTGTGGGGGTCCCCCTAAATTCCATACCAGGCTCTTCAGGTCTGGTATGGGTATTAAGGGGAACCCCACGCCAAAATGAAAAAAAAAATGACGTAGGGGTCCCCCTCAAAATTCATATCAGACCCTTCAGGTCTGGTATGGATTTTAAGGGGAACCCCCCGCCAAAATAAAAAAAAATTAGCGTGGGGTCCCCCCAAAAATCCATACCAGACCCTTATCCGAGCACGTAACCTGGCAGGCCGCAGGAAAGGAGGGGGGGACGAGAGAGCGCCCCCCCTCCTGAACCATACCAGGCCACATGCCCTCAACATTGGGAGGGTGCTTTGGGGTAGCCCCCCAAAACACCTTGTCCCCATGTTGATGAGGACAAGGACATCATCCCCACAACCCTGGCCGGTGGTTGTGGGGGTCTGCGGGCAGGGGGCTTATCGGAATCTGGAAGCCCCCTTTAACAAGGGGACCCCCAGATCCCGGCCCCCCCTGTGTGAAATGGTAAGGGGGTACAAAAGTACCCCTACCATTTCACAAAAAAAACGGTCAAAAATGTTAAAAATGACAAGAGACAGTTTTTGAAAATTCCTTTATTTAAATGCTTCTTTTTTTCCATCTTCTTTCTTCTATCTTCCTTCGGTTTCTTCCTCCATTTCTTCTTCCTCCGATCCTCTGCTTCTTTCTCCGGTGTTCTCGTCCGGCATCTCCCTCCGCGGCATCTTCTTCTCTTCATTTTCTTATCTTCATCTTCTTCTCTTCATCTTTTTGGGCCTCTCCGCATCCATGATTAGTTGGAAGGCTCCCGCTGTGTGACGCTTCTCTCTTCATCTTTTTCTCTTAATCTTCTTGTCTTCATCTTCTTGTCTTCCATGCCATCATGGATGCGGAGCGGCCCGAAAAGAAGATGAAAACAAGAAGATGAAGAGAAAAAGATGAAGAGAGAAGCGCCACACAGCGGGAGCCTTCCATCCAATCATGGATGCGGAGCGGCCCAGAAAAGAAGATGAAGAGAAGAAGATGAAGAGAAGAAGATGAAGAGAAGAAGATGCCGGACGGAACACCGGAGAAACAAGCAGAGGATCGGAGGAAAAAGAAGATGGAGGAAGAAACCGAAGGAAGATTGAAGAAAGAAGATAGCAGATGGAAAAAAGAAGACTTTAAATAAAGGAATTGTCAAAAACTGTCTCTTGTCATTTTTAACATTTTTGACAGTTTTTTTCTGAAATGATAGGGGTGCAAGTACCCCCTTACCATTTCACACAGGGGGGCGGGATCTGGGGGTCCCCTTGTTAAAGGGGGCTTCCAGATTCCGATAAGCCCCCCGCCCACAGACCCCCACAATCACCGGCCAAGGGTTGTGGGAAAGAGGCCCTTGTCCTCATCAACATGGGGACAAGGTGTTTTGGGGGGCTACCCCAAAGCACCCTCCCAATGTTGAGGGCATGTGGTCTGGTACGGTTCAGGAGGGGGGGGCGCTCTCTCGATCCCCCCTCTTTTCCTGCGGCCTGCCAGGTTGCGTGCTCGGATAAGGGTCTGGTATGGATTTTTGGGGAGACCCCACGACAATTTTTTTTTAAATTTTGGCGCGGGGTTCCCCTGTGGGGAAATCCCATGCAGTTTTTATCAATGAACTTTTATGTGTATTGTCCGACCGGCATGTCATTAATAGCCGCAAGTAGTTTTAAATGACTTTTTTCCCTTTGAAATGTCATTTTGCTGTCAGACTGTTCTAAACACGGGAAACATGCGCCCCTTCACAGGCATACTATAGACACCCCCCAGGTACGAAATTTAAAGGAATATTACACTTTTATTGTTTGACTTTAAGCATTATTAAAATCACTGCTCCCGAAAAAACGGCCGTTTTTAAAACTTTTTTTTGCATTGATACATGTCCCCTGGGGCAGGACCCAGGTCCCCAAACACTTTTTATGACAATACCATGCATATAAGCCTTTAAAATTAGCACTTTTGACTTCTCCCATAGACTTTTAAAGGGTGTTCCATGGCTTTCGAATTTGCCGCGAACACCCCAAATTGTTTGCTGTTCGGCGAACTGGCGAATAGCCGATGTTCGAGTCGAACATGAGTTCAACTCGAACTCGAAGCTCATCCCTAATAATGAGTAAGATTACTGTACATTTTAATATTAAATGTATACAGCAGAGAAAGGACTCGTTACATATAGCAAACAATATTGGTCAGGTCAGTGAGAGATTAGGCTAACATCTTATTTTGTCCAAAAACGAAACCCCACAAAGGGACTTTCTAGGCCTATAAATATCTAAGTACTCAAAAATAGTGGTAAAATTTAAAATCTTGATACAAATTTTATTAAACAAATGTTGTAAAAACAATTCATGGCTAATATCGTAGTAAACCAACAAAGAACTGTATTCATGAACAATGTTCTACAATATCTGTTGACGTCAAGGCATGGTTCAACAATGGCCAGTCAGACAGAAGCACCCGACGTGTTTCAGAATCATATTCTTTCTTCAGGGGTAGTACTGAACACCATGAAAGTAAAGAATAATGATAAACACTGATGATGTCAATTACGCTAGATATGCATTTGATTGCCTTGACCACATATGTATGTTTGCCTCTAGGAGTGTCTTTGTTCTATGATTCTGAAACGGGTTAAGTGATTCTGTCTGACTGGCCATTGTTGAACCATGCCTTGATGCCAACAGATATTGTAGAACATTGTTCATGTACACAGTATTACTATATCAGCCATAAATTGTTTTTACAACATTTGTTTAATAAAATTTGTATCAAGATTTTCCACTATTTTTGAGTACTATAGGCCTATAAAGTCCCTTTAGTGTTTTTTTTTTCTTTTTTCTTTACATATAGCAGGCCCTGATTCAGCTCATTCTTTAGTTGTCCTCTGAGAAGCTGGTTTATAACGAAAGGTCTTATGTCTACATATTCCTTCATACTTTACAGAGTAGACGGTCTGTTCACTTCTGCCCATAAAGTATATCCCTAAAGCCAGTTTGGAAAAAGTCAAACCACCTGCCACTATGGTTTTAGATTATGCACATAAACCATAACTCATCTCTCTGCAAACACAGTGAGAACAAGTGTCCTGTTGATACTTAACCACTTGCCCTCTGGAAGATTTACCCCCCTTCATGACCAGGCTATTTTTTGGGATACGGCACTGCGTTACTTTAACTGACAATTGTGTGGTGGTACGGCACTGTACTCAAATAAAATTTGTCCTTTTTTAACCACAAATGGAGCTTTCGTTTGGTGGTATTTGATCAACTCTGCGGTTTTTATATTATTGCGCTATAAACAAAAAAAGACCAACAATTTTGAAAAAAAAATTATATTTTTTACTTTCTGCTATAAAGCACATCCAATTAAAAAAACATAAAAAATCTAATTCCTTCATCAGTTTAGGCAAATATCTGTTCTGCTACATATTTTTGGTAAAAAAATCCAAATAGGTGTATATTGATTGGTTTGCGCAAAAGTTATAGGGTCTACAAACTATGAGATATTTTTTATTTTAATTCAATCTTATTTTATTGAGATAGAAAAATTGAGATAGAAAAATTGTACAGTATACATATATGTCACTCAATATCACATAAACAGAGATATACATCCGTGCAACACTGGTGTCATACCGTCTCATGGTTTAGATAATTTGTGAGCTTTGGTTGATTTGGTGTGGTATATAAGCCTGTATACCTACAGCATCTAACCTGGCTTATTAAGGGTAGGTGAACACCACTATCTACTTAACGAGTGGTGCCCACTCATTACAAGTAGGCTAGGGCTTGTTGCTGTGCTCGACACGTTTTCTGTGAGGGGGAAGCTCTGTGTGTGCCACCGTTCCGGTCTGGTGAGACTAGAGATTGTGATTTAGGTGATCGTGTAACGCTGCAACATTTAAAGGGAAAGGAGAAAAAGAGAGAGAGTGGGGATAGAGGGGTCAATGCAGTAATGTATGATGAAATTAAGAGAGAGACATTCTACTCTGGTTACACAGGTGTGTCGGTGTAGTCCTCTGAGGCCCATGGGATAAATTTTGAGGAGTAGCGAAACATAGACCACGAGGTCCAGGTCTTGGAGAATTGCTCCTCTTTACCCATTCTTTCCAATCTATTGATTTGGTCCACTTCAATTGCCCAATCCCCCAGGGAAGGCATGCTCGTTGACTTCCAATGTCTGAGCAGAACCGTTCTAGCAGCCGCCAGAAGGGATATTTTTTATTTTTTTTTTTTTACTAGTAATGGTGGCGATCAGCGACTTATAGCAGGACTACTATTTTGTGGCGTACAAATCGTACCCTGACACTTTTGACACTTTTTTGGGCACCAGTGACACTAATACAGTGATCAGTGCTAAAAAATATGCACTGTCACTGTCCTAATGACACTGGCTGGGAAGGGGTTAACATCAGCGTCAATCAAAGGGTTGTGTAGACTACCATTCTCCCTCTGTACCAAAGCATCAACAGGTGCTGGCGGACATAGAGTCCACTTACGTGCCCCAGACCCAGAAGTGCAGGATCACGTACTAAGTATGTGATCCTGCGCAGCAGAGCCACCTTGCCACCTTATATGTAAGTTATACGGTCAGCAACCTGGGTACCACAAGATAACTATACTATCCACTAAACCGCCATTTTTTTGTATAGCATTTGGAAAAGAACGAAGGAGAATGCTATAGAGCAAAACTTTCTAAACAAAGGGACAGTTTACTGTCCTTAGGTCTTTTGGGGGCCGGACTATGGCCATTGGGAGTAAAAAAGGACCCAAAGTCAGTGGATAAAAACAATGTCCTATTTTGATTTCAGTGGGAGGAATTGTACCCTATCGTTGGTGTCATTGGGAGGAATTTTGCCCCATTATTGGTGTCATTGGGGTCAGTGGAAGGGAATTATGCCCCATTGTTGGTATTAGTGGATGAAATAGTGCCCCAAGGGTCGGATAAAAGCAAGGAAAGGGCCACAGTTTGGAGACTACTGCTAGAGCGTGTCACTTGACTTGAGTGACAGCTCTCAGTTTCCTGGGAGTGTTGACATTCCATCCAAGATGGTGGCGCTCAACAGCAGTCTCAGGGCTTTAGGTTGTTTACACAAGGGTGGGTTTTATAGGTCAAACACGTGCATGAACTACACTAATTGCTCATACAGTATAACCTTATGGGAAGATTGTTGTTGAAATAAATGGTCTGGAGACAGGGTCTATTTAAACCAAAATTTTCATCAGAATAATATGCCATTGCCGGCCTAATCCTAAAAATGCATATTTGCAGTGTGTATAATTTTTGTGCCTCAGAATAGACTTTTGGGATACCTTTCTAGTAAATGTGCACTAGATTGTACAGCTTTTAAGTATATTAAAAATGTTTTAAGCATATGTAAATTGTAAATCCCCTCAAAAATATTTCCTAGTAGATTACCCTCTCTTGGTTTTGTTGATGGAGTTTGTAGTCTCTGTTTTGACGTGTTGATCCTGAAAAAGCTGGCCTTTTCAGGAGCAGTATCATCGCCCTAGGCCCCTAGGGCTTGCCAACTGCTGGTGGGCAATGCCAATATGACCAGCCTATTGTACATCTTACAGCTTCTGTTTTGCCCAGTCCTATAATGTGTGTGCAATAATACAATCATTTCTATGAAGACAAGCTTACTCTTATAATGTCCCGTGTCTTATAGGTACACTGATTATAATACCCCTAGCTCTGTCCACCATGACTTGCATGCACATTTTTGCACCACTACTTTGAGTGAAGAGGAATCTCTCTGGAATGGCCTTTGCCCATTTTAATGGAATGGAAGTGTCTTAGGTGTTACCAGCTGTGTAAACTGCTAGCCATATGTATCTGAACAAGACAAATCCATCCAGTGTGGACGGATGAATATACCCTGCTGCCTATTGTATTCCAACTGCTGCTGCTTCCATGGCTGTCAGAATACCTGAACAGTAAGTGCGTCTGATTGGCTGCAGCTGAGATTTTTTAGTCCTGCTCCTTAAGTTTTACAGGGCCACCCGCAACTCATATTTCATCTGCTCTAGCAGAAATCAGCCGAAATGCAAGCTTTGTATGGCTAGCATAAGCTCCAAGGCACACATGTGGAGTCATCTGATTTCTTAGCTCCTGTGTGTGGCCAGTCCTTCTTAGGTCACAGCTGAACATGTCTGAACTGGAGAATGAATGTTATGATGCTTTGCCATATGTAATCCATGCCGCTAATGATTGGGATATAGTGGAATAGAGGGGGCACCGTCACAATGTGTATCTGGTACTGGACTGCATATTATCTGCTCTTTCAATGCAGGGAAAGTAAGTAATCAATCCATTATTAATATTGTGTGATTGCACCATGTGTTTGATGAACTCCTGCCAGGACAGTTTTTGTTTTCCTGGATACAAAAGAGAAATGTTAAATCCTTTTTTTGGTGTCTGTGCCCCTCACATTCTGTTGTATCGTCAGGACATGATGTGAAGGTTTATCAGTATTATGCATTGCACGTGGTTGTGGTGTATTTGCAGAGTTGCCCCATTCACTTGAATGGGTCACGTTTGGTTGGCAGTAGTTCCCCCCAAATGCAACATGGGGTATAATTCCTGCCACAAAGCATCACAGCCTCGGCAAGTGTACATCCCCCATCACTGCCTTTTCAGCTGAAGGGGGAGTGGCTCAGCTGCATGTTTTTACCGCCCCCAAGCTGAAAGTGTAATGAGCTATAAGAGCCCTTTTAAACTGGGGTGTTGGGGTGATATTTTTAGCAGCGCTTTACCGTCATTTTAACCCCCACTAGCGTCCAAAAAAGGGCAGGGGCACTTTAGGAGCGGTGTATACACCGCTCCTAAAGCGCCTCAAAGATGCTGCTTGCAGGACTTTTTTAGACGTCCTGCCAGTGCAGCGCCCACATTGGAGTGAGAGGAGAGGCGCTATTTTTAGTGCTATAGTGCCTCTAAAGCACCTCAGTGTGAAAAGAGTCTAACAGCTACATATGCAGCAATAAAAACCTAAAAAAGGATTTAACCTTTTCCTACTCTATTCAAAGCTGCATAATAGTGTTGGATTTTATTCTGCTTTCCTGCTTTTTCATTTGAGAGCTCTCCTTTAACACAATTTCTGTTTCGTAGGCTCCAGTGCAACAAGTCCTAGATATTGAAAACAACAACCTGCCAAAGTAAGTGTATACCTTCTTACTGATTAATCAAGAAACAGCTGTTTAAAATGGCAGTGGTAAACCATTTGAAAAGTTGAAAAGTTGAAAAGTTTATCTTTATGGGAAGGGTGGTTTGGTGCCGTTTATAGCTAGGTGGATTGAGGGTTGCTTTCTCAGGCCAGAAAACAAAAATGTAGATGCACACAGTACACACATTCTCAAGATACTAACCTGTAAGGTTTTTTTACTCCTTGTAGTGTAGAACTTTGAGAGACTCCAAAACAAGGAAGGGAGTGACTCCAAGACTCCTTCTCAGTGACTAAGCTCCTGGGAGGGGTGAAACGTGTTGGTGCTTCCTTGGCACCAGATGAGTTGGTTGTTGTTGTTTTGCATCTATTAAGGTTCTTGCGATTAACCCAAGGAAGCAATTTAAACCTCTGTAGTGTAATAATGTACTTTTACTAAATGAAACTGCTGCACATACAAACTATTACAATTATAGGAATATAGTACACGACTGACAGATATTACAAAATATTACAAAATATGCAGACATTATACACAAGCTATCTATCCTTCCTAACAAAAAAGCATGTACAATGTATGCAATAATTATACCAAACATCTACTTTACTTGGTTCTGCCTTGTGATGGAGTCTTCTCCCAGGATCCTCCAAAGTCCTGCAAACAACTGTTGCTTTGCTCCTTAGCACATGGTTGTTCAAGTCCTTTCCCCTTCTCCCACTTCCTGTACATCTTTCCTGTCTAGAGCTTCACAAGCCAGTCCAAAGGGTTCGATAGCATATCAATAGGGGAGGCCTAGCTTCTAAAAACAACACATGTAACTACAGGGGGTCCCCTGTTTACGAACAAGATAGGGACTGTAGGTTTGTTCTTAAGTCAAATTTGTTTGTAAGTCGGAACAGTACCTTTTTTTTAAGTGCAAATCCAGTCTTTTTTTTATTCTTGTATAATCTTCTTATTTTTAATATTATTTTTCTTATTCTTTACTTTTTTTAATTACTTTTTTATTTTATTAATTTAATTATTACTGCATTTCTTATTATTTTTTTACTTTTTTTTTTTTATCAATTTTTTTTCACTTAACTTTATTGCTATCACAGAGGAGAAAACAATTCCCTGTGTGATAGCAATTGGAGGTGACAGGTTCTCTTTATTGACCCTGTCACCTCCAAAACAGGAGTCCTAGCACTGTGCTAGATTTTCTGTCACAGCTGAGAGGGGAGGAGCACAGCTCTCCCCTCTCACTGTTTACATGGCGGCAGGGACAGGAGACAGCAGAGAGAGGGGAGCTGCCGGGCAGCTCACCTGATGGCACAGCAGGGAGATGGATGGATGGTGAAAGCAGCAGTGTCTGCGATCCGAGTCCAGGCAGGCCGGCCGCGGTGCACCTCCGCGGGGCAGAGGCGCAGGAAAGACCGGAAATCCTAGAGGCTTCACTAGGCCGCACTAGGCCAGACAAGGCCGCGGCCACGACGAACAGTTTTAGCGGCCTGGCAGGCCACCGGACCATACCAGGCCTGTGGATGGGCAGGCAGGATGACAGGGGGGGGGGGCACAGCCAGGCCAGGAACAGAGGAACAGCTCACTACAGCAAGGAGAGGAAGATTCGGCCGGCAGTGACGTCACTCGGGCCCCGTTCGTAAGTAGGAGTCGTTCGCAACTCGGATGTTCATAAGTCGGGGACTCCCTGTAAAATGTTACTCCATATTAATGCTATAAAAATCTCTAAAAATAGCCATAGCAACACACCCTCAGCTGTGGGTCCTGTGACATGGCGAGGGGAAGCATAATGCTGTGGACTTGGCATACATGGAAAGTGGTCTCAACTTTGTAGTGGTCCCTAGGAGAGGAATGGAGGTGTAAAGGGAAGATGTGCTTGCGTATTATGCAGATATGACAGCTTCAGAATGTCTACTCTTGTGTGCAGTGTTCCATGCTGAAGAATTCTGATGTCAAATACGATGTTAGATGTCACAGAAAACTTGTGAAGCTGTGAAGTTATAGTAAAGTGTGCAGGAATCACATTTTATGTGTAGCCATTCCTTTATTAAAAAAAATTAAGGCCTACGGCCAGGGATGTTGAGAGTAGGCCAATGGCTAGGAGTATAGCACAATGGGCACAATTCACTAAGCGATAGGTTACTGCATCTGAGTATGCGGTAAAATAACACACAACGTTCCGAAAAATAAACTGTGTAATTCACAAAGAAACTCTCCCTAAAAACTCGAATGCGCTATCTTGCCGAAGTATGCCGTAAATGTCGCATGAAACTGCGGTAAGTTATCGCAAGCATGGAAATTCACACTGTCTCTCCAGCTACCATCTAGTATGATGCTTTTCCAAAAAGGTCTAAGGGAGCCAGCAAACCGATTTGATCGCTACTCAGGGATTCGTATTAATTGGGACAAGTCGGTCCTCTTCTCGCTCCATCCCTCGACCCCTCGTGTGCCACATCCGCAGCTCAAATGGGTGGAGGATTTCAAGTATCTGGGGATTAAAATTAGTAGTAAGGTGCAAGATTATATGGAAAATAATTTACGGCCACTCATGACACAGCTAGCGGCTAGATGTGCTGCTTGGCGTTCCCTCCCTTTGACCCCAGTAGGTAGAGTCAATCTGCTAAAAATGATCTATCTCCCTAAATACTTATATTTCTTCCGTAATACCCCCACACACATTCCCAGGACTTTCTTCCAGAGGCTGGAGAGTCTGCTGATATCCTTTGTCTGGGCTGGGAGGCCCCCCAGGGTGGCCAAGCAGATATTATACCTCCCACTTTAGGGGGGGGGGCTGGCACTCCCGAATTTTCAGCTTTATTACTGGGCGGCCGTCCTGGTCACAGTGCGATGGTGGTTCTCCCAGCCAGCACAAAATCCAGCGGTCGCACTGGAAGCGGCCATCCTGGGCTCCTTTGCAGCCCTGAGCAATCTGCCATTCCGTGGACTTAGGGCTAGCTCATCTATGACAACTCGGATGCGAACCACAGTGAGGGTCTGGCAGGAGGCTAGGAGGATTTATGCGAAACCTAATCACATCTCACCACACATGCCCCTGTGGGGCAATCCTATGCTCTCCCACCTATACAGCATCCCAGACCCTTATTTGTGGGCGAAAAAGGGAATCATTACCTTAAAACACATAGTTCAAGATGGTAGGATTATGACTTTCCAGACACTGAGACAAATATACGCGCATCCGCTCTCTTTTTAGTTCAGATACTGGCAGCTGAAGCACGCCTTTGAGGCCCAGTTTCCTGCCCCCCTTACTTTGGAGTCAGACTCCATTGAGTGTGTCTTGATCTCCAGTGTAATGGGGAGACCTCTCTCGACCTTTTACTTATATTTGACAGTAGAATATGATACCAAACTAACCAAATCCTGGGAAAAATGGAGGATGGATATCCCATCCCCTTGACGAAGAGGAGTGGAAGGAATGTTTACTTTCATATATTCCTTCTATGATTGCCGCAAAAGATAGGTTTATACAATTTAAGTTCCTACACAGGTCATACTTCACCCCACAGAGGTTGGCCCGAATTTACCCTCAAAGGGACCCTCATTTCCAGAGGTGCAGGCAGGAGGTGGGTACCTTCTGGCACATGGTCTGGTCCTGTCCCAAACTCCAGCCCTACTGGACGGCAGTGGCCTCTACACTTGGTAATGTGACCGGATTGGATCTACAGGTTGATCCTCAAATTCTATTGTTAAGCTATTTAGAGGATGTAGAGGGGGACAGGTATTGTAAACTGTGTCTTACCATCTCATTATATTATGCTAGACGTGAAATTCTACTGAGATGGAAACTAGAGGAACCTCCTACTCTGGCCTCGTGGAGGCGGTCGGTGACCTTGGTACTTCCCCTATATAGGCTGACCTATGAAAGTAGACAATGCCCAGGGAAATTTGATAAAATCTGGTCCTCTTGGATAGATGCCTCTGACAGCCCTGACCCCTTCTCCCCTTAATTATGACATGAATCACACCAGCGGACATGGTCTACCTCATGCCTACTAGTCATACCTTGCCCCCCCTCCCATCTTGCACCCCTCTTCTTTTTCTTTTTCTCTGCTCACCCTGATTACTCCCTGCTTTGTTGTATCTCTCCTTCTCTCCCCCCCCCCCCCCCGCCCACAAGACTAACGGATATCTACATAATGTATGTGTGGTTTTACTATTGTTGACATGCACTAATGTGTATATGTAACTGGTATTTATGACACCTGCACAGCTGGAACATCAGAGAAAGTATGACTGTCGGATGAAGGTGGTTTTCCTGTCTATACTTGTATATCATTGAATGTACTTTATCGTTTTGTATTGTAATGCTGATTTGTTTAATAAAAATTTTCTGTTAAATAAAGGGAGCCAGCAACTTAGTCATGGTTGGTATGGTGTGACTTCTCTATGTTGAGGGCTCAAGGTACGCAATGAATTGGGTATAGATCTCCATGATAAGTGGCTTAGATAACCTGAATTTCAGCAGCATCAGGGAATTGATCCAGCAGTGTGCGCTCCTTAAAGGTTCTTCCTTTAAAAGGACCACTTGACATCTCCTCCTCCTCCTCTTTTGTATTGCATTAAGTTCCAGAAGACTGGGTTCAAGGGAATCCATTCTATTTGATATGCGGTCTGCCAGCCTCCAGAAACAACTTCTCACTAATATCTAGCTGACACCTGCTCCGGCTTGCACTTTCCCCCCTATTTTTTTAAACCAATCACTGTGGGATCTGACCAATGCCATAGTTATCGCATAATTATAGCAAGATTTGCTCAGTACTTAGTGTTACTAAACCCAGGAACCTGCATTCACTATATCTGGTCTCCCACAGTACACAGAACATAGAAATGCAATTATTTTAGTAAATATAAACTGATAAATACCTTTTCTTATCAGCTTTATATAGCAGCCTTGAGACTTCTATGAGTTCCAAGTAAAGCTTGTCGGAGGAGTTTTCATTCTCCCCTGATCCTCTGTCTGGAGATGTCTGGACAGTGCTGATTGGCCCTGTGCTGATCACATGCACTCTCCCAAGAAAAAAAAACTCTCTAGCAATACACACCAAACTGAGCATGTGCAGCCCGTCCACCTAGCTCTGTAAATATCAGATTATATTTTGGAGACAGTGGAAAAAGAGGAGGATCAGAGGATACAGGATCAAACAGCCTTTATTCACAATGCAGAGGATTAACCCCTTATGTTCCACAGTGAGTATAACAAGAATGCTTTACTGCATATACAGACTGATTTTACTGTTGTGGGTTTAGTAACACTTTAATAACCACATGTATTTATTAATTTATTTCCTTGTGTGAATTGACTATGCGGCATTTAACAGAGTTTATTGTGTTTGCGTTAAATACCGCATACGAGCAATGGTGAATTTACATTTTGATTATAGCATGCGTTAAGTGGTCATGTGACCGTCATAACGCATGCGATAACCTTTAGTGAATTGTGCCCACTATAGCGGAGAGTTTAATTCTAGGCGTGTGGTTGTCCTATCTAGGAGAAACGGGGCAGGGATCAATTGTAGTCCCCCTTACAAACTAACAAAGGATGTACACCTGTGAGCTAGACAAGATGGCAATGCATGTCACCCTTTGATTGTAAAATATCCTTTAGATTTACCAGCAACTGTTTAGTACGAGGACCTGATTAGCTATAAGGAGTGCACTATTTTAATGTAGTGCTGAATCTGAATACATTTGTAAATTCAGGCATTTGCCTGTGCGGCCAGATTTACACTGCCAATCTTTTTAATAAAATGCCATTTGACTTATGTATTGCATACACCTAAAGCTGTAAGATTAAAGATATATTGCAAAATACTTAATTCTGTAAATGTCATTGTATATTTTTATTTCTCTCATTTTTATCTGTGTATTCTATACATTTTCTAGGTTTTCAAACACATTTCTGACTCCAGCAGAGACATCAACCCCCATAACATATAACGATGTGGAGGAAGCACTGATGGACAGCATTGAGAAGGACTATTCATACATCCATCCTACATCACCACTTCAATGTGGAGAAACATAGACTGGAAAATAAGCAACAGAACAGATATAATGAAGTTGGTTTTATAGTTTCGTGGGCTTATTTTATAGTGCAAAGTACACTAACTCATGTACAGTCTACACGTATATTGCAAGTATCAACAGCTGAAAAGCTGCTAAAAGCAACATAAAAGAAAACTGAGAGCCCCATGACACTAACTGGACATAGCTGCCCAATCCCCGCTTCTGAGACATGGGTAATAATGAGTGGTGACACATCTACTATAAATTGTTTAGGTCCCATGTCATGTATAAAGTGTGGAGCCCCTGAATATTTGAAGGCCTATTTAGGACGTCTACCTGGGCATTGTTTTCCTGCATTTGAAATGTGTTTGAAATACTCACGAACCCTAGGTCAGCAGATTACCAGTGTATTTGGTGGAATAGTGTAGAAGACAGTTTAGAGGCTGCATTTCTCACGCTTGGCCTGCTTTGTTCAAAGAAACACAATACACGCCTTTTCTTAACAAATTCTGCATGTTGCTCTCAAATACAGGCAAATTGATTTGAGGAAAGAAGGGAAATCTTGAGAAAGGATGAAGAGGGGGCATGACTGAAACTTTCAAATACATAAAAAGTACGATAAAGGTTTAAGAGGGTAGTACTTTCAATATGAAGCTAAGATCGAGAACAGGAGAACATGGCCTCAAACTAGGAAGAGAAAAGTTCAAAACTACCTTGGAATGGACTTCCAGCAGAGGTAGTGAGCCAGTCAACAGTTAATGAATGTATACATGCTTGGGACAAACATAGATCTATACAAACAGGTTTCAAAAAGGGTCAATTGATCTTTTTCTGACATCATTCTTCTATGTTTCTGTACAGTAGGAACCTAAAACTCATTCCTTCCAAATAATTGTGACCATCCACATAGTAATGTATGTCACTCCCTGCTTTTTGAAGAAACAATGATTTGCAATTTTAAATGTCCACCTGCTGCAATGGCTAATGGTAATATTTATTTTGACACCATACACCATACACAATGGTGCCATAGGATTCCTGCCCAAGCACATTAGTCCACAGGCTCATGAAGCCAATAGCACAATAGGAAACCTGCTATTGTTTCATTGGGGTGAGGAGGTGGGAACAATCCACTGGGGTGGGAATTATCCAGAAATATTGAAGAGGCCATTTTTATGTAAATCTCTTCTACTGTTGACACTTAATTGCTCTTGACAATCACTATAACACATAGTGATATTTTTTACTGACAAAGATACCAAAGCTCTGCTTTGTGTTCTGCATGACCAGTTGTATATTATGTTTGCACATCTTACTATGTCTGTAAGTCTTCATTGAAGAAAAAAAAAACATATTTAATAAAGCTGCTTAAAAAGCATGTTATGTACACAAAAGCTTACATACCTCCTCATAATTTATTTTCAAAAGGACCCCAACATGCTGTAATCACACTATGGTTTTTGGCATAATACATAATAAAATCCCTTTTTGAACAGTTAAGCCTCATACACAGAAAACATAAAAAAACGCAGCTTTTACATGCGTTTGATGTCTTTTTTCCCAGCCTATAAATGCACCTATATGTTAGCCTATGTGGCCATGCACACATTGGCATTTACAGGCATATTAGAAGAGGAGCGTTTAGAGGTTGAAAAAAAAAATCACTTGCGTGTTCAGGAGAGGAACATTTGGGCGGAAAAAAAAACTGAACACACCTCAACATTAGGCGTGTTTTTAAGTTCCCCTGGAGCAAAGGCGTCCCAGGGAGAAAAAAAAAGTTCTGTGTGCATGAGGCACTGTATTTTTGCAGCACTGGGAACTCTGTTTTAAAGAGAACCAGACATAACTGAATTTAACCACTTGCCCACTGGGCACTTTCACCCCCTTCTTGCCCAAGCCAATTTTCAGCTTTCAGCGCTGTGGCACTTTGAATGACAATTGCGCAGTCATGCAACACTGTACTCAAACAACATTTTTATCATTTTTTTCACACAAATAGAGCTTTGATTTGGTAGCATTTAAACACTGCTGTTTTTTTTTTTTGCAAAATAAACAAATACCAAAAATTTTGAAAAAAACAAAAACAAACTTTTTCATAGTTTGTTATAAAAATTTGCAAATAGGTAATTTTTCTCCTTCACTGATGTGCAACGATGGGCAATGATAGGCGGCACTGATGGGCATTGATATGTGGCTCTGGTAGTCGGCGCTGATAGGCGGCACTGATATTCGACACTGATGGTCACTGGTGGCGGAACTGATGGGCACTGGTAGGCGGCACTGATTGGTGAAATTGATAAGGAGACACTGGTAGGCATTGATTGGAAGCAGTGGTGGGCACTGATTGTCAGCAGTAGTGGGCACTGATTGGCAGCAGTGGTGTATGCACTTTTGCAGAAGCCAATTATCCATACACTGACAGCGTGAGAAGGAGCAGTGAAGAGAGCCGGTAGCCAGCTTCTGTTGACATTGTGATCAGCTGTGATTGGACACAGCTGATCATGCGGTAAAGAGCCAATGATTGGCTCTTTACCTCAATCTGTGTTCGGCAGTGTCCGAAAGACACTGAACACAGAGCGCGCCGCCCACACCCAGCAGTGGGCTCACGGTGGGCGCGATAACGGGAGGCCATTATAGGAAGGTCTCCCAGAACTGGACGACTGCGCTGTAGTCATCATTCGGAAACTGGTTAAACAAGAATTTAATTATTTAATTAGAATTGAATTATTTCAAAGTGGTTCTAAAGGCTGAAGGTTTTTTACCTTACTGTATTGTCTGCATTAGGGTAAAAAAAAAAAAAAACCCTTATACTTACCTGAGCCTGATCTTGATCCAGCGATGTGCATGAGAAAAGTGTCTCGCTCCCTCCTCATAGGCTCAGAGACAGCAGAAGGAGCCATTGGTGTCAATCTCAGGCAGTAAGGAGGAGGCAGGGCCGAGCCACGTTCTGTGTGTCTATGAACACACAAAGCCAGCACAGGAGTTAGCCCGAACAATTTCCCCCTATAGCAAAGGGCTTACTATGGTGGGCACTCAGCAGAGAGAGGCACCAGGAGGGGCCGGCAGGGGGACCCAAGAAAAGGAGGATTGGGGCTGCTCTGTGCAAAATCATTGAATGGAGCAGGTAAGTATGACATGTTTGTTATTAAAAAAAAAAAAAAATGAGAGTAATGTCATTTAATTATAATAGAAAAATCACATACAGTGAAACCTCGGATTACGAGCATAATCCGTTCCAGAAGAATGCTCGTAATCCAAAGTACTCGCATATCAAAGCGAGTTTCCCCATTGAAGTCAATGGAAACGAAAAGAATTTGTTCCGCATTTACTTCAATTGCATGCAATACCGCATGCGGCCAGAGGTGGGGGGGCGCCGTAGAGCCTCGGAAACGGTTGGAAAGGCCCGAGCACACCTCGGCTGACCTCGGAAAACCTTGGAAAGTCTTTGTTCCCGAGGTTTGCCGAGGTCAGCCGAACTGTCCTCGGGCCTTTCCGTGCATTTCCGAACGGTGCCCATCGGCGCCGCTCAGCTCTGGCGCCCCCCCTACCTCAGGCCAAACGCGGTATTGCACACGTTTTGGCCTGAATCGTGCTAGTTTTGTGAGACAATACTCACAAACCGAGTTACGATTTGTAAAAATACAGTGCTCATATTGCGAAACGCTCGTTAACCGTGTTACTCACAATCCGAGGTTCCACTGTATTTGGAAATGAAGAGGTAATTTAATTATTACCTATGAGAGGTGTACATTTGCCCCTTTATTTGGCTTTATTTTGTCTTCATCTGGCTCTTCAGCCTGAGAGTCAGAGGGAAGGAGTTGCTGCTGTGACTGCCTGACTATGTTAAAAATACATATGGTCTTGTAGCTCCTAAATATAAATACCCATATCAAAGAACAGATCCCAATAGTTGTTCTCTATCTTTCTAATTACAGGGCTTTGTTTTTTGATAGTTATGCACACTCAGGAGCTATCAAAAGTGTACCTGAGCTGAAGTTCAGGCAACTGACAGCGCATCGACTTTTAGTTCTCGGGTGACCTCTTGCATTTTATTTTCAAACTGCTGTGTAAAAACAGGCTAATGGAAAGTAAGGCTAAACATGGAGGCAAAAAGTATTCTGCACAATTCTAATCATTTCAGTTTTTTCATAAGCAAAATTCTGACAGATTCTTTACTACCCATGAGGCACAATATCTGTAAATAATATTCTCTGTGAATGCTGACTGTCAGAATACAATGGTTGATTAGATGAGGTAGAGAAGTAGGGCAGTGATGTCGCAATCTCCACCTCATCCAATCTGAGAACGCTTTGCATTCATACAGAAGATGCAAAGAATTTTTTTAAGGGCATCTATGCCAAGTGCTAGACCTCCTGTGTTCACAATGCAGCAAGTCCACTACCCAGCATATTTTTTCTCAGTTAACTGAATGATATGAGAAAGGTGGGTGGGAAAGCATCAAAAAATGAGCTGCCTTCTGGATGGAGAAGACAGGGGTCCCACCAGAGCAGATCTGCAGGTCAGCCACATGGGTAGGTTTCATCAGACATTAGAACTAGTTTCCAGTTAGGACCAAGCGTTTAGCAGAAAAGACCTGCAAGCAGTAGTTCCTTATTATTATTATTAGTTCCTTCTTTAAAAGGTTGTTTTTTTTTCTAGTTTATCCTCATGTGTGCCCTCCTGATCATGGGGATTTTTACCTGCTAACTTCATTTCCAAGAATCATCCAGGACAGATGGGTTTTCCCAGCCTATGTTATGGTGTTTATGTATTGCTTACATGCTTAGAAAACTACGCAGTTGTCCATGGCCATGGGTTCTCCGAGGCATGAAGGGTTCTAATGCCTTTTTATTTCATTGTGAACGTTGCCTTCCTATGTAGGTTGGGGGAGTCACTCTTATGTGCTGTGATGGAAGAGTGTTGAAAATTAAGTTACCCGGTAGCTTACTTGTTTTTAATAATAAAGTCTTCTTTTTTACCTTTGTTTAATCCTTTTTTGCATCTCAGTGCTGCTGATCTCATTCAGCCACTTCATGTCTACATGCTCTTGCTCCAGCATCAGCTGCACATCATTGCTCTGGACTGACATCTTCATAGTGACAATGGGGTATCATATTTGGGCAATGTGTGTCAGCGTCAGAATTAGAATTACAAATAAAATGTAAAAAGCTCATATAAGATTTTAGCGACGGTTTTTTAAAGATGCAGGCACCTGGACTGTCATCTTTTCTGGCTTTGCTACCTGGCAAGTCAATGGCCTAGAACATTAACTCCGTTAAGTCTAAACTCCCATCCTGTCCTAGCATGTCAACCAGTGGCGGCTGGTGGTTTTTTTATCAACTTAACCCCCCCCCCCTTGCTGTCTGCCAGTCGGTCCGGCACTTACCCCATCTAGGCAGCGGGCAGCAGGCAGTGGGCAGCAGGCATCGAGCAGCGGCTCCTGTGTCTCCTCCCCTCCTCCTAGGCGCCCAATAGGATCACCTGTTCTTTCAGCCAATCGAATGATGGGTCTCAGACCCGCTTCCTGATTCACTGGGAGGAGGATCAGTGTTTTAATAGTGAATAATTCATTTTCTATTGTAACACACCTGGGTGGGCTCTGAGCGCATTCTCTGCCCCCCTGTGCCCACCCTATTTTGAAGCCTATTAGAGCCTCTGGCTCTAATCAGTGCTTCAAAAAAACAACCCCCGTATTGGAATTCATGCATCCGGCATCCTGCAAGGGGCCAGATGCATGGGTATGGGGGGTGGTGGCATTGATAGGGGGGGGAGGCGCCCATGCGCCATTAATGGATGGGCTGTTCCTGATGTCAGCAGAAAGCAAGCTGTCATGAATAGAAACCTATTCATGACAGTTCAAACTATTGCTGTTACAGGGTTTATCCCTGTAACAGCAATCACAGTGTAAAAAAAATACAGAATACATTTTGGCCCTAAATTTATGAAGAAATTTGCTTTCATTGGATATGTTTTATAACAGCAATAAGAAAATATTGTTTTTGTTTCAAAATCCAGTCTTTTATTTTCATTTATATTGTAAAAAAATGAAAAACCAAGTAGTGATCAAATACCAGCGAAAGAAAGCTCCATTTGTGTGAAAAGAATTATTTAAATTTCATCTGTGTACAGTGTTGCATGCCCACGCAATTGCCAATTAAAATAGTACATTGCTACGGGGAGGAGGGGGGGGGTAAAACTTTCTGAAGGTCAAGTGGTTAAAGCAGTTCAAACTAACCTGACACTGAGATTTGAGGTGTAACCCTAAAAAAAAAAAAAAAAAAAAAAAAAAAAAAGATCCTGTTCCTATAAAGCATGTTAAGCAGCTTAGTGCTTGTGCAGTGTTATTTGTCCCTTTCTATGCTGTAAAATACCTAGTCGATCCTGCCTGTTCCTGTGTCCCTCTATGTGAACTGACCACAGTAATCATGGCTGCTGATTCATGATACCAGGGTCAGTTTACGTGCCCCTGTCATCCCACAGTGTTCAGAGTCTCTACCCTCTCCCTCCCTGCCTCTAATCTGTGAGCCATCTCCTCCTTGCCCCTCCTGCCGCTATTCTATATGTCTGTAAAATTAGTGATGATCATTACTGGCAGCCCCTCTGTAATAACACGATATATATTGGGCAGCGTCTGTGTTTTTTTTTTAAATCATGCAGCTAAACACCCTATTTTACATTGCCGCCGGTGACCTCCCGGCTGATCTCAGAGGGGAAGCTCAGTCCCTCCCACTGTAGTCTGCAGATTGAGGAAGGGGAGTGGCGAGATGTCATGTGACTGCACAGCGGTGGGGTGAAATAGAGTATTTAGATGCATGATTTAAAAAGAAAACAAAGACACTGCCCAGTATAGTTAGTTATTACAGAGGGGCCGCCAGTTTTGGTGGTCACTAACTGAACAACCACTTTAGGTTTTCATGCACACGGACGTTTTTACAGCTGCTTTTTTGAGCTTTTTTTTCAGCTTAAAAAGGCCTGTCTATGTTAGTCTATGGCTTCATGCCCACCTACGCGTTTTTGAGTTGAAAATGGCATAGGCGTTTTTAAGCTGTAAAAAAAACCCAGGACCAGTGGGTTCTGAGAGACGTTTTTCAGCTGTAAAAACGCTCTAATGCTGATAAACGCTCAAAAACGTCATTCACCAACGTTTTTAACGTTTTTGGTCCATTGAAAAAAAAAATGGAAAAACAATCAAAAACGCTAAAAAACGCTATTGCAAAAACGTTGAAGAAGCTGAAAAAAGTTAAAAAAAATCACTGCAAAGATACTGGCGTTTTCATAACGTTATTTTAACAGCCTGTGTGTATGAGGCCTAATAAAGACCTGTGGGTTCCCCTCTCCCATTGGACTTGCTGCACACTGTCCTGGCATTTTACATTTATTTATAAAAAGCAGAAGGCATAGCTGGTGATGTCCTGTGGTTTGTTCCCGGCATGATGGTGCAGAGAACATTTGTGGAGAGGAGGAGAGCGCTGCCATAGGGTCTACTGCAAGGTCATGCTGCAGGCTTCCTCCTTCTTCTTCTTCCAGCACACTTTACCTCTTTTATAAAAATGAATGGAGATTTGCTTCCTTTAGTGTACCTAAGCAAGCAAACTACATTTATTCTGCACACAGCAACACTTCATAACTGTGCCAGAGTAGGTTTCAGTATGGCCCCAGCAACAATGATCAGAAAATGAACCAACACAAATGTTTTATGCAAACAGTTGCAGTTTTATATGCTTATCCAAAAAGGGACAATATTACAGTTCAAAATCAGAAGTTAAGAAATATTTAACAACAAAAAGTAAATACTTTATACAAAAAACAGGAATGAAAAAAAAGTTTGCAAACACTGACTTTTTGAGCATGCTACAAATGAGTAGTCACGAGAATTTAGACTTCCATATAAAATAATAGATTTACTTAAAAAAAGAGCTTTTTAAGGATCAGGCATATAATCAAGAAGAAAGATAAATGGAAGGAGAGCTTCCCGAGTTAAATCCAGTGCATCGTCCCACCATGATGGATACCATTCGGCCTTTTGAACAAAAAGAAGTTTAAAAAAATAAAAAACCCTACAATGTGCAGTAACCTAATGCAACCAATCAGAAATAATATTTAGCTGATCTGACAGGATTAAAGGGGAGCTACAATTAGTGTTTTTTTTTTTTTATATACACATGAAACTGAACAGCTAATCCTCAAAAAAAAACTGCCTAATCTGTAAGTATATGTACACAACACCCTTCTTTGCTGTTCTGTGCGGCCTCTGCTACATGTTTAGATATGGTTATTGTTTTCTCTCAGCGCAAGTCTATAAGTCAGCTGTGACTGAGCAAGAACAATGGACATTTTACCAATGGAATATGATCTCTGTAGTTGAGGGCTAAATGATTTCAGCATACAGTAAAACCTTGGTTTGAGAGTAACTTGGTTTGAGAGTGTTTTGCAAGACAAGCAAAATTTTTAAATAAATTTTGACTTGATATACAAGCGATGTCTTGATATACAAGTAGTGTCATGTCACAACTGAGTATAAAAAAGAAGAGAGGCGCCTCTAAGTGTAGCAATACAGTTACATTTAATGAAGCTACAACAGTTAGCAACATATTGCTACACTTAGAGGCGCCTCTCTTCTCTTTTATACTCTGTAAGCTCCTGCTGGATTTTGCTTCTAATCCCCCTGTGGAGGCTTCCATTTGTGGATGGACATTTTATGGTTACACACATTGCTATAATCTTTTTATATGGACTATAAACTGAAGGATTTATGAATAAATGGTTGTGGAACAAATTATTTGAGTTTACATTATTTCTTATGGGGAAATTTGCTTTGATATACAAGTGCTTTTGATTACAAGCATGTTTCTGGAACGAATATATATTAGAAACGTATATAGTGGTGTTCCGCGCTTAGGACGGGCTTGTGACCCAACTGCAGCCCCCCAGATGAAGAAAGCACCAAAGGTGCGATCCAATAATTATAAAATCTGAAGAAATAGGGGATTGGCGCTGTTCACTAGTGAAAAATAAATAAATAAACTATAAACAGACTCCTAACACAAAGGAAGCATTACACCCCAATTCTAGGTGGGTGAAAAGTGTAACACAGTGTAAAATAATATTTGAAAATAAATATACGTGCTGAAAATAGTCACAAAAATTTGCAGACTGCCCAAGATGAAATATTAAAAATAATACATGAGATAATAAATAGAACTCCAAGCAATAATAAAAGTGAATGATCAATCAGGTGTATATAAAAAGTTTTTTTACAAAATCCACAAAAAATATTCAATGAAAGGTATAAGTGAGTTATACCTAGGAGAGAGGACAAACGCAGTGTTGCCCAATATAAATTAGTGTATATACTAGTGAAGCTGAATGGTGTTGGATGAAAAATGAAAAAAAAAATTTTTTATTTTTTTTTATAAGCTGAAAAAAAGGACTACTGACATGTAGTGTGCATAACAATATTAGTGCACAAAGAAAATCAAAAAAGTGAAAGAGAGACAAAATAAAAAGTCCAAACAACCAAAAAGAAAAATTTTTCAAAAAAGAAACCAAAAAATGCCGTGAATATTAGATCTATTGTTCAGTGTAAATAAACAGTTCTTGTGCAACAAGCTAGTGCATCTTCAAAGGTTGCAGGTAAATCCGTCCCAATGAATGTGTACTGTCCTGTGTGGAGTCCCCTCTAGTGCCCCCACTCACCGGAGCGCCCAACCCCTGCAGGGGTAATGAGCATGTAGATGTGAATCCGATGATCCAAGCAGTCGGTGTCCCCCTAACCACCTATTTTCCACCTGTGTCACCAGATCGCTTTCAAAAGGCATCCATCCGGACCAATTACCATGTGCAGGGAGAAGAGAAGAGCCTCATAGTGTGATTCCAAATATAAATTTATTAAGCTCAAGCTTACAACAAACGAAAGAAATAAATAAAATAAAAAACTAAAAAGCTAAAATCAAACAGCACTCTGCCGGCTGGCTCCACGTGAGAAGCCGCAGACAGTGCAGTGTGAGCGGCGTGCGTTCCACAGCCGTCTGCCGAAACCGGAAGTGCAGGACAAAAACAGAAGGAAAAAAGGACGTATGCGTACCAAGAGGCCACGTCTTACGCGTTTCGTAATGAGTTTCTGGAACGAATTACCCTGTTTCCCCGAAAATAAGACCTAGCGTGATTGTCGGTGATGGCTGCAATATAAGCCCTACCCCCCAAATAAGCCCCAGTTAAAGTCCTTGTAGGTCTTATTTTCAGGGTAGGGCTTATTTTCGGGGAAACAGGGTAGGGCTTATTCGGGCGGTAGGGCTTATATTGCAGCCATCAGTGACAATCATGCTAGGTCTTATTTTCGGGGAAACAGGGTATGCTCGCAATCCAAGGTTTTACGGTATATAGATGTCCATTAAAAAAAGAATGTGAAAATGTGTAAAGCAAGGCCCCTTTCAGACAAATTGGAATCTGTCAAGCGGATCTGCCTGCTCAGCGGGGGATCTCTTTGCTGATGCCCGCTGAGCAGGCGAATGTGGTCTGTGTCCACTCCTCTGCTCCGCTATGCAGATCAGACACAGCCCGCTGCTCTCTATGGGGCGGTCGGATGGAAACTGACTACCTATCCATTTCCATCCAATCCGATCCGCCGGACGGATGGGAAACGGATCCCTATCCATCTGTTTTTTAGCAGACTGGATCGGATGCCGGGGGGTGTCAACAGGCACATGTTCGCTGACATCTGCTGCTCCATAAAGAACAATAGGTGGTCCGATCGTGTCCACCTGAAAAATGGACAGCTGGACCTGATCGGGCCGCTGGTGTGAAAGGGGCCTAATACATACAGTACTAAGAATACAGCAAGTGTGTAAAATTGGTAAAGTCACATTATACCCTGGTCTGTGGTAAACATTAAAACCGCTAATGTAACTAAAAATGTGACCACTAATGTCACTTAAGGGCTTGTTCCCACCGGGAATCGCACAGGAACGCGCTGTGCATTTCTATGCGATTCACATGCAGTTCTGTGCAGGGCGACTTTACCCCAATTATTTTTAATGGGCTGAAATTCCACCGCACGAAAAGTAGCGCATGCGCTCCTTTTGAAATCTCACTACAACCACATTGCATGATACTTGTGCACCATGCAATCCAGTGTAAGCAAACACACTGCATTTGCAACGTCATAAACTTAACATTAAGACTCGCTGCAGATTGCAATTGCCATGCGTTTTGAACACGATGTGGGAAACAAGCACAGAATGTGGGTTTCCCACACTGCGTTCTGGTGTAAACCAGCCAAAAAAAACTGTAAAAGTTATATTTAACTCTGGAGTCACAGAATCTCAGGTTAGAATAAAAAATATATATATATCTGCTTAGATCTCTTCTGTCCCCTACAGTCAACTAGTGAATTATAATGTAAGGCTCATCTCCTTAGTTTGCAGTGAACAAAGATGATGATTCAGGAACACCAGTTGCCACAGGGATCCACTATATAGTAGTTATATGGTCACACTTCAATACCAGATCCCACTAGCAGGTGTTGCTTGTAATGGCAGCTAGATATTCTGGTACAGTCCAGGATCTGTAAAACCTCTATGTGTTACAACACAGAGAGGTCACAAATAAATATGGGAAAATCATTATACCTAGATATCCCTTTTACTGCCTCTGTGACAAAACTGGAATTCATATGAATATAGTTCAGCCCATACCGCTATAATTCCCTATAGGTAAAAGGCCTGGCAAGGTTACAGAAAATAGTGGTAATGACTGCACGACTTCCTTCTACCACTCAGCAGCAAATTAATCCCCTGGCTTTGAGAAACAAAATGAAATGTTCTTTTTCCACTGATACAGCCTTGGCATAGTAAATGTTCTTCAGTCCTTTACTTATTCCATAAAATGGAGTAGGGATAAATCAAAGTTAGATGGTTACACTTACTAAATGGAAAATCTTACAAATAAGGACAGCAATTGTAAAAAAAAAAAAAAAAAAAAAAAAAAAAAAAAAAAAGTTTTATTCCATGGGACTTTTAAATGCAACAGAGTGGGGAACATATCCCCAGAAAGTGGAAAGCTTTTGTACATGGCCACAACCTGTTTGATCAGTGCTGACAATTGTGCACTCAGATACACGGGGCTGTCAAACTTTGGAACACCATTGAAAGGCCATGGGGTTTTTTGAGGTTGTTTCCAAGCAAACAGTTCTAAGCAGTAATATGTGAAAGCTGCCTGGTATCAAAACAGCTGATGCGTGCATGTTCTAAGCAAGGGAAACCCTGCCATCAGTATCGGACACATGGATAGGCTTTACACCTTCTACATGAAAGTGTACCTTTTTTTATTACACGATTAGAAATTGGCAGGCAGGGTTCCTCCAGCGGTTGCTAGGGATTCTTTGAGCTGTGACTGATTGACCTCCCATTGGATGTGCATGCATAGTTTCAGGGCCAATACCACTTGGCAAAGCCAGCAACAAGGCACAGATGATCTTTTTAAGCCATCTGCAAGTGTGGCATTCCTCTCACTTATCACCAATGTAAGGAGCATTCATCCCACTGGTTCCCAATGAATTTAATTAGCAGGGTCTCCCTAAGGTTAAGACATGCTGCATTAGATGTTGTCTGTAGTCTGGTAGCTAGATGACTTTCCCTCTGGCTTCTTATTTTAGAAACAACAGAGACATGTATGAAAGGGTAGGGGGCATTATTGCAACAGTGTATAACACCAGTACGCTAATGGAGCAAGTTAGTCTTCAGCATATCCACAAGAATCAATGAACTAATACTTTGGTTCAAATATTGCAGTCTTCAGGAAGTGTGCAACAGTCTCACTAATTTTTATTAGCTTGTTAAATCCAATGGCAGATCATCCATTGGGGGCGCCACCCCCTATTCTACATGCGGGCGCCGGAAATATGGATTCCAATGGGGCACTGCGCCCTGAGCTCACCCAGTTGTGCGACAATAGCGAGGGAGAGGGGGTTGGCTGTGGGTGCATTGTTTGCCACGGACTCAAACCTGAAGCTCCCTCCACATATTTTATATGGGATTAGGTCTGGAGACTGGGTAGGCCACTCCAGGACCTTAATGTGCTTCTTGAACCACTCCTTTGTTGCCTTAGTCGTGTGTTTTGGTTCTTTGTCATGCTGGAATACCCATCCATGAACCATTTTCAATGGCCTGGCTGAGGGAAGGAGGTTCTCACCCAAGATTTGACGGTAGATGGCCCCGTCCATCATCCCTTTGATGCAATGAAGTTGTCCTGTCCCCTTAGCAGAAAAACACCCCTAAAGCATAATGTTTCCACCTTCATGTTTGACGGCGGGGATGGTGTTCTTGGGGTCATAGGCAGCATTCCTCCTCCTCCTCCAAACACAGCAAGTTGAGTTGATGCCAAAATGCTTGATTTTGGTCTCATCTGACCACATCGCTTTCACCCAGTTCTCCTCTGAATCATTCAGATGTTCATTAGCAAACTTCAGACGAGCCTGTACATGTGCTTTCTTGAGCAGGGGGACCTTGCGGGCACTGCAGGATTTCAGTCCTTTGTGGCATAGTGTGTTACCAATTGTTTTCTTGGTGACTATGGTCCCAGCTGCCTTGAGATTATTGACAAGATTCTCCCATGTAGTTCTGGGCTGATTCCTCACTGTTATGATAATTGAAACTCCACAAGTTGAGACCTTGAATGGAGACCCAGACTGAGGGAGATTGACAGTTATTTTGTGTTTCTTCCATTTGTGAATTATCACACCAACTGTTGTCACCCTCTCATCAAACTGCTTGGCGATGGTCTTGTAGCCCATTCCAGCCTTGTGTAGGTCTACAATCTCGTCCCTGACATCCTTGGACAACTCTTTGGTCTTGGCCATGGTGGAGAGATTGGAATCTGATTGATTGCTCTTTGGACAGGTGTCTTTTATTCAGGTAACAAGCTGAGATTAGGAGCACGCTCTTAAAGGGAGTGCTCCTAATCTCAGCTTGTTACCTGTATAGAAGACACCTGGAAACCAGAAATCTTGCTGATTGATAGGGGATCAAATACTTATTTCACACATTAAAATGCAAATCAACAAAAAACTTTTTTGAAATGCATTTTCTGGATATTTTTGTTATTCTGTCTCTCACTGTTAAAATAAACCTACCATTAAAATTAGACTGATCATTTCTTTGTCAGTGGGCAAACGTACAAAATCAGCAGGGGGTCAAATACCTTTTTCCCCCCTCACTGTACCTGCTGGCTGAGAACTGGCACTTTGAAGATGCAAGTCATTCAAGCTATAGCTCAATGTGAAGTGCAGTTAATTTATATCACTTTGTCCTACGCCACCTAATCCTGGCATTAACTTGTATGTCTCACGTGGTACCTTATGTTCTCTGACTCCTGGACTAGTTCCATACTTTTCTAATGAAACCTGTTGAAGTTTCAATAGCACTGGAGTTGATTTACTAAGGCTACTTTCACATTGGGGCGGGCAGGTGCCGGCGGTAAAGTGGCACTATTTTAAGCGCCACTTTACCGTTTTAGTGGCACTATTCGGCCGCTGGTAGGGTGGTTTTAACCCCCACTAGCGGCCGAAAAAGGGGTTAAAACCGCCTGCATAGCGCCGCTGCTGCGGCGGTGCCCCATTGTTTTTCAATGGGCCAGGGGCGCTTTAGGAGCGGTGTATACACAGCTCCTATAGTGCTGCAAAGATGCGGCTTGCAGGACTTTTTTTTACCAGCGAGACAGGAGAGACTCTTTTGCAGGCGCTAATTTTAGCGCTGAAGCGCCTGTAAAGTGCCTCAGTGTGAAAGTAGCCTAAAGGCAAATAGACTCTGCACTTTGCAAAGTGCAGTTGCCCCAGAGCTTGGTAAATGAGCAGAAGCTCTGCTGACTTTCATCATTCAATCATGTGCAAGCAAAAATTATTTTTTTTTTAAATTCCCCTTGTATGCGATTGGGTATTCTTTGCAAAGTGAAGCCTTACCTCATATACCAAGCTCTGGAGCAACTGCGCTTTGCACAGTTTATTTGCCTTTAGTAAATCAACCCCACTAATCTGGAAGCCGTATGCATCCCAAAAGTCACAGAATGGTAGCTTGCAGCTGAAGCTTCTCCAGTGTTCTGCTTTACAGGACATTCCCCTTAAGGATAAGTTCACCCTTTGTAACATGTTACAACCGTATTCAGGGTGTAACGTAACTGTTGCAGCAGCATCCCACCCAGCTGCATCATTCATTCAGAGGCTGTTCTCAATGAACTACCAAGGCACTGTTGAGTGCTGTAGGTAGTTTATCGATGGTTCCTGTCAGTGTGTAACTGCCTGCCCATACGAGGTACAAGAAGACAGCTTACACTGACAGTGTGCAAGAAGTCAGGATTGCACCCGCAATCGGCTGATCGTGGGTGCAATGCTTTACATGCTCCTAGTAAAAAAAAATAAAAAAGCACATTTTTTTTACCTGCAAAAAGATGTGCATCTATTCTTTTTTTTTTTCTACAAAAGGTGAACTTATCCTTTAAGACTCAACACATGCAAGAACTAGGTCATACTGAGTAAATCAATGAAGGAGAAAAGATTGTCACTGCTGTCGATGTTCCACCAGAGGGGAGCATGGAGCAAGCACATGAAAAAGTAAGTGGGTGAAAACTTGGTTTTAAAATCTTCAGACAGGTGAATTTATGTTTTAGTTATTTACTAAAATGTTTGCATTGTCACGTTTACAGCTTATACAGAAACACATTATTCCAATATATGTCTATCTGGATAAATACATAATCGTCAGGCAAACAATATGCCTTCATGTAAAGGCAATGATGACCAAGCTTCGTCTAGGTCAAGGATCTTGCATCTCTTTAAATCCAATTAATACAACATTTAATCTTTCACTCCAGCTTTGTGGGCAAAAGTTACTGTAAAAATCATTGGAATTTCACAAATACATATACAAGGTAAAAGACGACATATAAAGTATAGTGCAATAGAAATAATGGACACGCTAGAGCGTATTCCTTTTGATAATGCAGTCAGATGGTGCTTACTGGCAATGCTTTGATCCAGAGCGTAAATTCAGGCTAAAGCTGGCCAATACATGGGTTTAGATTTATCAAGTGGAATGAAGGCTTTAGTCCAATTGAGGTTGACCCTTTCATTAAGCGATTTTGGGGCAGGAAACTCAACACAAGATACTGAAAAGTCAATCATTCAATAAACAGAAGGCCATACATGACTGCTTATAGAACCCTGCTACTATCAGTCCTACGTGTGCTGCTCCAGTTTCTTTTACCTATTGGTATTAGAAGATTTCCCAGTAAAGTCAATGAGCTCAAGTTTTTGGGTCACTGAAGGGAGGCCTCACTAAAGTGATACTAAAGTTAAAAATGATTTACCTTAAAGCATTACTTGCATTAAGGTAAAAAAAAACATTTTCTATTTCTCAGTGCCACCCCCCCCCCCATATGAAGTCTGCATCTCTTCTCCCCTCTCTTCCTCTTTACACAGCACTCGAGGAGCAGAAGCTATTGGCTCCTGCTGCTGTCAATCAAATGCAGTGAGGAAGAAAGGGGGGGGGGGGGGGGCAGGCCTAGGTCCCACTGTGCAAGGCTATGGAGCGCGGCTCCATAGACACACAGCTTGGAAGCATGCAGACACTGAGCCTCCCTAGCAAACAGCTTGCTATGGGGACACGGAAAAGAGCAGGAGCTAGGAACGCCACCAGGGGACTCGAGAAGAGAGGGATCAGGGCTGTTCTCTGCAATACCACTGCACAGAGCAGGCGAGAAGAACATGTATGGATCAGGGCTGCTCTGTGCAATACCACGGCACAAAGCAGGTAAGTATAACATGTGTGTTATTTTAATACATTTTTTTTTTTTTTTTACTTTAGTAAAACTTTAAGCACAACATCTAATTGATTTCCACAGAAAAACTGAGTTTGGGTGGTGCATTCCGATAGAGAAGATAGCAAGTTGCATCACTTGTTGGCTTTAAGCACCTTAGTGGTGAGATTTCTGCACCTAGGATCCAACTCTGTCCACATGCAGAAACGATTTAGTGTTTTACTCCCTCGTTTTAGTTATCATCCACTTCTAAATACAGAGAATGTGGATGGAGAAGGGAGATTCCAAGGCATTGAGGACAATAGCCTAGAACTCTGCATGGGTCATCTTGCTGCCAAAGTCCCTGAAAGGGTATTTAAAAAAAACAACAAAAAAAACCCAAAAAAAACGGTGGGGTCCAATATGCTGGTCTCTACCAAAATGCTAGAATATCAGTTTTGGGCATTATAAAACCTTTAAGTATAAAACAAATATTAAACAAGCTATAAATGGTATAAACTGTAAACACAGACTAATTCAATATAAAAAAAGATTGTCAAACATGATGTACAACTTTTTATTCTGAGAACCACCACCTTCAAATGCACGGTTGGCTAACTTTTGATGACCTCTTTGCTACGTAGACCTTGTTTAAAGGGAGAGCTGAATGCAACCACTGAGTGCTCCGAACTTATTAAACTACAGAACTACCAGCACTTTGCTACATTTCATTTTATTTATTTTTATGGAATCCCAAATGCTGCCTGCATTGTCTAGCTCACAGGTGTCAAACTGGCAGCCCTTTAGCAGAACTAGAACTCTAGCCGATATAAAATCTTGTAGGCACTTTGACTTTGGGTTGCACCCCTAGACCTTACCCCTTAGTGCATTCTCGTGGGATTACAGATACTCCGCCTTCCCAGGAGGCACGACACCTTCATGAAACAGGCAGGACGTGTTGTCAAAGGTAAGTATTTTTCGCTCTTTTCTTCTAAAAAGGTATGTATAGATATTGTTAACTTTTAATATGCGTTTTTATTTGGGAGGGTCCAAAATAATCAAAAACTTGCATGTTCATGCAAAGGTCCACAATAACAGACCGGGTTGGTAAGACTTTGCCCTACAGTCAGAAAAAGCATCTGTAACAAAGTGAAACTAGATCAGAAAAGGTGCACAGCAGGGGATCTTTTAGCTACAAATGTTCAAAAAGCTTAACAGGTTCATTTTAAAGCAAAACCAGTGTTATAATATAATTTTTTTTTTATTACTATATATATATATATATATAATGAAGAATAACAAATCTCTTGCTCTGAAAACGCTAGTTGCTTCCCTGTCACGTTGATAAATTGTCTTCAGGCCTTTCTGAGACATTGACTTGGAACAAGTATGCAGATCAGTAATTCTGACTTTTGGTGCAGCATGACCAATCACAAATCAGTGGCTCAAAGGACCCAATTCAGAGACAGCCAAGCAATTAGCATTTTAATAAGTGGTCAGCGATGGCAACCTCCATAATTCCCATGTACCAGTTTACTTTAAAGTGACCCTGTCCTTACCAGGCCTCTCATTAAGCTAATCCTAGTATGTAAAAGATGATGCTCTATTACTTGCCTTTCTGCTGATCCCGGCAGGGTATCTGAAACCTGAGTTTGTTCAATACCTGATGCCCAATCCCACCCTACACTGTACAATCCGGAGGGATCTGCAGTGGCCAGGGAAGAGCAAAGCAGATGGGTTCCAAGACACAAACCACTGAAAAAGGTAGGTACACAGCATCTTCTATTACTGCTCAGCTTTAGTTGAATAAGCATAGCGACAGTGTCACATTGAGCTGGGCTGTACTCTAGGTGATAAACCTTCTCAACAAAAAGGAACTAAACAAATACTATTCCTTGTATAAAAAGGGGAAAAATGTTATGATATGCTTTACAGAACACAAATTTCACATTAAAAAAAAAAGCTTATTGCCAATACAATAGTTTTTTTTATTTTCTTGTGTAAAAATGCTGGTAGGTAAGATTTATATATATTTATATAATATATTTATATCACTCATAAAGGGTACAAATCAATGTCATAAAACTGGACACAGCCCAAGACGACGTAACAAAGATAAGCACTGAGTTTGTGGTTTAAGTCTCTGGGTGATTCAGTGCGTGAATCAAAAGGCTTTATTCGATTTCAACGTATTTGATCAGTCACTCTTATACTGGAGGGGACATGGACACCAGCATACTTAAAGACGGTCCCGGATTTCTTGTCTGCTCGGACGTCGTTATTCTGTTTAGCTTTCCAACCTCTGCCTGCCAGGAGGGAACTTTTTTTGTGGTCATATGTCGTCGGGCGTGCTTGGTCAGGTGATCGCTGCGCATGAATCGTCGGTCGCACAAAGGACAGGCAAATTTCTTCTCGCCTGTGTGGGTTCTGCGGTGTCGAGACAGTTCATCTGATCTGGCAAACTTTTTATCACATCCCTCCCAGTTACAGCTGAAAGGTTTTTCTCCTGCAACAGAAAAACAATAAATAAAAATTACAATCCAGCTGTGGAGTATTTCAGAAATGAGTTATTATCAAGCTCAATTACTAAGAGTCCTTCGACATGGGCCCAGCAGACTCTGCTTTGCTCAGTGGGGGATCGATCTGCTGATCCCCCGCCGAGAAGGTGGATGACAGATCTGTCTCCGCTCACTGTGCTGAGACGGACCTGTCAGAGCCCCGCTCTCTTCTATGGGAAGTTCGGATGAAAACAGACCGCCTGTCCGTTTTCATCCACTCCGATCCGCCAGACGGATGGAAAATAGGGTCTCCACCTGTCTGGATTTCACAGACCGGATTGGATAGCAGCGGGTGTCTGCAGACAGGTCACCACGGACATCCGCCGCTCTATAGGAGTGAATGGAGCATCTGATCAGGTCTGCCTGAAAAACGGACAGGTGGACATGATCAGAAAGCCTGTATGAAAAGGGGCCTAAAGTCTACATATGCTTACCTCTCTCATTCACAGCATTTTCTATTACTAAAATATTAGAGCCCCACGAAGTGTTGCCCAAAGCAATCATTCCATCTCCCCTTTTTATTTGCTAACCTCAAATAAAAGAAAAAGCAGAGAATCTGATTTGCTGCTATGGCAACACAGGTCTTCAAGGCACTCTGATAAATGAGGCCCAATGTTACGCGAAGGCTGTGTGACCCAAGACATTTATAAACTGTCTAAAAGAATGCTCTGTACCATCAACAGCAAATGATCAGATTATCCCTTTTCAGTCTATTGGTAGCTGTGGGCAACACAAAACACGGTTCTACTTTCAGACACTGACAAATGAAGCTGCGCAAGTCTAACAGTTACCAGTAAATATATTTTTTAATCCCATTTTTTTCTCCAAACAGTTGGTTTTTGGAAAATGGAAACCAGCAACTTCACTAGCAAACTGACTTTTTCCAAATATGTTAAAATGGAAATAAACCTACAAAAAAAATTCCAAACAGGCAAAACTTACTGTAAAAAGACAGGCTATGGGGTTGATTTAATAAAAGGCAAAAAGACTACACTCTGCGAAGTGCATTTGCCCCCTGCAAATGCAGTTCTCCAGAGCTCAGTAAATGAGGTAAAACTTCACTTTGCTAAGAATACCCAATCATGTGCAAGAAAAAAATATATAAATAAATCTGCATTTTTGCTTAGACATGATTGGATGATGGAAGTTGGCAGAGCTTTTACTCATTCACTAAGCTCTGGGAGGAACTGCACAGTCGATTTGCTTTAGTAAATCATTCTATGCATAGCAATGAGCTGCACATCTACAATGCAATACATTTTCAGCATGGCAGGATCAAGAAGGCGGAAGACCCAGCACCCAGAAGATGCCAGTACCAGGAAGGGACCTCACAGACATTGATTGGGAGGCAGGTATTGCAGTTTAGTTCCACTTCAAATCCACTACAAAATTTAAAAAGGTAAAAGAAAACAAATTCTCTTTTTTACTTCTGCTTGTAAATGAAACCTCATCACAATATTTAGGTCCTCTAAAAACGAATGGGAAATCACTAGACATAAACTTAGCTGATGATCAGATAAAGCCTTGAGGTCCACGCTGCTCCAGTTCTGGGTACAAAACGAATTATCACTACAGCCATTTATAGGGATAATAATCTTCATATAGTCTGAAGATCAAATGACCGAAAAATGAATTTAGGGCACCATTTACTGTATTAAAAGGAAAAGTATAGTCAAAGCTATTTTAGCTATACTTCTGTAGGTCACAGGAGTGAAATTCATTCTGCACTCCTGTGACTTGGTTCCAGCCGACTTTAGCCCACTGAGGTCACAGAGCTTGCCCGGGCTCTAAAAAGATCACAACCATAGGGTTAGGATCCACACAGATGCCTGGACCAGTCCAGAGTCTTAGAAGTGGTGGGGGACAGATGCATCATCGGTCCGATGCTGCATCCACCTAGGGAAGTATCTTTTTTTCTGAAACCCATACTTCTCTTAATTTCCAAATGACCAAACAGTGAATTTAGGGCACCATTTACCATCTTAAAAAAGAAGAAATAGGGCCAAAGCTGCAATTTGTTCTGCACTCCTGTGACTTGTTTTCAGCCAACAGCAAGCTAAAGCCCGCTGTTGGCTGATGTCACAGAGCTGGTCCAGGCTCTGAAAAGATCCCAACCATATGGTTAGGACCTACCCAGATGCCTGGACTGGCAGCTGACTCAGCCTTTCAGTGAGCCACGTAGGCCCCATTCACACCTGAGCTTATCATTTGTTTGAGCTTCAGGCGTTTGAGCTTCTGGCTTCAGGCGTTTTGGAGTGGAGATGTAAACCATCTCCATAGAGAATAATTTATTTTTTTACCCTCCAGCATTTTGTAGCTTCGAGGCTTCAAGCTACAAAACGCTCAGGTGTGAATGTGGCTTTAAAGCCTGAGCCAAGCGCTCTGGCCCCCTCCACAGCCTAGAGCTCCAGTGAGTGCTGGAGGGAAGAGCAGAGAGCTGGTGACTGACAGTCACAGTCTCTCTGCTCACTGAAGGCTGAGAGAACTCAGTGATCAGCAGTCTTTGATCTCTCAGTCTTAGAAGTGGTGAGGGACAGATACAGTATCAGACCGAGGCTGCATCCACCTAGGGGAGTATCATTTTTTTTCCCTGAAACTCGTATCTATTAAATTTTGCAAAAAAAAAAAAATTGTGCTCATAAGTACTGAAATTACTTCAAACCTTTTATTAAAAAGCATAAACAGTAAAAAAGTTTTTGTGGAAAAAAAAAAAAAAAAACCTGAACAGATTGATAAAAAAAGTGTCTCACCTGTGTGGGTTCGAAGATGTGCTTTTAGGTGTGAACTTTTGAAGTAGGTCTTCCTGCACCCAGTGAAATTGCAGACGTAGTTGCGCCTTCGGGAAAAGTCCATTTGTGGGGGGCTAGTCTGCCCAGAAGTAATAAATACAGGAGCTGGGGCAAGAGGCAACAGCTTTGTGTTTCCGACTGTCATTAGAGTCTGTGGACACTGCTGAGATGGCTGGGTGACAGATGCTTGAGGAAGGACAAACATAACAGTCCCTGGAGACATTGGTGTGCCCATAAGCACTTGTTGTGAAAGGGAGGTGGTTTGGGGCAAAATGGGTTTAATGGTATTGCACATGGGTTGAGAAGGCGGCTTAATAAAAGCAGAGAGAACACCAGGTTGCCCGTTTACTGGAATCATCTGGCAGAGAACAGGGGAACTAGAGGCAGGAACGGAAACCAATGGATTGGTCTCGTTTGAGTGTTCATTTTCACATTTCACTGGCTCTTGTGTCTGTACACTGGCAGTTTGTTGTCTCCCAGTGTTTGCATTTGCACAGGGAATTTCAGTCTGTGGAAGGTACATAGGGGAGTTGCTTCTGGACAGGTCCTCTTGGACAGGAGTCTCTTTGGTGAGCTTGGAATGTTTGACATCACAGTTTCGGGAGGATACGGCTGTTGGTGCTTTAGGTGGAGATTGGGGGAGGTGGTGGAAGGCAGATGTGTCAGCTGTGTGACGTATGACACTGGTGACCATTGCCCTGCAGGGCTGTGACCTTTCTGACATCTCACAGCTCTGCGAGGACAAGCTGTGGACTGCAGGAGTAAAAGGCTTGGACGCATTAGAAGAAGACACAGAACAATGAGAACTGCTGGACATGACAGTCACTGGCTTGGAATATGTCACTTGGCAGGCAGGAGGGAGTGTTGTACAAGGCTCAGTAAATTCTGGACTGTGTGGAGGAGTCATGCACTGGAAAGCAAAAAACAAAAAAACACAAGCATAAGATAAATGGTGTCATGAAATTAAAGCGGAGGTCCCCCCACCGCTGCAAAAATTAAAAGCCAGCAGCTGCACATACTGCAGCTGTTGACTTAATGAATCGGACACTTACCTGTCCTGGAGTCCAGCGATGTCGGCACCGCAGCTGATGTTTCCATCAGCTGTTGGGTGCATGCCGCCTCCATTGCGAGTAAGTACCCGCGGCTGAGGCTCCCGGAAGTGGGAACATGATACCTGTGAAAAAGACAGGTATCCTGCCCCCCCTTCCAAAAGTAGTACAACGAGAGGAAGTTCCACTCTTGGGTGGAACTCCGCTTTAAGAGCCCTTGCACACTGGGGCGGTTTGCAGGCGCTATTGCGCTAATAATAGCGCCTGCGCTGGCAGGACGGTAAAAAAAGTTCTGCCAGCAGCATCTTTGGAGCGGTGAAGGAGCGGTGTGTATACCGCTCCTTTACCGCTCCTGCCCATTGAAATCAATGGGACGGCGCGGCTATACCGCCGGCAATGCGCCTCTGCAGAGGCGCTTTGCGGTGGTATTTAACCCCTTCTCGGCCGCTAGCGGGGGTAAAACCGCCCCGCTAGCGGCCGCATACCGGCGGTAAAACGCCGCTAATAATAGCGGCGTTTTACCGCAGACGTCGCCCCCCGCCCCAGTGTACAAGGGCTCTAAGTGTAATGATGTGATGACCATGCAAGGATTTGTCTGCACTGAATCCACTTGAATTTACTCATTCTGCATTTTAAATGTGTAAAACATTTTCAGTTTTGCTAAAGTTAACGGACCATGACACATGCACTAGGAATTAAAATAAAACTTTTACAAATTAAGAAAAAAAAAAAAAAAAAAAAAACACCACACACTAAAATGTTTAGGCTGACTGATCCACTAAGGCTAATGTGCCCTGAAAAGATAAGGTTGAAAAAGATGCTTTCAAAAGACGACTCCGAATGTGAACCCATGTCCAGAACTATGCACATTTGTAGTACTTTTTTACTGCCCGTTCAGAAAAATGTGAACACTTTAAACAACCCTCCATTCTCACCTCTGCAGCTATAGGCATTGTGGAGAAATTCATCTTCACAACAATCTTTGCTTATTTTTTGTAGGAAAAAATTGGATTTAGCAGCATGCCAGCCCTCCAATATAAACACACAGTTGGTGTTTATAAGCTGTTAGAAGTAAACATCAGATTCTTTGCTATTATGTTTGGGGACATATTCCTTTACATTACAAGCAGCTAAAGGCGTCAAGTGTGTGTTTTCAAGCTCTTTAATACTCACCTCTCTGGCAGCAGGCAGTAAGTCCTTAATTTAGCCAATCCAAGAACTGTGGCTTCTGGCAGAATCTTCAACAGATGACCCTAACTGGTGGTGTTAGGCCCCTTTCACACTGTCGGACCGTTCAGGTCCGCCTGTCAGTTTTGTCGGCGGACCTGAACGGGCACTCCATGCTAGTCTATGGAGCGACGGATGTCAGCGGTGACATGTCCGCTGACATCCGACCTGGTCCGATCTGCTAAAAATCAGACGGATGGCCCTACGTTCGCATCCGTCCCTGGCGGATCAGATCTCTCCGTAGTAACCAGCGACGCTCGACAAGCCCCTCCCCGCTCAGTGAGCAGAGGGATCTGTCATCCGCCGGCTCAGCGAAGATCAACAGAGATCAACGGAGAGATCTCCCGCTGAGCTGGCAGACAGAAGCAAACTCTGTGGCAGCGGATCCGCCTTGTGGGAATGAAGCCTTAGAAGCCTGGTGTCTTCAAGTTAACCTCCTGTAGTAATGTAGTGGTGAAAGAGGTACCACGAGAGAAGCAGCAGCTTCTGAAGATTCTGCCAGAGGCCACAGTGTTTGAATAGAGAAGTGATGACTCTCTCTGCCTGCTGGACAAGTATCAGGTCTTCTTTAGGCAACCTGCTTTAGATTCTCTCTCCCCCCAATTGTCATAGGTAGAATTGCCCTGATACTGGTATCAGTGCTGATACTAAGCATTTGCACGTGTATCGGTACTCATACAAATGCTACGATACTTGAAACCGATACTGTGAGGCTCAGGCCACTGACAGCTGAAATGTAATAAAAAAAAAAAAAAAAGAAAAGACCGATCTGTTAACCACTTCAGCCCCTTTTCTGACCAGGCCATTTTTTGCCATACGGCACGGTGTCGCTTTAACTGACAATTGCACGGACGTGCAACGGTGTACCCAAACAAAATTTATGTCCTTTTTTCCCACAAATTGTTTTTTTTCTGTGGCATTTGATCACCTCTGCGTTTTTTATTTTTTGCGCTACAAACAAAAAAGAGAGACAGTTTTGAAAAAAAAAAAAACCCCACATTAAATTTTTCCGTTTAGGCCGATATGTATTCTTCTACATATTTTTGGTTAGGAAACAAAATTATATATATATATATATATATATATATATATATATATATATATATATATATATATATATATATATATATATATATATATATATATATATAGGTTTTATAGCGTCTACAAAATAGGTGCTAGGTCATGCTGTAGGGGGGATGGGATCAACTAGGGGAGGAGCGAAATCAGTGTGCATACTTAGTATTAAACACACAATCTGTCTCCTCTCCCCTGAGAGAACCGGGATTTGTGTGTTCACGAGCGATCACAGGTGCCCGGCGGTCATCGCACCCGCAGGGCACGCGTATCGACTCCAGGGACATCTTAAAAAAGCAACGTACAGCTACGGTGATTTGCGCAGTCGTGCCAAGCTGCCGCAGTATATGCGGCGGCTGGTCGGCTAGCAGTAAAAGAGCAGGGCTGCAACATCCTTAACAACTGAGGACTCATCCAGCTGTCAGTGGGGTTCCCCTGTTGACAGCTGAAGAGTACACAAAGTCCTGACAATTGGAGCTGTCAAAACAAAAAGCAGCCGGGCAATGTTTAACAACATATCTCAGCTGCTGAAACAGAGATAAAAAGAAACTGTTTATTTTTGTATCTTTCTGTTTATTCATCTACAGATCAAAGGGATGAAATCTGCAGATGAAGTCGGTTTAAGGCAACCGGTCAAAAAAAAAAAAAAAAAAAGTTTTGTTAAATGTTTCTGTCTAACCCCTTATTAAGCCTTAATTTACTCTAATCAGCCATAATTAACGTCTTATTCTCCTTCTCCATTTAATTATTTTGCTGCTGACTTTTTTGTTCACTTCTATTTTATAAACTATTAATAAAAAACGTTTTTTTTCACATTGAAAAGAGCGCAAAAAAAAAAAAAAAAATGTAGTTAATTTGTAAATAACTTTTCAATGCTTTGTACCATTGCTGAGAGCTGAAGTGTAAACAAAACAGTTGTGGCAGGTATCGGTAAAAAAAATAAAATAAAAAAAATGGTATCGGTGCATCCCTACTGTGTTTCCCTGAAAATAGGACCTGGTAATAAGGCCTAGTTTAAAATGCTTGTAAAATCCTATAATCCACTCTATTACAGTAGTATATAATGTACAGTGTGTGTGTTCCTGTAATATAATTGCGGGGAAAAGAGCTCTGGCAGGTACAGAAGGGCAGAGTGGCGCTATAACAAAGGTATTTGGCACAATTATATTACAGAAACACACACATTGTATATAATATACTACTGTAATAAAGTGGATTATAGGATTTACAAGCATTTTAACTCGGTTCACTCTGGGGATTCCTGTCAGATAGGGAGAGATAGGGGGAGAGAAGACAGCACATTACAAGACCTACCCTGAAAATAAACCTGTGTCTTTTGTTGCCAAATTAATATAAGACTCGGGCTTATTTTCGGGGAAACACGGTAGTCATAGGTATACATAATCAGGTCATTTATCACAATGGAAGGTAATTTCAGTTCCAGATCGCTAAGAAATATCCAGTAATTAGCAAAACAACTTAGGAAGCTAAATGTAGCAAATTGACCAAATCTCTCAATGTGTGGTTGTGTGGCATGCCAACCTACTTCCTCCACATTCTATTAAATATATAGTTTAGTCATATCAGTAACAGCCCCGCCCCAATCAAAAAATATTTTTCTTAAACTGCTTTCACACTGGGCGGGCATTGACGGTAAAATGCTGCTAGTTTTAGCGTCGTCTTAGCGGCGCCATTCGACCGCTAGCGAGGCGATTTTAACCCCGCTAGCGGCTGATTAAAGGGTTAATTGCGCCCGTATAGCGCACTTTGCAGGTGCCCATTCACCGCCCGAAAGATGCCGCTATCAGGACTTGCAAGCGCACCGCCCCAGTTTGAAAGCACCTAGGCTTTCACACTGGTGATGCAGGGGAGGCATCTTTCAGGCGCTATTAGCCCAAAAGCGCATGAAAAACCCCCTAGTGTGAAAGGGGTCTTACTGTCTCTATTCACACTGAAGAATTTTTCCATAACTTCTTGTGACAACACGTCAATGAAACAGGAAGCAGGGGGAAATTACCCCAATTCGGAATGCAGATAGAAAAAAAAAAGAAAAAAAAATTGAATATTGTATGTAGTCAGCCTCTATGTCTATGCAAACCTAAAAAAACAAAAAAAAACAAAAAATTGACAAGAGTTGGGCATTTTGATTTTGCTGCCCAATACTTGAGCTTAGCTCTGGCCAGCTGTAGGCATCGCATAAACAGAGGATATTGGGCTCCTCAAGTCGCCACAATTTAAGTCCATTGCTCCCGAACAGACGGCTTTGCATGAGAAGGTCAACAAACGCTGAGCTACATAACAGTGTTCACTCCTAACTCTCATCCCAGCTGAGACCCAGGACTCTCGGGCTTTTTTCCATAAGGGAGGTAGCCATAGAGAAGGGAAGACATCTAAACAAAACAATCATGTGCCAGCTTTAATGACATACAGTTTCAGGTCCCTCATCTCTGTCCTGTGTTTTCATGCCTGATTAATTAACTACAAAATGTAAGAGCGGATTGCAGCATATTAGAAGGAATTACAGAGACAGAAGGCAGAAAGTACACGCCGTACAGCCAGTTACATCAGCTCAGCAAACTGGCAGAAAAACAACAGGAATCAATACAAATAGTCTGATTATGTAGTGACAGTACACAGGTCCGGGGGGGGGGGGGGGGGGTGGGCGTTCGGCGAGAACGTGCATTGCTGTGCCTATAACATTACCTAATACCGAATTTATACTTAAAGCTTAACTTCACCCAAAAACAAATACTGCCAGCCTGTAGATGTGGTTGCTGCATTCGTTTTCACCTGGTGATCCTGCCAATAACAGGGTGACAACCCTCACTCACCGTACTGTATCTATGGAGGAGCAGCATGGTCATTAAAAAGATGCTCTCCTGATGTGGACTACAAGCAACCCTCCCTTTGCTCATCTGGATGAATTAGAGGGACGTTGCTTTTGTAGTTCACAGAAAATATCAGAGAAAGCAGATGACATTGTTTGAGATTTCAGTGTAGTCCACAGGAAAAAAAAAAAAATAATGTTTTCTTCGAGCTGGTATTTCTATGTATTTGCAGAAAATGTCCTTGGAAAAAAAACAAACAAATGCAGCCACCACATCCAAGGACTGGTAACCTGCAATAGATTAACACTTTCTCTGCCACCAATGTATGCCATGAGTCGATAGCAGTAGGGGGTTTTACACAATGTGTGTAAATCTGACAAGCGGACTGTCCACTGTCAGGTGGAAGCAATCCACCTACTCACTGGATCACTTCCACACACCCCCGGTACACTTCACTCCTCCCTAACCCCCCCCCCCCCCCCCCATTATTCTTGGTCAACTCACAAATGATGACCTGACCTGTCGCCTAGGTAAAATTTTGAGTACCAAAGCTTGTCACCATTTCCAAAAGGCACTCGCAAATTTTAGGCTTAATGCTTTTGGGTAGCTTTTATATTTTAAAGTGGTTCTAAAACCTAAACATTTTCTTACCTTCATGCATTCCAGCACCCCCCATCACTTCTGGGTCTCGTTGGGAGACCAGGAGCCATTGGCCCTCAGTGCTGTCAATCAAAGCCAGTGACGAGGGAGCGGGGCCAAGTCCCACTGTGTGTCAATGGACGCAGCAGAAGGGCTTGGGAGCAAGCATGCACGAGTGCCCCCATGGGAAGTGGTTTTCCATGGGAGCACTGGACAGAAAGGAGGAGCCAGGAGCGCCGGCGGGGGCCTGAGAAGAGGTGGTTTGTACAGATTTTATTTATTATATATATATATATATATATATATATATATATATATATATATATATATATATATATATATATATATATATATATATATATATATATATATATATATATATATATGAATGAGAGAGAGAGAGAGAGAGAGACACACACACACACACACACACACACACACACACACACACACACATACATACATACATACATACATACATACACATATATATACACACACACTTTTTTAAATTTACATTTTGCTTTAACCTAAAATTGGGTAATATATTGAATTTGTGTGCCCTCAAAATTAATTTAGTGTATTTTTTTACTGACAATTTCCACTCAAATACTGTGTGATTGCAAATTGGAACTACCGCCATTTAATTCTCAAAAGTGGCCCTGGCAACAAAACGGTTAAAATGTATGTTTTTGGATTTAGATATTCTTAAAAAAAAAAAAAAAAAAAAAAAAAAATTGTGTGGCAATCACTATCAACTTCTCTACAACTTTGTTATGCCCACAGCCGCTAGTAACCCGTGCACAGAAAACTATTAGTTGTAGAAGGCCCTAACTGCAGAAGAGTTGGGCATCCACGGTGATGGCCAAAGTGTACATACTGACACAGATGCCGAACACCCATACCATCTAGCAGCCATGCATGAAATGCAGACAACATTGACTATGACTGTTGTAGAACTAAATTCACGTAGATACAACCATCCTTGCCAGGTGGAGGTTTAACCATCAACTCCAGGCAACTTAAAGATTATCCCTTGCAGTGGGGCTGCTCCCACAACTCCAAGAGTAAAATCGCTTGTGTAGGCCAAGAGTAAAAATCGCTTGTGTAGGCCAAGAGTAAAAATCGCTTGTGTAGGCCAAGAGTAAAAATCGCTTGTGTAGGCCAAGAGTAAAAATCGCTTGTGTAGGCCAAGAGTAAAAATCGCTTGTGTAGGCCAAGAGTAAAAATCGCTTGTGTAGGCCAAGAGTAAAAATCGCTTGTGCAGGCCAAGAGTAAAAATCGCTTGTGCAGGCCAAGAGTAAAAATCGCTTGTGTAGGCCAAGAGTAAAAATCGCTTGTGTAGGCCAAGAGTAAAAATCGCTTGTGTAGGCCAAGAGTAAAAATCGCTTGTGTAGGCCAAGAGTAAAATCGCTTGTGTAGGCCAAGAGTAAAATCGCTTGTGTAGGCCAAGAGTAAAAATCGCTTGTGTAGGCCAAGAGTAAAATCGCTTGTGTAGGCCAAGAGTAAAAATCGCTTGTGTAGGCCAAGAGTAAAAATCGCTTGTGTAGGCCAAGAGTAAAAATCGCTTGTGTAGGCCAAGAGTAAAAATCGCTTGTGTAGGCCAAGAGTAAAAATCGCTTGTGTAGGCCAAGAGTAAAAATCGCTTGTGTAGGCCAAGAGTAAAATCGCTTGTGTAGGCCAAGAGTAAAATCGCTTGTGTAGGCCAAGAGTAAAAATCGCTTGTGTAGGCCAAGAGTAAAATCGCTTGTGTAGGCCAAGAGTAAAAATCGCTTGTGTAGGCCAAGAGTAAAATCGCTTGTGTAGGCCAAGAGTAAAAATCGCTTGTGTAGGCCAAGAGTAAAATCGCTTGTGTAGGCCAAGAGTAAAATCGCTTGTGTAGGCCAAGAGTAAAATCGCTTGTGTAGGCCAAGAGTAAAATCGCTTGTGTAGGCCAAGAGTAAAATCGCTTGTGTAGTCCTAAGGGGAACAAAAATAAAAAAATAAAAAAAAAGGGGGAAGAAAGAAAAGGATTTACTTAACAGATCCTCCGCTTTTCCCTGCAGCATCTTCTCCCCCCACTCCCTAGCAGTCTAGGGTGAGGACATAAAGACCAAAGCAGGGTCAATAGTTCTGCAATCAACATATTGACACCGAGGGACAATCCACTGCCAGAGATTTGCTAGGGGAGCTGAGGATGGGGTAAAGTGTTTTTCCTCTCCCCTGGACAAAAATGAGCAATTGACCCTTGCAGGGAAGTTGGGCTTTAACTGTTGGCTGTGAAAGTTTGGGATGAGGACTTGTGAAAGATTGGGACTGAGTCCCTTTAGGTTGACTCCTCTATAAGCCAAAGAATGAATACAAAATCACTTTGGGGCCAATTTACTAAAACTAGAGTGCAAAACCTGGTGTAGCTGTGCATGGTAGACAATCAGCTTCTAACTTCAGCTTTTTCAATTAAACTTTGACAAAAAAGTTGTAGTAAACCAACCCCTTTAAGTCTATGGCACTAAATGCCATAGACGTAGCTGCGTTTAGGACTGGTGTCATTAATGCTTATAATGAATACTACATTCTTGAACACTGGTGGTAATTAGGTGTTCATTCTTACCAGGGTGGCTAGAGAGTGGAAATCTTTCGATATGGATGGGGAGGACTCGTATTGTAGTAGGCAATCGGAGGAGTCAGAAGCTGGAGTCAGTGGCCTCATCTTCAGCACTTCTCCTTTGTGAGATCGCTGACCCCAGGAACTCATACACACCAGAGCTTCCACCGCCTCAAAGTCATTCTGCTCTAGTGTGCTGCAGGAGGAACGTTCGCTGTCATGTCTCTTCCTTTCCAGGATCGACTCACAGATGTCCATGAAGTCAACCTATGGATACAAAGTAAAAGAGCGACTTGATCAATAAGAATGTCACACTCTAAGACACCGCCTGTGGATTTGGTCACACTAAAATAACACAACATAGTCCCTCCTGTACATCAGTGTCCTCAGTTTCCCTTTCACATCACAACACCCCTTAACATCACAGGCCCCCCCCCCCAATATAAGTACCTGTAACAATAAATAAAGCTATGATCTCAGAGTTCAGCTGCTGAATCTGAGCCTGCACAACCAATTAAAGTGGTAGTGAACCGCTGAAAAAACAAAACAAAAAAAATGCAAGACAGTAACATAATGTACTTGTATGCATGGCATACTAGCACATTATCAAATGCTTACCTTAGAACAAAGCCCCCGCAGCCGTGCCTGGTCACCGCTGAGGGAGCTGACATGTTCCCTCAGAGTTTCTTCCGTGTTCACCAGCTCCAGTGCTGCGAGTGGCCGGAGCTCCATTCCGGCAAGGAGTTCTAAAGTTCCGGCACAGTACACCGGACCTTCAGAGCGCATGCGCCGCAGCGGCTGCATTCAAGGTGAATAACTCCTAAACCGTACAGGTTTAGGAGATATTCATTTTACCTACAAGAAAGTCTTATTATAGACTTACCTGAAGTAAAAAATTACCAAAACGGGCAATACAACTGCTTTAAGGCTCCTTTCACACGATCGGACCGTTCAGGTCCACCTGTCAGTTTTGACGGCGGACCTGAACGGGCGCTCCATGTTAGCCTATGGAGCGATGGATGTCAGCGGAGACATGCCCGCTGACATCCAACCCAGTCCGATCTGCTAAAAGCAGACGGATGGCCCTACGTCCAGGTCCGTCGTTGGCAGATCGGATCGGGTGAGATCTGATGAAAACGGACATGCTGTCTGTTTTCATCCAATCCCTCCATAGGCAGCAGCGGCGCCTGACAAACCCCTCCCCGCTCAGTGAGCAGAGAGGGACCTGTCATCCGCCGGCTCGACGGAGATCAACGGACTGATCTCCCGCTGAGCCGGCGGACCGAGGCGGGCTCCGTGGAAACGGAGTCCGCCTCATGTGAATGAGGCCTTAAGGATATGTAAAGGTTTGTTTAAAAACAAAAAACAAACATGTTATACTTACCACCTCTGTGCAGTTGGTTTGCACAGAGTGGCCCGATCCTCCTCTTCTGAGGTCCCTCAGCGGTGCTCCTGGCTCCTCCTCTTCTCGAGTGCCCCGTTGGAGAGCAGCTCACCCTTGGGTCACTAATGCGGGCGCACGCCCGTGTCCTGCTACTGTGTCCATTGACACAGACAGGACTCGGCCTCGCCCCCCTTGTGTGATTGGATTTGAGTGACAGCAGCGGGAGCCAATGGCTGCGCTGCTATCAATCTATCCAATGAGGACCAGTTCAGGGAAGTAAAAGGGGGGCTCTGGGGGGCTGCTGCATCACAGGAGGTTTTTCACCTTAATACATAGAATGCATTAAGGAGAAAAACCCTCAAGAGTTTACAACCCCTTTAACCACTTCCAGCCCGGCCTATAGCAAAAGGACGGCCGGGCAGTGGTTCAGTTATCCTGACTGGACGTCATCTGACGTCCAGCAGGATAAACCGCGATTGCGCGCCTGGGGGGGGGGGGGGTTGCGCAGCGTGGTGATCAGTGGTGTGTCAGTCTGATGCCGATTGTTTATCAGTGCAGCTCCCCCGCGGATGCCTGCCCAGGACCACCAGGGATGCCCACAAAGGATGCCCACCAGGTGTGTCACCCTGGACCACCAGGGATATGCCAATCGGTGCAGCTTCATCAATGAAGGAGAAAACTTACTTATTTACAAAATTTTATAACAGAAACAAAGAAAAACTTGTTTTTGCCAGATTACAGATGAAATACATACACAAGGGCTGTTTGTTTGGCCTGCCAACAGATTTGTATTCATGGCTATCCACTGCTGAGACTAAGGCAGGCCATACAAGGTATGAATCTCAGCTGGATCAGGCCGCGATTTGGACCGTTAATGGGCAGGCTAAATGTACCAAGTTAATCGATCAACCAACTTGGGTACAACCAGCCTGCCTGATTCTCTTATGATTATCGCTAGCGGCTGTTGTAACCGCTAACGACCATCACCATCTACTCCCAGCAGGGATGACTTCCCCCACCAGGAGAAGACAATTGCTTGGCAGGAGGGATTCCCCTGTCAGTATTGTCTGTTGATGGGGAATTAAATTGGTGGATGCAGGAAAGAAATGTGCACTGTGCATGGGCTGCCTAACACAATTCTGCTCCATAGCATATCGAGCAGGGAGAGGAACTGATCTTCCTTTGCTGTAGTTTTACTTTAACTTACAGGTCCTCTGTCCACCCCCACCTAGTGATTGGACAGTGAAAGAAAATACAGCATCTCTCTGTCACTTTGCTCTCTCCTGCCATCAGCATGCTCCTTACACAACACACACCTGACAGGCTCCTTGTGCTGCTTCTCCCTTCCTCTCTCTAAACTCTGCTGTACAGTAGAATACAATGACACCAGGTCAAAATTGGGTACTTACACTGCATTTAAAAAATAAATGTAAAAATGTATTAAAAGGGATATTAGTTTGTAAAGATCTTTCAGCAGCTGATGTAGTCACTAAGGCTGGATTCACTCCTATGCAGTTTTAGTGCTTTTTGCAGATTTGCACTAGAGTCCATTTACCATGGTTTTCTATGGAACACGTTCTGTAGTGCAAATCTGCAAAATGCAAAAAGCACTAAAAATGCATAGGTGTGATTCCAGCCTTACTGAATATGCAGCTTTTCTAATTTATAACCCTTTTCTATGTTCCTGTTCAAGCTGGTGCCATGACCACTGCTCCCCGGGTTTCTTGTTTTAAGGTGGCTCCTTTTTCTCGCAGCATCCTATGGAGCCACCCTTGCATGCAGGGACTAGAGCTGTGCCTCCCTACACTACGTAGATCCACACAGCCCGGCAGCCTAGGATCCTCCTTTGTCCAAGTTAACAGACTGACTGCTCAGTACATAGTTAATGCTTTCCTGTAAAGACCAAAATTTCAGGGAAGCAGCACTGAGAAAACAAGAGCCAGCAACATTGAAAGTTGTACTGCAAATGAAGGGGTAAATCTATTAATAGTTTTATTGCGTTCAATGTGCCAAGCTAAAAAAGCTAAAGGGTTTTCTTTAAAAATGCCTTAAGAGTTCAGACACTTGACATTTTCCTCAATACACTTGCCAGGTGACAGGGCCTCTTGCACATCCCTGCATGCGTTGCTTCATTTCTGGCCATGATTAAAAGCTGTAATCACATTGGGGAGATTCCAGTTCTGTTCTGTAATTATAGGGAATGCACAGATCTCCTATGGCAAGCAACACTGGAATAATGAAATGAGGAAAATGAGCTAAATAAATATAAGTGGTGTAAATTAGCACATCTTCTGCTAATATAATTAAAGTATAACTAAGGGCAAAACCCATTAGGTTTTTATTGGGGTCTGTGCCCACACCAGGGAGATTCACCCACTCTGCTTACAATAAAAGTGAAAGTAAAAGAAAATCCCAAATTTCGAGTTGTCCCCAAAAAAGTATTAGATGATAAATCTTCCAATGAGGACACTCATCCTGATGAGCCTAAATGGATTCCCCAATTTAAATGGATTTCCTCTCACTTCCTGGCTTGGCTATGAGACAGGAAGTGATGGTAAATCTCCCCAATGGCAGATAAATGGCAATAAAACACTGACAAGGATTTTAAACCTCCCTTACTCTAAAATGAAAAACGGTAAAGTATAAATACTAAAATCGTTACAAAGTAGAGTTTTCAGCGCTATAACGTCTACTGTTAAAATGCAGCTGCGCCCCCCCCCCCCCCCCACACACACACACACACCTTATCCCGCTGCACTGCATACAATGAAGCACAAATCCCAGTACAAGTATCTTTTTTTTCGCTTCATTTTCTATGTGGTCTGGTGAAACCACAGCCCTTATGTGTGATGTGCATCTGGTGGGAGAAGCCCATGCCCCCCCCCTCCCACAGTGCCCAGACTGGTGGGAGAAGCCCATGCCCCCTCCCTCCCACAGTGCCCAGACTGGTGGGAGAAGCCCATGCCCCCCCCCTCCCACAGTGCCCAGACTGGTGGGAGAAGCCCATGCCCCCTCCCTCCCACAGTGCCCAGACTGGTGGGAGAAGCTCATGCCCCCCCGACAGCGCCCAGATTGGTGGGTGGAGACTATGCCCCCCCTCCGACAGCGCCCAAACTGGTGGGTGAACTTTTTGTGTAGGTGAACTTTGGCTTTAAAGAAAATCTGTGAGGTGAACTTACACTGGACCCTCTTCCCCATCGCACCCGGTCCTGAGGCCGGCGATCTCCCACACTGACACATGGTAAAGCCGCTTTACCGGTCTGGGGGATCAGAAATCCCCCACGGCTTCCTCTCCTAAAAATGTACCTCGGAAAGGTTTATATAGGAGGCATTCTAATTGGTCGGGACCGACCAATCAGAACCCACGTAGCCCGTCCTGTCAGCGCTGGAGAAGAGGAAAGCCGCGGGGATTTTCAAATCCCTGGACCGGTAAAGCAGCTATACGATGTGTCAGTGCGGGGGATCGCCGGCCTCAGGTACTGCGGTACCGGGTGCGATCGTGAGAGGGTCAGATGTAAGTTCACCTCACAGATTTTCTGTAAAGGTGAACTTACAATTTAAGGGTCCATTTACATCTGTTACAGCAACGCATGTTACATGAGCTGATGAGTTGCAGGGCCATTCGTCTTGAATAGCACCCAAAGGTACTAAGGCAAAACACATACAATCGCAGTGCACTACAACATATACCAATGCACCATGCTGCATTGCATTACGTTCATTTTGTGGCTATGACGGGATATTTTGGTGCATTTGCATTATTTTTTATGGGCTGCAACATACACTGAACTGAAGTGTGACAGAACGACCATTACAGCATTGCACAAATATAAAAAGGGCCCTAAATGTGTCCGTTCATTCTTCCCAAACCCCGCTTACATAACATTACCTCCATGTTGATGTTATAAGCCAACGGTAGAGCCTAAAAAAATCGATCACAGTGAAGGAATTCATCTCAATAGAGATGCAATCACCGTATTAGGGCCCCCGGGCCCCCCAGCACTTGTTTCTTCAAAATCTCCCACATCAAAGTCTCATTCAGCATTCATCGAAGTGCTTGTAGGAGGGGGGAGGGGAGCAAATCAATGCCGATGTTGTTCCTAATGCTTTGCTGCAGGATCACATCAGACTGAATACCCCTGTCCTGGCATCGGGCACACGTGGGGTGCCCCCCTATCCTGGCATCGGACACACCAGCACACGTGGGGCACCCCCCTTTCACCCCCCGTCCTGGAATCAGGCACACCAGCAAACGTGGGGCGCCCCCCTTTCACCCCCCGTCCTGGAATCAGGCACACCAGCACACGTGGGGCGCCACCCTTTCACCCCCCGTCCTGGAATCAGGCACACCAGCACACGTGGGGCGCCCCCCCTTTCACCCCCCGTCCTGGAATCAGGCACACCAGCACACGTGGGGCGCCCCCCCTTTCACCCCCCGTCCTGGAATCAGGCACACCAGCACACGTGGGGCGCCCCCCTTTCACCCCCCGTCCTGGAATCAGGCACACCAGCACACGTGGGGCGCCCCCCCCTTTCACCCCCCGTCCTGGAATCAGGCACACCAGCACACATGGGGCGCCCCCCCTTTCACCCCCCGTCCTGGAATCAGGCACACCAGCACACGTGGGGCGCCCCCCTTTTATCCCCCCGTTTCTGGAATCAGGCACACCAGCACACGTGGGGCGCCCCCCTTTCACCCCCCTTCCTGGAATCAGGCACACCAGCACACGTGGGGCGCCCCCCTTTTATCCCCCCGTCCTGGAATCAGGCACACCAGCACACGTGGGGTGCCCCCCTTTCACACCCCTTAATATGGGGTCATTTGGTGAAATGTCTGAAAACGTGACATCAACAATTTCCAGAAAGGAAAAAGAAAATCCTTCCTCAGCGCTGCCTGTGCGGTGTGTGTGTGTGTGACTCGCGCCGCTCTCCGTGTCCTCAGATAACCTGAGCCAACATGGAGATGAAATGTCACAGTACTCTCCTCACAGGCTAAATTGGACCCGACGTCTGCTTATCACTCACAATCATTTACCAGAGCAAAACACAGTGTCAGCCAAACACAATACTCAATGGGCAACATTTATCATAAGTGGAGCAGCTGTGCACAGCAACCAACCAGCTACTAGCTTCAGCTTGTTACAGAAAAAAAAAAAATGAAAGGCACAAAATGATTGGTTGCCGTGCACAACTGCCTTAGATTCTGGCTGCTCTAGTTTTGATAAATTCCCCTCAATTTCTATTAGCCAGTGCAAGGAGCAATGATGAACAGTATCCCATGGCAACCACATCAATGAAAGAGGACTTCTGATTGGCTGCCACAGATGAATGCACTTTCCAATTGTCCCCATATAAAAAAAATAATGAGGAAATGTGAAATGTACTGCTCACAGCAACCACATTTCTGGTGGCCATGTGCCAAAGAATGAAGGAAATAGTACGGTTACTGTTTTCTTTTCTTTTTTTTTTTTTTTTTAATTTTGTGTTATAAATCAGCCCCTCGCACAGAACAAAATGGTGTACAGTTCAGCCGGCCATACACAGATCCACAGCATGGATGGCCGATTCTGCAGTGCTGGCTACTGTATTGTGACCAGCAGCTGTCAGAACACCCAAACAGTGGCTGGATCGGATTGGATGCTACGACTGTTGGGTTGACCATTTCCCACCCAGCTCCCTCAATCTTTCAATTGAAGGACGGCAGTGCAGGATGCCAATAGGGCCACCTGTGACGCAAAATTCAGTGTGTTCATCGGGAACTGGATGAACTTTGCTCAGTCTATGGCTAGCTTAAAATGATTAACATGACCTGATTTCTGATTGGTTGCTATGGACAACTCGAAGGGTACTTTTCAGCAGTTTGGCATCATTGCAATGTGCCTGAAGTTTTTTGCAGGTTGTCCACATAGGCTTCTATTCTATACTTTTCTGAAAATGCACCAAAAGCCCTGCATGCTGCATCTTTGGTGCACAACTAAAAAATGACAAGCTAGGGCAATGAAAAGGTTAAACCAGAACCAAAGGCATTTTCATCACCCTTGCAGGCAATTTACTGCAGAAGACACGTGCGGTGTCAATTCTGCAAAATAACGCACCTACCTGCCTGCTCACAGTGTTCTGCAGCATGTACACCGGGCTGCGCATGCACAGCTCAGCTTACATATCCGGAACAGTCCTTGTGTGTGCTGAACTGACTCCTATGTATGCACAAGAGTTACATCATCCTGTGCCAGCCAATAAAGAGGCCCAAAGATTTGCACTCTGGGAGAAGATGCCAGAGCCAATGAGAGACACCTTGAAAAGGGTAGATGTTAGGCTCCTTTCACACTTGTGCGACTTGAAGCAACGCCTGTGTAATCTTGAGTTCTATGGACCTCAAGTCGCATCAAAGTCGGACCAAAGTAGTGCAGGGACTACTTTGAGGTCGCTGCGACTTGAAGACTCACAGATATGAAAGGTACTCATTGGAAATCATGGGGTATGACTTGTCATGCGACTTTGCAGTCTCAAGTCGCATAAAATGTGAAAGGGGCCTGGGTGAGAAGGTAAGTGACTGACTTTAGTTCCACTTTAACAGGTGATTGGTGTCACCAGCCGCACAAGGGTGTTCAAAGAGACAGAAGATGAACCCTCTGTAAGGAGTTTCCCTGTGTCTCTGCACACCTAGCTCCAAGTTTACTTTCACTTTAAAGAGTTGGTTGGGACCAAGCAGACTCAAAGCAAATATTACAAAAAACTTCTGCATTTGTGGTCAGTGCTTTATAAACCGTATGCGTCATCAGCGACACACAGCGCCACGTTCCTGCAGTACTAACAGAGACTTCCCGTCTACGGCTGGAACAAAACCAAACTTGGCTCAGCACTAACCCATCATTCACAGGAAGCACTGCATTCTACCAGCAAATACAAAGCTTCCTCCGAATGGCTGACGTGAGCGAATGGTGTCACCATCTCCACCTCAGCCAATCAGAGGAAGCCTTGTATTCATTAATAAAAATGCAAGGCTTAGTATGAATGGCCGAGCAGCTATTTAAAAAGGGAGAGTACCTTTCTGTTGGCACTTGCGCCCACTTCCTCGTTCTTCACCTAGGTGAGGATGACGTCACCCCACCCACCTAAGATAGGCTTCATTCACACAGCATATGTGTACTTCCTGCACAGAATGCAGGTGCTTGCTAGCAGAGCTAACCAAAGACCCTAAATAAAATACACACCTAAAGTGGTCACGTTTAGATGCGTACAGTGCTTAGACACTTGTGCGACATGGGACTGCCAAGTCGCATAACAAGTCGTACCCCATGATTTCCAATGAGTACCATTCATATCTGTGTGACTTCAAGTCGCAGTCACTTCAAAGCAACACGGCGCGGCTACGATCGCCGCGCGTGCATTTTGGGACGTCGCCCCAGAACAAGAGCCGCACCGCCCGTCGTCATTTGATGGCGGGGCGGCCGTCGACTAGTTAAGTGGTTAATGAATTAATACAAAACTAAACAGTAAAGTTAGCCGATTTTTTTTTTTGTACAATGTGAAAGATGATGCAATGCTGCGAGAATTGTGATCTTTATTTTTTTTTTTGCTTAAAATAAACAAAAAAAGACAAATACACAAAAAAAACAAAAACAAAAACACAACATTGAGATTCTCATTTTGGTCAGAATTGTGCAGCTCTAGTGTGCATGCTATGGACACAGCAGTATCCTAATTCTATTGTACACTACTACACGGGGCCCACATTTTCCTTTGTAGACACAGCTGTATATATGGCCCAATTAATTCCTTTAGTGTTGCATTTAAATGCTTACAAAACTATACGCTGTATGCATCTAAACGCAGCATTTAAGATCCCTGTGTAAATGAGCCCATAATCCCAGGAGGCTGCAGGACCCGTCTGTGGCTTGATCTTGTGCAGTGATGAGCTGTCTGATTGGTTAGGAAGTCACAGCCGTCTCCCTATTCCTAGTTGGCGTCTCCGGGGATGGCAGTGTTGAGAAGGTTCAGTTGCAGGGAAGACAGCGCTGGACTCCATAGCTTGGTCAGTATCAGCAGTCTGCACAATTTAAATCTGCTGACATTGTCGGGTGAAGTTCCCCTTTTAACGAGGAACTCATCATTCATCAAACTGCTGAGCTCATTTCCTGTGTTGTCTCCACAGCGGATGGCTGACCTACAGCAGTCAGGCCACTTCTCACCATCAGCCTGAAGTACGATGAGTAATAGAAGCTGAACGTCACATCACACTGAACACGGGGCATGTCCCAACCTGCTCCCTGTGTACAGCTGTTTGTTATTAGGCCGCTCAGACACACATAGCTGCAGGCTCAGGAATCCCCTGTACACAACACCCATCTGATTGGATGGGATCACTGCATACTCAACCAGAGGAATCTCCTGTACACAACACCCATCTGATTGGATGGGATCACTGCAGACTCAACCAGAGGAATCTCCTGTACACAACACCCATCTGATTGGATGGGATCACTGCAGACTCAACCAGAGGAATCTCCTGTACACAACACCCATCTGATTGGATGGGATCACTGCATACTCAACCAGAGGAATCTCCTGTACACAACACCCATCTGATTGGATGGGGTCACTGCAGACTCAACCAGAGGAATCTCCTGTACACAACACCCATCTGATTGGATGGGGTCACTGCAGACTCAACCAGAGGAATCTCCTGTACACAACACCCATCTGATTGGATGGGGTCACTGCAGACTCAACCAGAGGAATCTCCTGTACACAACACCCATCTGATTGGATGGGGTCACTGCAGACTCAACCAGAGGAATCTCCTGTACACAACACCCATCTGATTGGATGGGGTCACTGCAGACTCAACCAGAGGAATCTCCTGTACTGTACACAACACCCATCTGATTGGATGGGATCACTGCAGACTCAACCAGAGGAATCTACTGTACACAACACCCATCTGATTGGATGGGATCACTGCAGACTCAACCAGAGGAATCTCCTGTACACAACACCCATCTGATTGGATGGGATCACTGCATACTCAACCAGAGGAATCTCCTGTACACAACACCCATCTGATTGGATGGGATCACTGCATACTCAACCAGAGGAATCTCCTGTACACAACACCCATCTGATTGGATGGGATCACAGCATACTCAACCAGAGGAATCTCCTGTACACAACACCCATCTGATTGGATGGGATCACTGCATACTCAACCAGAGGAATCTCCTGTACACAACACCCATCTGATTGGATGGGATCACTGCATACTCAACCAGAGGAATCTCCTGTACACAACACCCATCTGATTGGATGGGATCACTGCATACTCAACCAGAGGAATCTCCTGTACACAACACCCATCTGATTGGATGGGATCACTGCATACTCAACCAGAGGAATCTCCTGTACACAACACCCATCTGATTGGATGGGATCACTGCATACTCAACCAGAGGAATCTCCTGTACACAACACCCATCTGATTGGATGGGATCACAGCATACTCAACCAGAGGAATCTCCTGTACACAACACCCATCTGATTGGATGGGATCACTGCATACTCAACCAGAGGAATCTCCTGTACACAACACCCATCTGATTGGATGGGATCACTGCATACTCAACCAGAGGAATCTCCTGTACACAACACCCATCTGATTGGATGGGATCACTGCATACTCAACCAGAGGAATCTCCTGTACACAACACCCATCTGATTGGATGGGATCACTGCAGACTCAACCAGAGGAATCTCCTGTACACAACACCCATCTGATTGGATGGGATCACTGCAGACTCAACCAGAGGAATCTCCTGTACACAACACCCATCTGATTGGATGGGATCACTGCATACTCAACCAGAGGAATCTCCTGTACACAACACCCATCTGATTGGATGGGGTCACTGCAGACTCAACCAGAGGAATCTCCTGTACACAACACCCATCTGATTGGATGGGGTCACTGCAGACTCAACCAGAGGAATCTCCTGTACACAACACCCATCTGATTGGATGGGGTCACTGCAGACTCAACCAGAGGAATCTCCTGTACACAACACCCATCTGATTGGATGGGATCACTGCATACTCAACCAGAGGAATCTCCTGTACACAACACCCATCTGATTGGATGGGATCACTGCATACTCAACCAGAGGAATCTCCTGTACACAACACCCATCTGATTGGATGGGGTCACTGCAGACTCAACCAGAGGAATCTCCTGTACACAACACCCATCTGATTGGATGGGGTCACTGCAGACTCAACCAGAGGAATCTCCTGTACACAACACCCATCTGATTGGATGGGGTCACTGCAGACTCAACCAGAGGAATCTCCTGTACACAACACCCATCTGATTGGATGGGGTCACTGCAGACTCAACCAGAGGAATCTCCTGTACACAACACCCATCTGATTGGATGGGGTCACTGCAGACTCAACCAGAGGAATCTCCTGTACTGTACACAACACCCATCTGATTGGATGGGATCACTGCAGACTCAACCAGAGGAATCTACTGTACACAACACCCATCTGATTGGATGGGATCACTGCAGACTCAACCAGAGGAATCTCCTGTACACAACACCCATCTGATTGGATGGGATCACTGCATACTCAACCAGAGGAATCTCCTGTACACAACACCCATCTGATTGGATGGGATCACTGCATACTCAACCAGAGGAATCTCCTGTACACAACACCCATCTGATTGGATGGGATCACAGCATACTCAACCAGAGGAATCTCCTGTACACAACACCCATCTGATTGGATGGGATCACTGCATACTCAACCAGAGGAATCTCCTGTACACAACACCCATCTGATTGGATGGGATCACTGCATACTCAACCAGAGGAATCTCCTGTACACAACACCCATCTGATTGGATGGGATCACTGCATACTCAACCAGAGGAATCTCCTGTACACAACACCCATCTGATTGGATGGGATCACTGCATACTCAACCAGAGGAATCTCCTGTACACAACACCCATCTGATTGGATGGGATCACTGCATACTCAACCAGAGGAATCTCCTGTACACAACACCCATCTGATTGGATGGGATCACAGCATACTCAACCAGAGGAATCTCCTGTACACAACACCCATCTGATTGGATGGGATCACTGCATACTCAACCAGAGGAATCTCCTGTACACAACACCCATCTGATTGGATGGGATCACTGCATACTCAACCAGAGGAATCTCCTGTACACAACACCCATCTGATTGGATGGGATCACTGCATACTCAACCAGAGGAATCTCCTGTACACAACACCCATCTGATTGGATGGGATCACTGCAGACTCAACCAGAGGAATCTCCTGTACACAACACCCATCTGATTGGATGGGATCACTGCAGACTCAACCAGAGGAATCTCCTGTACACAACACCCATCTGATTGGATGGGATCACTGCATACTCAACCAGAGGAATCTCCTGTACACAACACCCATCTGATTGGATGGGGTCACTGCAGACTCAACCAGAGGAATCTCCTGTACACAACACCCATCTGATTGGATGGGGTCACTGCAGACTCAACCAGAGGAATCTCCTGTACACAACACCCATCTGATTGGATGGGGTCACTGCAGACTCAACCAGAGGAATCTCCTGTACACAACACCCATCTGATTGGATGGGGTCACTGCAGACTCAACCAGAGGAATCTCCTGTACACAACACCCATCTGATTGGATGGGGTCACTGCAGACTCAACCAGAGGAATCTCCTGTACTGTACACAACACCCATCTGATTGGATGGGATCACTGCAGACTCAACCAGAGGAATCTACTGTACACAACACCCATCTGATTGGATGGGATCACTGCAGACTCAACCAGAGGAATCTCCTGTACTGTACACAACACCCATCTGATTGGATGGGATCACTGCAGACTCAACCAGAGGAATCTACTGTACACAACACCCATCTGATTGGATGGGATCACTGCAGACTCAACCAGAGGAATCTCCTGTACACAACACCCATCTGATTGGACAGTTTAGGTATTTTCTTACAGTGATGAAAAATCTAAAGTGGATTATAAAACACTTGTATGATCAGATTGTATAATGTAGGATCACCAAGTACCTTACAATTTGATTGTACAATCTCATTTCGATCCCTTTCAGGAACCTATTGGATTTGGTAAAAATGAAATGGATTGTTCGGATGTGTTGTATTAGAGTTTCAGTAAATCTTACATAGACTGTACAGTGTATGGCCAGCTCTCTAAAAGGTGTAACAATTCCTGAAAGCACATAATGTCACCATCTCCTTTTATTCTAATGTACAGGAAACAAGAATGCTGAGGAAAGGAATTTAATAAAACCGGCAACCAATCAGCTTCTAGCTTAAGCGTGTTCTGTTCAGCTTTGAAAATGGAAAGTGGAAGCTGATTGGTTGCCATGCTCAAGTCCCAGTAGACCCTTCACAGCACACAATCTCAGATCACAAACGATTCCTTGTCTGCAGAGCTCGCAATCAACGGCTCGATATAAGCCCCACCCTGGCAGTGCCGATCAGCTGTCATCCTCCGTGGACGGAGTTGTTTTGCAGATTATGGGCGGAGCCTATCGCGGACAATGAGAAGTGAGCACAACGTTGCCCCACCCAGAGACAAGCAGGCAACAACTGCGGGCCCCGCCCCTCTCGGCCAGCCCAGAGGGCGGGACCGCGCGATCCAAATATAGACTTCCAATACGTCATCCATTAAAATAGCCATGTGAGGGGGGCCGGGCGTGGGCGGGGTGGGAAACGAGGTGGGCGCGACAGTGGAGCCGGTGGGCGGGGCCTGCGTTCAAAAACCATCCAAAAACGAAAACAGGCAGGGCGGTTGTCATTTAACCCCCTTTATATAGAGAGCATCCTACGGCGTCTAAGGGGTTACAGGATACCCCGCACCCAACACAACCACACAGAGCTCCATTTCCTGGGGCGACACTCAGCACCACTGACATCTCCCACACCATACAATACAAAGCACCACTGACATCTCCTATACAATACACAGCACCACTGACATCTCCTATACAATACACAGCACCACTGACATCTCCTATACAATACAAAGCACCACTGACATCTCCTATACAATACAAAGCACCACTGACATCTCCTATACAATACACAGCACCACTGACATCTCCTATACAATACACAGCACCACTGACATCTCCTATACAATACACAGCACCACTGACATCTCCTATACAATACACAGCACCACTGACATCTCCTATACAATACAAAGCACCACTGACATCTCCTATACAATACACAGCATCACTGACATCTCCTATACAATACACAGCACCACTGACATCTCCTATACAATACACAGCACCACTGACATCTCCCACACTATACAAAGCACCACTGACATCTCCCACACTATACAATACACAGCACTATATATGATTAACACAGGACTCATACCACTACATTCTGCACATAAGAGCACTAAGCCCATACTATACTGTATATAGGGGCACCGATCCCATACAAATTACTGTATAGAAGAGCCCTGAGCCCATCAATTACCATATATAGGGGCATTGATCCCATTTTATACTGTATATAGGGACATTGCAGCAATACTATACTATGTATAATAGCAATGAGCCCTGCATACAGGGGAATTGAACCCATACTATACTGATTACATACAAAATACAGTATAGAAGAGCACTGAGCCCATTACTATATATAGGGGCACTACCCCCATACTATGCATAAAAGCACAGAACCCTTACCAAATACTGAATATGAGAGCTCAGATTGCATAGATTTATAGTCACTGAACCCATTCTATACTTTTATATGATCACAACACTGAGCCCATACTGCACTGTATATAGGACCGACTGTACACAGCAATAAGCCCATACTATATAGGTCTGATCATAGTACTGAGACCATATAATACTGTATATAAGAGCACTAAACCTTTACATTATGATCACAGCCCACATTTTTTTCTTTTAATAAGAGAGTGTGTGTAAATATATATATATCTATGGGCTCAGTGTTGTGATCATAATTATTAAGTATTATATAAGGTACAGTGATCTCATATACAGTATTATATGGTCACAGTACAGTGATGGGAGCGCTGAGCCCATACAATTCATTACATCTGCCCATAGAGCAGCGTTATCATTATGACAGGACTAAATCTCCCAGGAGGACATCCTACACCCACCCCTGCCAGTGACAGCACCATAGAGCCCACTATATACAGAGTGATGACACTATGGTGCTATATACAGATGATGATATATACAGTGAGGGTGTATACACAGATGACAGATTAGTATTATATACAGATGATGATATATACAGTGAGGGAGTATATACAGATGACAGATTAGTATTATATACAGATGATGATATATACAGTGGGGATGTCTATACAAAGTGATGAGACACAATGACAGATCCTCCTCCAGTGATGGTCCATCCACCTGTAAGGACCAATCACAGAGCCCCTGTATAGGACAATAATAATAATAATAATAATAATATAGGTGATAGACTGGGTGTATATATAGAGGATAATGTGTATACCATAGGGGGTTCCCTGGTGTAACATTCCTATGCCACCCTCTCTTTGTCTGCCCCCAATCCCAGCACACAATGGTCAGTGGGTGACTTACAGCCCTGTCGGTGGTGGTGATGTTGATCATGGTGTCAGGCCGGTCCAGGGTAACAAAGGATGGAGCGGTGTCGGTAGCAGGACGTGGTGCCGCCTGCCAGAGCCGGGGCTGCTCATCAGCAATAACAAGCTCGCCTCCTTTGCATTGGGGATGTTACCTCGTCGTCATGTTGCATGGGAGGGCCCGGCTCCGGCGTGCACACCAACACACAGCGGGGAGGGGAGGCGGGGAAGGCAAGGTGAGGACATCGCACTCATTGCACAACCAAGGGAGGGAGGGGGGAAAGAGCCGCGGGCCAATCAGCGCTGGCCTCGGCCTCCGCTCAGCCAATGGCGGCCGAGCCGGGAGCGTGATCAGCTCGTGTTGAAGGCATGCCGCTCAGGGCTGAGTGTGCGAGAGCTTGGAAAGTAGGGGAAAGGTCGCGCGGCGGAGGGGGCGTGTCTGGAGAAGAGAGACGCGGTCTGTCACCGAGGAAGCCCCGCCCTGCCGGCTCAGACAAATACACGGAGGGAGCCGCCTGTGTACTCGGCTTGGCTCCCCTGGGGGGGTGAGAGATGCTGGGCCAAGACTTCAATACAATACAATGCTGTACAGTGCTGGGGGGGCAGAGGAATGCTGAGCTGGGCTCACATAGGCGCCTTGTACCCGCCCACTGACACGCCCACCGGGGAACTATAGATGTTTACAAAGTGCACAGTTCAGGCGAAGTGCACAGTGACAGCACACAAAGAGGACCTGTCATTCCTGTACTGTGTACACCGCTAATACTATATACTGAGACAACAGGCACAAGCTGGATCAGCTATGGTAACCAATCAGCTTCTAGCTTCACCGCTTTCCATTAAAGCAGAACTAAGCCCTGCTTCACACTTAAGGATCCAGTCACACCTGAGCGCTCTGGATCGCAGGTGGAATTACCGCCATTCCAGAATCGCAGTGGGATGCATTTGCGATGCCATTATTTCTTAATGGCACCACAAACGTGCAATTTTACTACGATTGTTAGGCATCAAAATGCTCCATAATTGCGGCAAAAATCTTAACCGCATACCAAAATTTGGTACATGACCTTCTTTTGGAGTGGAGGGAGGCCCATTCAAATGAATGATGCCGCTGCAAAAACGCTTAACAAAAAAAAAGCTTAAAAATCAAGCTGCAGCAGTTGTCGCTGCAGATCGCTCAGGTGTGAAAGGAGCCTAATGCGGTACGGGAAGCGCAGCGGATCCTGTGTATTTCCCACACTGCATTGCAATCAAACAGCGTCCATGCAATCTGCTGCGGGAGTCAATGTTGTGTTAACAACACCCAGAAACAGCTCATAAAACGCAGTGCGATTGCCAGAATCGCATGGATGTGATTCAGGTGCAGAAAAAAGGGACCTGCACCATTTAGGTGTAGATGCGATTTGAGCCATACAAAATGTATGGCTCAAATCGCATCGCCCAGACATCGCATGTGATGTGCACAGATATGTTGTGCGATTTCTGTGCAAGTCACACCAATGTGAACCTAGGCAAAAGTCACCCTACTTACCTCCTCTCTGTTAGGTGTCCCTAGCCAGCAGTCTTCATGTACCTATATAGGCTGATGCATGATGATGTAAGTCCTACACAGGCGCAGACTTCAGTGACCCCGACATGCAGGGACTGTGCTGGGGATATAAGCTGCCCGCACATACACAGCTCAGTTTACATGCCACAACAGGCAGTGACCAGGCAGGTAGGTAGGCAGATGTATTTTATTGCAGAAGAGACATAGCAGGTCTCTTCTGTGATGAATACCTGGCCTGTTCCCAAGTGTTTGTGCCCCCAGTTCCTATTTTCTGGCGGTAGTAAAACCACCAGAAAAATAAAAAAAAATGCCCCCCCTGCAGGTTTAAGTCATAATGTGCTGGGAAGCACCGCATATCAGTACATTATGACAGACTTACCTGAACACAGAGCCCTCCAGCACGGCACTGTCACAGCTTCCCAGGTTCCCAGGTTCGCAGGCTCCAGCTGTATGAATGATGTCCCTTCCATGCATGGAGCTCTAAAGGTCCAGCATTGTATGAGATATTTTTATGGAATTTTTATTTATTTATTTATTTTGCTGGTAATGGCGGTGATCAGCGACTTATAGCGGGACTGCGACATTGTGGTGGACAAATCTGACACTAAGTGACACTTTTGTCATTTTTTGGGGGACCAGTGACACTAATACAGTGAACAGTGCTAAAAATATGCACTGTCACTGTACTAATGACACTGGCTGGGAAGGGGTTAACATCAGGGGCGATAAAAGGGTTAGGTGTGTTCCTAGGGAGTGCTTACTAACTGTGTGGGGGGGAGTGCATTTACTGTAAGAAGGCCGCCCGCGATATACCCGAAAATGGGGTACAGCGCGGGTCTTAATTGCCGGGAGGGCGTCCATGGACATCCTCCTGAGCAATCGCTGTTTGCGCATCCCTGCGGGTCACGCGCCACGCGCTCTGTGATCACTGAGTCAATGAGACTCGGCTGATCACAGATCAGAGTAAGGGGTCGATCCCAGCCCCTTTTCACATGATCAGCTGACAGCCAATGACGGCTGATCACGTGATGTAAACAGAAGCTCAGTAATCTGTATTTTTTTTGTTCCTCACGCTGTCAGCATGAGGGGAAAAAAAAGCTGATCACCAGATTCAGTCAGAGGAACATCGGCCCCTCACACAGAAAGCCGCGGTTGCATTTTCTGTGCCCACCAGTGTCAGCTGCCAGTGCCACCTATCAGTACCCACCAGTGCCAACCATCAATGCCCACCAGTTCTGCCAATCAATGTCCATCAGTGTCTCATAATCAGTGCCACAGATCAATACTGCCTATCAGTGCCACCTACCAGTGTCACCCATCAGTGATCATCAGTGCCCATCAGTGCCGCTTATCAGTGCCACCCATCAGTGCTATTTCTCAGTGCCACCTATCAGTGCCCATTATTGCTGCCTTATCAGTGCCCATCAGTACCACCTATTAGTGCCCATCAGCGCAGCCAATCAGTGCAGCCTCATCAGCGCACATCAATGAAGGAGAAAAATGACCTGTTTTCAAAATTTTATAACAAACTATGAAACAGTTTTGGGGGTTTTTTTTCAAAATTTTCGGACTTTTTTGTTTTATTCAGCAAAAAAATAAAAAAACCCAGCAGCAATTAAATGTCACCAAAAGAAAGCTCTATCTGTGTGAAAAAAAATTATAAAAAAATCATTTGGGTACAGTGTAGCATGACCGTGCAATTGTCATTCAAAGAGAGACCGCGCTGAAAAAGCTAAAAATTGGCCTGGGCAGGAAGGGTACCCAGTACGCAAGTGGTTAACTCTTACATGGGTCATATAATACATTAAAACTGAACTCTGGGCAGATAGAGGGTCCTATTCACACTTGGGCTGAGCATTATTGGTCGTTTTTTGTCTGGAGGTTTTTTGTTACTATTTTTAGTCAATAGAAAGTTCCCAAAAATGTGCCTTGTGTGCGTTTTGTGTGTTTTTCAGGCACTCCCATTGAAGTCTACTGGGGCCAAAGCACACAACTAGCCCCCAAAAGTACTTCATGTACTTTTTTAGGTGACAGGCTTCAAGCTACACTATGCTCAGGTACCAATGAATATAATTAAAATCATTGGGGTTGATTTAGTAAAGGCAGATAGACTGTGCACTTTGCAAGTGCGGTTTCCTCAAAGCTTAGTAATTGAGGGAAGCTCTGCTGACTTCCATATCCAATCATGAGCAAGCAAAAATGCTGTTTTATTTTTTTCCCCTTGCGTATGATTGGATATTTTTTGCAAGAAGATGCTTCACCCCATTTTGGTTCCATTCACATTTGTGCAACTTGTCATGCAACTTTGTACATCAAAGTCGCATGACAAGTCGTTCTCCATGTTTTTTAATGATAACCATTCATGTGCAACCTAAAGTTGCAGCAACTTCAAAGTAGTTCATGCACTACTTTGGGCCGACTTTCATGCAACTTGACGGCCATAGACTTCAATGTTAACCTTCAGAAGTTGCATGAAAGTCGTACCTGAATGTTATACAATGTAACAGTTGTCCATTATCACTGATCAAAGCCAAAGTTGTATCCAAGTTTCACCCATCCAAAGTTGTGTCAAAGTTGCACCAGCACTCCAAAGTCGGCGCAACTTTGGAGTCGTTCAAGTGTGAATGGAGCCTTAATACGTTCGGGCGCAACTTCGCATGCAGAGTGCACAATCTATTTTCCTTTAGTAAATCAACTCCATTGTGTTGAGTGTTTAAGCACTTTTGGAGAATTTTCAAATCGCTCAGGTGTGAACAAAGCCTAAAAAAGACATACATTTATGCAGCTCAGTACGTATATTGATTGGTTTGCACAAAAGTTCTAGTGTCTACAAAATAGGGGATAGATTTATGGCATTTACACCCACAGCCCTGGGCAGAGCCACCCCTCTCCAAACCACCCCCCTCCCCATGTTGAGGGCATGCGGCCTGGTATCGTTCAAGAGAGGGGGGGTGCTCGCTCGTCCCCTCTCTTTCCTCACCCGCCGGGCTGCATGGTCCGATAAGGGTCTGGTATGGATTGAGGGGGGGGGGGGGGGCCCACACCATTTTTTTTTTATCTTGGTGTGGAGGTCCCCTCCAAATCCATACCAGACTCAAATATTTTAGCCAGCAATTCTTTTTTTTACATTCAGCTGCAGCTGATGACTCATCGGTTGTTAGGAATGCGGCGGCCAGCTTTCTGGCCTGCTCCTTAGCAACCAGCTATATACAGTGATTTTAAAGGGAACAAAAAAAAAAACACAAAACGTAAAATGCATGCAAAAACCCATCAAAAACCCAGGTTTAAAAATGCAAGATGCACCACAAAACATGCCTGAAAAATGCATCGACCACAACCGAATGGATGTGAACCTAGACTAAAAATCATCCAATTATTTTTCAGCCCATTAAAATGGGCTCTGAGGGCAGGTGTTCACTAACTGCTGTGATTGTTTATTGTACATAATAAATCAGATCAGTGATTGCTTTGTAACTATTTGGGTTGTGCGCTAGTTTGTGCTCGTGCATAGGTTGCTTTTCACAATGGAAGAATGTGACTGGTTTCTGGGAGCAGAATTTTTTACACTGCTTCAGATTTTGTAACTTCTCCCCCTGTGTACTTTGGTCTCTACACCTTCTCTGCACAAAGAGCACAGCCCCCAATGAAAAAAAAAACGCATTTTACTATCACAAGGACTGTACGTGTCGAGTCATAAACACTCCGTCACAGGGTTTATACAACATGTTGCTATCCTGATAAAGTGTTCTCGATGATGGAAAAAGTTAATATTAATTGTGCTTCACAGTTGCAGATCTGATCTTCTTTTATGGCTTTCCTCTGTTTGACTTCTAGATATGAGGACCATACCCATTTTCCAGGAAAAAGCAACTCCTGCCTTCCCAGTATTATAAAACCTAGACAGGAGAGATTAGAGCACATTGGCATTCACAAGGGTTATCAGTCTGAGCTTTAGAGAGGAAATATGCCAAATAATTAATTCTATAAAAAAGGTATAGCATCATTTAAAGGAAGCCTGTGTTGGCCATATGTAGGCTGACATTGTGGACCTTCTTCAGAAAATGTAGGCGCCTGGCTCTTATGCTGTTCCTCTAGCTTTCATATCAGGGCCGATCCTAGGGTCACAGGTGCCTGGGTGCAGAAATATTTCTGGCGCCCCCACATGGGCGTGGTCATCTTGCTAACTCCTCCCCTTTACTGAAATGGGCACAGTGGCTGTGTTTGATAGGCACAGTGGCAGCTTTTGGTGGGCACAGTGGCTGTGTTTGTTGGGCACAGTGGCAGCTTATGATGGGCACAGTGGCTGTGTTTAATCGCACAGTGGCTGCGTTTGATGGGCACAGTGGCTGCTTTTAAGGGGCACAGTGGCTGCGTTTGATGGGCACAGTAGCTGCATGTGATGGCCCAATGGCTGCAATCGATGGGCACAGTGGCTGCGTTTGATGGGCACAGTGGCTGCTTTTAATGGGCACAAAGGCTGCTTTTAATGGGCACAATGGCTGCTTTTAGGCGGGCACAGTGGCTGCGTTTGATGGGCACAGTGACTACGTTTGATGGGCAGTGAGGCCGGCCTGGTGCAGTGCAGGGGAGTCACTCGCTCACAGCAAGGCAGCTGCTCTCTCTTCAGAAACGCTCCACTCCCTCTGAGCCACACTGTCTAAACAACATGGCAGAGGTGGGCGGAGCTTGTTCACTAGCCGCGGAGGTGGCTCGCTATGAATGCTGGGGCTGACGTCACTGATTGCTAGCTAGACGCCGGGTGGCCGACGATTCTAGCAAGTGAGCAACCAGTGCAGTCAACTTCAAGTGAGTGCCACAGACAGCTTCGGCTCCCTTCTTCTGCAGAAGATTACAGTGCTGTGGCGCGGTGCACCCCGTGCACCCGCCCAGGATCGGCCCTGTTTAATATTATCTTGGTCACTTATACATAACAAGCATGAACATTCATGTGTATCCTGCCTGGATCAGGGACAGTATTGAAGTCAGGCAGGCAGTTAGTATTTTCTAAACAATGTAATGAATGCCAGCCTACATGTAGGCAGGTGTCTACAAGTGTTGAGTTCATTTTAGTCTGCCCAGGTAGGGGAAGAATTAATTTGGGATATGCAATTTCCCCGGAATAGGTTCTGTACTCCACCCTGGTCTGTATAACAAAGGGTGAAGTCCGGGCTTGGGGGCTCAAGCAGGACCGGATGGGAAGTAAGAAGGTCCAGCTTGAGGGGAAGATTTAGCCCGGAGCAACGCTTGACTGCCACCCTAAGGGGACTTACCTGCAAGTAATTTGCCTAATATGGATCTCTATCGGCAAAGGGCAGCCCAAGGTAGTTAGTTAGGAATGTTATTTATGTGACTGTGATGTTTGCTTCAGTAAAGCCTTTTAACTGTACTCTAAGCCTGGTCTGAAGTTATTCAAAGGGGTGCATGGAGTCACAGAAGAATCAGTGTTTGTAAAACATACACAGGGTGGAAGAGGAAGGCCAACACAAAAAGGATTAACTCGGCAGAAAAGTTGGAGGAAGAGAGTAGTTGTCAGGGGTAACCATAAACTGGTGGGGATGTATAGCAGCCAGTCAATAAAGTGTGGTACTTGGCGTAGGTGACAAGTCCTCCAGTAGCGAGAGGGTTGATGTACTGATTGATTCCCCAAAAGTAACCGGGACCTAACCCGCGTTATGGAGACCCCATGTACCTAGCGGCATGGTATGGAAGAGTGGAAAGAGATAATCAAATGCAGGCATGAGGTCTGTGCAAGTGCACAGCGGAACCCCGCTGGGAAAGGTACACTGGATTGGTGGAGAAGGCCTGGGCTCAGCAAAGTCCCTCTCAAATGCTACATACATTGAGCAAGGGAGTGTGGAGAGAGAATCTGTACATTGAACTGCTGCACATGGTTTACAGCTCATCTCTAAGCCGGGGTTCAGCCTGAACGTTAACTTTCACATGAACGTTTCTCGTTTACTTTGGCCTCAGCCAGTGGTTTCCTGACAATGCATCTGGCTGACAACTGGGACTTTGAATTTCATAAGGTAGTATCAGCTTTCCACTTGAATAAAGTTATTGTATTTCTGTTATTTTGCACCCTAAGAAAGTTGCATTACTTTCTTTGAAAGTATTCACGACAATTAGGGTGTATTTGAATGCAATGTCGTAGGTCAGATTCATGGTTGTAGAGGGCCCACATAAGGGACTTGCAGATCTACTACTACTTTGTCACACTGGATCCAGCAAACTGTTGTCCAAGCATATGGTTTCGAACATCTGGAACCACCATTCCTGTTTACAGTGCATTCTACTAGAGTGGTATGTACATCCCGGGCTTGCAGGTGGCCTGTAGGACCAGCTGCAGCTCCCCTTTTACGGTTGAGCGATAGTCTCCATTTTGGATGCTAGGGGTCTCCCTGTTTAGATAAGCACTGTATAAATAGAAGAAAAGTGGGGAGAAGTTGAAGGTTGTTGGTAGTAAAGTAAGAGGGAACAGACAGAAAGAACACTGGTTTCTGATTTAGGGACTTATGGGAATCCAAGGGCCCCACCGGCAGACATCATGCATCATGTAGTTCACCGAACCATGGCTGAACTCTCCCTAATCCTGAGTGAGCCAAACCAGATTAGCCAGATGAGTATTTGTTTATCACTTGAGCGCCAGAAGGTTTTATCCCCTTTATGACCAGTTAATTTTTGCTCTTCAGTACTGTGCTACTTTAACTGGCAATTGTGTGGTCATGCAACACTGTACCCAAATTAAATTTATATAATTTTTTTCACACAAACAGAGCTTTCTTTTGGTGGTAATTGATCACCACTGGGTTTTTCATTTTTTGCTATATAAACCAAAAAAAAGACCAGACATTTTGAGAGCAAAAACTATATTTTCTACTTTTTGTTATAAAACATATTCAATAAAATGTATTCTGCTACATGTCTTTGGTGAAAAGAAAAAAATCTCAATAAGTGTATATTATTTAGTTTGTGTGAAAGTTATTCTACCAACTATGTGTAGCGCAACCCCTAAGAAGCCGCAGATGAACTTGGATCTCCCCCACTCCTGCACAGCCAGGCACGCCAAATTTTCACAGGCACTCCAGAGTCACAGTCTGTGACTTTGTTTTTGTTATTTTCTTTAAGGGTTAATATCTTGGATAGGGATGGGGGGTTATGGGATGCCCACTTGACTTAGCAAAACTTTAGCAACAACCTCAGGGACATCTTCCTATATAAAGTCTATATACAGTCTCCTTTACACTCTTCATGCACACGCTTGCTGGCTCCAGCTGAATCAGTAGATCTGATAAGCCCTCAGTCAGATTTAAGCAGTGTCCCTTTACAGCCAGGAACCCGTAGCCTCTTGCTGTGTAGCAGATGTCAGTGAAACAGCTTGCACATCTCCTCCTGTGGCTATTGATCCCAGCACCACCTCTTCAGGCACTGCCAACCCACCTGGCTGCAGCTGCCCCTTTCACCAGCCCTCCAGCCTAACACTTCACACCAGTCCTCCAGGCTGACTCTCTCACCAACCCACCTGGCTGACTCTCAGGAGATCTCCTGGGGAAGGATGAAGACTTAAAGGGGTTGTAAACCCTCTTGTTTTTTCACCTTAATGCATCCTATGCATTAAGGTGAAAAAACACCTGGCAGTGACCGTCCCCCCCCCCAGTTTTTCTTACCTGAGCCCTGAAATTTCACACGTCGGAGTCTTCCTCTGCCCGGGGTTCTTGGCTCTTGATTGGATAGATTGATAGCAGCGCAGCCATTGGCTCCTATTGCTGTCAATCTGCTGCTGTCAATCAAATCCAATGACGCAGGCGCCGGGGGACGGGGCCGAGTCCGGAATTCTTGTCTATGGACGCAAATGCTGGACTCAGGAGCACGCCTGCAAGGAAACTCCCCCGGGAAGGCCCTTCTCCTAGGGCAGTGGTTCTCAACTCCAGTCCTCGGGACCCACCAACAGGCCAGATTTTAAGTATTACCTTGGGAAGTTGCAGACTAGAATACTGCAATCACTGAGCAGCAAATGATATCACCTGTGATGTATTTCAGCTATCTTGCAAACCTGGCCTGTTGGTGGGTCCTGAGGACTGGAGTTGAGAACCACTGTCCTAGGGGGTTATCTGATGCAGGGAGGAACCGCGAGAGCCACCGAGGGACCCCAGAAGAGGATGTTCGGGGCCAGTCTATGCAAAACGAGCTGCACAGTGGAGGTAAGTATCATAAGTTTGTTATTTAAAAACAATTAAAAACTAGCCTTTACAATCACTTTAAGCCCACCACTGTCCTCAGGGAGACTAGCTACATGTGTCAGCCCCCCCCTTGTAAGTCCCCAGCTGTGCTGATCTACTTATGCTGTCCTCCAGGAAGGGCTTCCTCTGTTCCAGCACCCGAGCCACCCAGCCCAAGGCAGGAACCCCCCTTAGATTCATAGGCATCCCTAAGGGCCATGACAGCCTCCTCAGCACTATATCTCCATCTTCCACCCGACTGCCCCTGCAGGCATGGTTCATGTCTATTTATGGAGTGGTCTCAGCCCCCTCCCAGCCAGCTTCTGGGGATTGGCTGAGGCTCCATAAATATTCAAGACAGCTCCTCTTAACCTCCACCCACTAGCTCTAGAACATTTTCCAATGTCCCAGAAACAGAGGGAGGCACAAGAGGAGCTGTCAGGATGAGTCACCCAGCCCTGACTCACAGAACCCTGACCCAGGTTCACAGCTTAGGCTTAACCCTGAGCTAACTAAATTTACCTACTCTAACAAAACCCACTCTACTTCTAGCACACACTGGAGGGTGCTAAATATGGTATATATATTTGAACATTGATCAATCCTGATGTACTGACGGCCTATCTCATTTCTTGACGCTCGAAAAACAAATGCTAGCACAGTACAAAATAGCCCCAAAATTACCCCTTTTTGGAGAGTAGACAGTCTGAGGTATTATGTAAGAGGCATTGCAAGTTTTTAATTTTTTTGTGTCACAATTTTGTGGAATATTAGGAATTAAAATAAAATTTGTTTATTTTACATTTTTTTTATTTACACACTTCCATCAGTGCAGTACAGCATCATCATCATCATGTGACTGGTGTGGCAGTGATATAGGTACACTGACTGGTGACAGTATGTAAAATATATATATATATATATATATATATATATATATATATATATATATATATATATATATATATATATATATATTTTTTATTTAATTTTGGAAACTTTCTTTTTTTTTTTTACATTCTTTCATCAGAGCAGCTCAGTGTCACCAAGCTGTCATGTATGGGTTAACCATGCATAAACAGCTTGCTTTTCATTGTGATTGGCCACAGCTATTCACATGGTACAGGTAGCCAGGTACCATGTGATTGCTGTGGGCCAATCACAAATCACAACAGTAAGCAAGCTGTTCATGAATATGAAGCCATTCATGATAGGTTGTTTACATTGTTATCATTTGATCACTAAGACCAGTCATAGTGATAACATGATACCCAATTTAGATTACCTGTAACTGTAATCCACAAGATACAGGAGGGGCGTGCTGCACGCTCTTAACCCAGAGCAGACACAATGATGTACATGTACTGTATGTGATTGTGCCTGCACATGCCGCCATGCTGCAGTATAAATACTGTGGCAGGTTGGCAAGTGGTTAAAGACTGCTGTGTGCAGAGGATTGAACCTTATGCAACCAATCCAAAAGTTCAACAAAGCAAGTAAAAGTCTCTTCTTTGCCTATTAAAGTAGAACTATAAGTAGGTACAGAATGATAGGTAAAACGTATTTTCATTTTAGAGTAGAGTAAGGGATGGTTATAATTCCTGTCAGATTTTTTCCCCATCTATGTCCCATTGGGGAGATTAACCTTCACTTCCTGTCCCATAGCCAAAACAGAATGTGAGAGGAAATCCCTGCAAATTAAGGGAATCTTCTGGGGCCCCCCAGGTCACCAGAACTAATGTCCCTATTGGAAGATTTCCCCTCTATTACTTTTTGGGGACAACCCAAGGGATTTTCTTATACTTTCACAATGATAATGGTAAAAAAGGACAAATAGAGGAGGTGAATCTCCCTAACGGGAACACAGACAGCAATAAAAAGCTAGCATTTGTTCTAAACCATTTCCACTATATCCAAAACTATAAAAGAAAAAAAAAAAACACACATTTTGCCTTTAGTTATGCTTTAACCACTTCCCGCCCGGCTTATAGCAGAATAACGGCCGGGCGGTGGTTCAGTTATCCTAACGTCATATGACGTCCGGCAGGATAACAGCCACTACGCGCTCGTGGGGGCACGCATCGCGGCGATTGGTGTGTCAGTATGACACACCGCTACACCGATCCCGGTAAAGAGTCTCTGGTGGAGGCTCTTTACCACGTGATCAGCCGTGTCCAATCTCGGCTGATCACGATGTAAACAGGAAGAGCCGTTTATCGTTTTTCCTCACTCGCATCTGACAGACGCGAGCAGAGGAGAGCCGATCGGCGGCTCTCCTGACAGGGGGCAATCAGCGCAGCCCCCCCCCCCCCCCGCGGATGCCCACACTGGAGCACCAGGGACACCACCAGGACCACCAGGGATGCCCACAACAGAGGGATGCCACCCTAGACCGCCAGGGATGCCAGTCAAGGGCGTCCCTAGGAGGGGCAAAGGGGGCCCTGACCCCCCCCAACATTATGCTGTGCCCCACCATGTGCCCCCCCCAATATAAAAAAAATTTTTTTTTACAAAAAATCAATGTCTAAGAGGGAGAGCGTCCCCAGTCAGCTCCTGCAGGTGATTCCTCCTCCCTCCCTCTGCTTGTTGACACTGCATAATGCGAGCGCTCACACGGCCACCCGATCTGCTCCTTCCCCTGCATCCTCATTGGCAGGGAGAAGAGCGAGTTGCAGGAAGGACTCCACCAGGACTCTAAGTTACTGAAAAAAACTGACTGATTTCTCCTATCCTTAGGACAGGAGAACCAGCCTGTAAATTCCAAGAGATGCCAGACCAGAGCAGTCAATAGCAGGGGCAGGACAGCAAGAGGAGGCTGGGGAACCCCACAGTGGCAGAACACCAGGGCCCGGAGGCAAGACAACCTTTGCAACCCTGATAGTTCTCCCACTGCTTTGGACCCTTATATTTTCTTGGTATGCTGGTGACATATATCTCTTGTTTTCTTCCACCCTGGGGGGGGCCCCAATAGAGTAGGAAGGGAGCTCACTGCAGAACATGTAAAAGGGTAATTGTGGGGTCATAGTAAGGGGCCCCAGTATATATAGATATATATAGATATATATAGATATATATATATATATATATATATATATATATATAGATATATCTATATAGATATATATATATATATATATATCTATATAGATATATAGATATATCTATATAGATATATCTATATAGATCTAGATCTATATAGATATATCTATATAGATCTAGATCTATATAGATATATATATATATATATATATATATATATATATATATATATATATATATATATATATATATATATATATATATATAGATATATATACACACATTTTATAGTTGCCCCCCTACTTTTGTCCCTGTCCCCCCATGTGCCCCCCCCCCCCCCTAAATATGAAAGCTGGAGACGCCACTGATGTCCAAGTGTCTGTTACTATCTAGGGTGTGGAATGGTGATACCTTTTAGTAGCTCTTACCCCCAAAAGGAGCCATTGAGAATATGCTCGGGTTCTCCCAAACAGTACTGAGGCTGCCAGTCACAAAAGCTCAGTCCCACGTGCACCAAAAATTCAGGCTCAGTCTAGGGGATGCCCACGGGATGTATTTTTTGTATTTATTGCTGAAGAACTTTAACAGGAGAGGGGTATAGGGCCACAGAATTCTCCAACATGACTCTCTGAACAATTCAAAAGCAACTTTTCTGGAGGTAGCAGGGAATGGTCAGTATATATAAGATCGTAGAGTAGGAGTCCCTAGGGGGACCAAAGGGGGCCCTGACCCCCCCAACATTATGCTGTGCCCCACCATGTGCCCCCCCAATAAATAAAAAATTTTTTTTTACAAAAAATCAATGTCTAAGAGGGAGAGCGTCCCCAGTCAGCTCCTGCAGGTGATTCCTCCTCCCTCCCTCTGCTTGCTGACTCTGCATAATGCGAGCGCTCACACGGCCACCCGATCTGCTCCTTCCCCTGCATCCTCATTGGCAGGGAGAAGAGCGAGTTGCAGGAAGGACTCCACCAGGACTCTCAGTTACTGAAAAAACTGACTGATTTCTCCTATCCTTAGGACAGGAGAACCAGCCTGTAAATTCCAAGAGATGCCAGACCAGAGCAGTCAATAGCAGGGGCAGGACAGCAAGAGGAGGCTGCGGAACCCCACAATGGCAGAACACCAGGGCCCGGAGGCAAGACAACCTTTGCAAGCCTGATAGTTCTCCCACTGCTTTGGACCCTTATATTTTCTTGGTATGCTGGTGACATATATCTCTTGTTTTCTGCCACCCTGGGGGGGCCCCAATAGAGTAGGAAGGGAGCTCACTGCAGAACATGCGAAAGGGTCATTGTGGGGTCATAGTAAGGGGCCCCAGTATATATTTATATATCTATATATAGATATATATAGATATATCTATATATATCTATATAGATATAGATATATATATATAGAGATATATAGATATATCTATATAGATATATATCTATATATATCTATATCTATATAGATATATATAGATATATCTATATAGATATATCTATATATATATACACATTTTATAGTTGCCCCCCTACTTTTGTCCCTGTCCCCCCATGTGCCCCCCCTAAATATGAAAGCTGGAGACGCCACTGATGCCAGTAAGTGTCCAAATAATGCCAATTAGTGCCCACACATCTTGCCACTCAGTGCCAGTCAGTCAGTGCCTGCCAAATGTCTCCTCATCAATGATGCTCAGCAGTGCCATCTATCAGTGTCCATCAGTGCCACCCATCAGTGTCCATCAGCGCCACCTATCAGTGCCCATCAGTGCCAATCAGTGCCCACCCGTGCCACCTATCTGTGCCGCCTATCAGTGCCCATCAGTGCCGCCTATCTGTGCCCATCAGTGCTGCATACCAATGCCACCTATCAGTGCCGCCTATCAGTGCCACGTATCAGTGGCCATCATCAGTGCCAACTCATTGGTGCCAACTCATCGGTGCCACCTTATCAGTGCCCATTAGTGCACCCTCATCAGTGCCCGTCAGTGAAGGAGAAAACTTATTTATTTACAAAATTTTATAACAGAAACAAAGAAAAAAAATTATTTTTTCAAAATTTTCGGTCTTTTCTTATTTGTTGCGCAAAAAATTGAAATGCCAGCAGTGATCAAATACCACCAAAAGAAAGCTCTCTTCGTGGGAACAAATTGATTAAAAAATTTGTTTGGGTACAGTGTAGCATGACCGCACAATTGTCATTCAAAGTGCGACAGTCCTGAAAGCTAAAAATTGGCTTGGGCAGGAAGGGACAAAAGTGCCTGGCAATGAAATGGTTAAGCTGTGTGGCCTATACCTGGGGTACCTTGAATGGAATTTGGCTCTGTGAGAGGCAGTGGTGCTCTGGTGAATTGAGTTGGTAAATGCAGAACCCTGTCTTTACCATCCATCCAGTAGTCCTGAAAACCTGAATGCCGCGTACACACGAGCGGACTTTAAGGCAGACTTTGCCCGGCGGACGGGATTTCGTCGGACAATTCGATCGTGTGTGGGCTCCAGCAGACTTTGTTTTCTCAAAAGTTGAACGGACTTAGATTTGAAACATGTTTCAAATCTATCCGACGGACTCGAGTCCGGTCAAAAAGTCCGCTCGTCTGTATGCTAGTTCGACGGACAAAAAGCCACGCTAGGGCAGCTATTGGCTACTGGCTATGAACTTCCTTGTTTTAATCCGGTCGTACGTCATCACGTACGAATTCGATGGACTTTGGTTGATCCTGTGTAGGCAAGTCTGTTCATTCAGAAAGTCTGTCGTAAAGTCCGTCGAAAAGTCAGCGGGCAAAGTCTGCCGTAAAGTCCGTTGAAAAGTCAGCGGGCAAAGTCTGCCGTAAAGTCCACTCGTGTGTACGCGGCAGAAGTCTGATAGTTGGTGGAATCCTGGATGCACCAGGCTGGGACCCTGTGTATTTAGAATATAGGGGGTTTGCTGATAGAAGGTGGAGGTCTCCTAAGTCCCCAGCAGGACCTGGCTTATTAATCACTGCTAAGGGTTGCTACAGGCTATGTGGTCATCAGTTCATATGTTCACCACATTTTCCAGAGTGGATGTGGCAGCTGATGACAGTTTTGGGCATAAAGTATTGCAGGCACTATTACCTTTACTGTTTTATTATGCTAGGAAATTAATAGTGCTCTCCTGGAAAAAGCCTACCCCTCCAACTGTTCCGGCAAGCAAGGCACTCATTAATAAAGCCATGCCTCTATATAAAGCCAAGTATACCAGTAGAGGAATTCCTCATACATTTGATAAAGTGTGGGGTGGATGGATGAACAGTGATTCTATGGTATCTGATTAAATGGATATATTCTATTACTTGTGGGAAATTCATGTTATGTCAGGTATGAAGCTGGGTGGGTATTGATGATCATTAAGTATATAATGTTATAGGGGGTGGGCTGTGGACCTAGGAATTTCATATGCGGGTCTGATGTTAGTATTTGATGGCAGGTGGTATACCATAGCTGTGTGGAGGTAGAATATGTCATTCTATGAAACTACGTTCAACTATATTGATAATTGTTGTTACTATGCTCATGTTTGAAGCCTCAGAGTTATACTGAGGACCCAATGCTGAGACGTGTTTTGAATTTTTGTTGGGGAGTGAGGCCTGGTATCATACTATCCCCCAATTTTTATGTGTGTTTTTCTTTTGTATGTCATTTAAAAATTCAATAAAAAGGAGTTTTGCAAAAAAAACCCCAAAAAAACGGCTAAACCAGCTAAACTGGCCGAGATTCGAACCGTTAATGGGCAAGCTGAATGTAGCAAGTTGATCGAGCAATCAACTTGGGTACAACTAACCTGCCGGAATCTCTTGAGGTTATCAGCAGCAACTGCTATAGCCTATAATCACTGTCTTCTCCTGACAGGGATGGCTTTTCCTGCCCACCCTCACTCCCCAATGACCGGCAGGAGGGATTCCCCCATCAACACTTTCTGTGTTGATGAGGGAATTAAGCAAAATTCGCTCCATGTATGGTTGGCCTGAATCTGGTTTTCTGTTATTTTTGCCCACCCTGTTGTGGCACATTCCAGCAGGTATAGATTTAAAGCAAAAGCTGTGTCCTCCAATGATTATTCATGTCATTCATTAGAGGACAAACTGAGTTGCTTCATAGCGTGGTGGGTTCTGGCCACCAAAAGTGGTGCCCCCTGGGCTGTCTTTTTAATTTTTTTTCTTTATCTCCTATGCAGACAGCAGGAAACATTTTCCCAGTCTTTCCCCACCTAATGATCAGACTACAACATTAAGTAAAAGTGTCCTTCGCGCTATAGGTGAGTAATAGTGAAAGTGTGTAAAAGTACACACATAAAGACTACAACATTGCAACTTGTCACATGGAGAGGGGTTTAAGCAGGGGCTGATTTGTGTGATACAGTGCCTTGAAAAAGTATTCATACCCCTTGACATTTTCTCATGTTACAACCAAAAACGTAAATGTATTATGTGAAAAGTGTGGCGTGCATTTGTATTTAGCCCCCCTGAGTCAATACTTTGTAGAACCACCTTTCACCGCAATTACAGCTGAAAGTCTTTTTGGGTATGTCTCTACCAGCTTTGCACATCTAGAGTGAAATTTTCGCTAATTCTTCTTTGTAAAATAGCTCAAGCTCTGTCAGATTGGATGGAGAGCATCTGTGAACAGCAATTTTCTAGTCTTGCCTCATATTCTCAATTGGATTTAGGTCTGGACTTTGACTGGACCATTCTAACACATGAATATGCTTTGATTTAAACCATTCCATTTTAGCTCTGGCTGTATGTTTAGGGTCGTTGTCCTGCTGAAGGTGAACCTCCGCCCCAGTCTCATTTCTTTTGCAGATTCTAACAGGTTTTCTTCTAAGATTGCCTGTATTTGGCCCCATCCATTTTCCCATCAACTCTGACCAGCTTCTCTGTCCCTGCTGAAAATAAGCATCCCCACAACATGATGCTGCCATCACTATGTTTCATGTGGGGATGGTGTGTTCAGAGTAATGTGCAGTGTTAGATTTCCGCCACACATAGCACTTTGCTTTTGGGCTAAAAAGTTCAACTGACCAGAGCACCTTCTTCCACATGTTTGCTGTGTCCCCCACATGGCTTCTCACAAACTGCTTTCTTTCAACAATGGCTTTCTTCTTGCCACTCTTCCATAAAGGGCAGATTTGTGGAGTGCACGACTAATAGTTGTCCTGTGGACATATTCTCCCACCTGAGCTGTGGATCTCTGCAGCTACTCCAGAGTTACCATGGGCCTCTTTGTTGCTTCTCTGATTAATGCTCTCCATGCCCGGCCTGTCAGTTTAGGTGGATGGCCATATCTTGGTAGGTTTGCAGTTGTGCCATACTCTTTTCATTATCCGATGATGGATTGAACAGTGCTCCGTGAGATGTTGAAAGCTTGGGATATTTTTTTTTTCATTACAATTTTTATTGGTTTGCAGAAAAACAACATAATTGAGGTCACATAGTCAAACCGTAAGCTGCGTAAAGGCATACCGGTGATTCATCTAGGAATAACAGATTTAGCAACAAGCTTGTCTTGCATTCCATTAGCGACTCCCAGTAACTTAAACTATAGTTCAGCATAGGAGGACCTTGTTGCCCTGCTCCACGCTGGACACCCCTAAAAGGATCATGCTGTGTCCAGCGTGGGGCTTAGGCCCCATACGCTCGTGTCCTGTACAGTCCCTTAAAGGTCCCCTAGCGACGAGACTAATGCATCTCCGACCCCCTAGGAGACCATGCCTGCAATGTATCTTGACCTCTAAAGTGAATGTAAACCCCGAATACCGTTGGTCCTTAGTCATAAAGACCTTATCATGAGGTGAATAACCAGTGTCCTATCGTGAGGACTTCATAAGAAAAATAGAGAGCAAAGTAGGAAAAGAAAGGAAAGAAAAGAAAGGAATAGAGGAGTAGCTGCCAGCCTGAAGGATGTCAGTCCCAATGGTCAGTGGCCTATAGCACCAGTTGTGCCAGGTATCAGGGAAATGCCCAGATGTTGGGCCCAGGGTTACCATATCACTTCAAACTGCTTAGTTGTGTCCAATAAGGAGCTAACCAGTTTTTCTTGTGCCATTATCCAGGAAATCTTTCTTTTCGTGGATAATAGGGAGACTTTGGGTAGTTTCCAGGCTTTGGCTATAGTCATTTTTGTCCCTGTTAGGATAAACAGGATTAGTTTGCGAGTGAGTTTAGGGATATTCATCGCAAAACCATTAAATAAGGCTATTGCAGGCGTTTGGGGGATCGCACAACCTGTGACCCTGCGGATAAGGTGGAAGACTTTATTCCAGAACCCCCCGAGTCTGGGGCATTTCTGTGCAGCAGAAGAAATGTCCGATGCGGTACATCCCCTTGTCTAGCCACCATTTGAATGCTTTGCTGTCCATGCCCAGTTGAAATAGCGGGTTTCCGAACATATGAGCTAGTGGTTGGGTATCAGAGACCAGGGAGGGAAGTTTCCTCAGAGAGTCCCACAAGGAGAGTGAGTGTGAGAGGGTCGGAGAAAGAATGGGTGGTCTGCTTTTGGATGGACACCATAGCAGAAAATCCAGGGTGAACATAGGTTCTGCCTGTCTCTCTATGGCTACCCAATCTGGTTTTTCAACTTTAAGATATATGGTGTACAATTGTGCTTACTGTGCAGCCTGGTCCCTTCTAATCGGGATAAGGAAGGAGCGGAACAAATATAGTAACCTAGATAGGAGGTTCTTCTTGACCAAGTTAATTATACCCGTCCAAGCTATATTATGTGACGCCCAACTCCTGAGATCTGCTTCTAGCTTCTTGTACATTGGGGGGGTAGTTTGCTTGATATAGGCGTTCAACCTCAGACGTAAGATTGAACCCCAAGTATTTGATGGAGGTGTGACTCCATTCAAATTTGTAGGTGTCCTGTAGGTGGGAGACTAAGGAGCGTGGCAGTGATACATTTAGAGCTTGAGACTTCAACATATTTACTTGTAGGCCTGATACTGTAGCAAAGTTGTTTAGTAATTGGCATACATTGGGAAGGGAGGAGGTTGGGGACGTTAGAAAGAGCAGCAGATTGTCCGCGAATAGGGCGCATTTATGGGTTGTTCGGCCGCACTGAACACACCCAATACCCGGGTGAGTGCGTATGGTTATTGCCAGTGGTTCGACCATGATGGCAAATATCAGGGGAGACAGTGGACAGCCCTGGCGTGTGCCCCTGGCTATCTTAATCGGGTTAGAATAGAACCCCTGAAGTCTAACCTTGGCTTCTGGGGCAGAGTATAATGGTTCTAGGATCCCTATAAAGGGAGTACACTTTAAGTCTAGGGGAGAGTTTTGAGGCGACCATGGCCCCTTTTTTGTCCTTTCGCTGGTAGAACTTGGCCCCTGTCCATCTAATGTTTTTATCAGCTTTTGCGGTTAGAGCCAAGTTTAGAGCCACTCGAGCTGCATCGAGAATGGCCCTAGGGACACTCATGCGGTCTTTTTTGTGTTGTTTGCTTAGAGTAGAGAATTTTTTCTCAAGTCTCTCTATTTCTCCCAACCTTTCCCTTTTCTGTTGTGTCGCAATCTGCATAAGCTTACCTCGAATGGTCACTTTGTGGGCCGCCCAGAGAGTCTCTGCTGAAATATCCCACATCATTGAGATGGAAGTATTCCTGCAGGGCCCCATGTATTTCGGTTACTCTGACGGGATCGTTCAGGATGGATTGGTTTAGCGTCCAGTGGGAGGAATGTTGTCTAGGCGCATCTCAGCACATTGTTAATAGAACCATTGAGTGATCCGACCAAGCCACATCCAAGATGTCGGACATAATGGCGAACGGTGTGTGGGGTGTGGCGAGTAGGATATGGTCAATTCGGGAGTGTGATTGGTGTGGGTTCAAAAAGTGAGTAAAGTTCCTATATGGTAGGGTTTAATTCCCTCCATATGTCTGCCAAGCTGTACTGGAATATCATTCTCGCTAGCTCTACCAGGCCTAATCAATCATGTATTGAAGGGTTTAGTCTTGTCAAGGCCTCAATCAAAAGCCATATTGGAGTCACCTCCCAGGATTCTGATACCCTCCGTTAGGGGTCCTAGGGTTTGAAACATTCTCTGAAAGAATTTTGTCTGTCCTCTATTGGGGGCAATAGTATTATATGAATGAGTATAGACAGTCATCAAGAGTTCCTTTTACCAGGAGGAATCTTCCCTCTGGGTCTCTGTGTTCCAACTGTGGGGTAAATTTGTAGCGTTTAGAGAACAATATCGCCACTCCTTTCATTTTGTCCTTGGCATTTGCCAGGAAAAACTGGGGGAAGTGTGCATGGAGGAACGAGGGGGTGTACCGGGAAATGGGTCTCCTGCAGGAGAACTACGTCAATGTGGCAGGATCAGTATACCTGAAAGGCTTTCTACCTTTTTACGGGTGAATTTAGCACCTGTGCGTTATGAGAGATTATTCGTAGGCGAGGTGTTGCTATGACATCGCTAGCCATGGAGCAGAAAGAGATGATTGCTAATCTTTCCATGGTTACTTACCTTGTTCCACAGAGGAGACGGGGGAAGTCGATTGGTAGCAGGGCTGTTGGGGCTCCCAAGGCCACTTCGCAGTGAGATAGCATCAGTAGGCTGGCTGAAAAAGAAAAGAGATTAGTAAGGAGATAGGGGAAGAGGAAGAAACATATCAGCAATATCATAAAAACCGTAGGGTCTTTACTAGGCCCGGAATGAAAGGAGGGGAAGGACTCCCTTCTCTCATTCACAACACATTCTTTGGTATAGCCCGTAAGTAGGGCTATATTCCTACCACCCAGAGTTGAAAACAACATGTCTGAGTAGCAGGAGGAGGTGCAAGGCGTCTGCCCCGGCCCTAAACAGTATTGAAATAAGATTATGAGTAAAGGGAGAGGAGGGATTTTAACGGTGCAAGTTAGTTACATATAGAAAATGATTATGATATCTTATCTCTTTTTCTTAAAAAAACCCAATTTTATTGTTAACATTAAAAACAAGCACATATACTCATCAATTATGACAATACAATTAAAACAAAGCAAAAGTGGTCAAAAAGTAGGGAATGGCAGGTAGGATATACACTACATATTCATAAATAGTGGTCATTGCATACTAGCCCGACATGTTTCGCATTTGTCGCTTTATCAAGGGGTATGCAATTAAGTAGCGCGTCATCCAACACTTTTAGTAATTCTACAAAGAAAAAATGGGAAGGGGGAGAAAAAAAGGGGGTTTTATATGCATAAATATACATTGTTACCATAGTAATACAACAAAAGAAAAAGAAAAACATAATGGAGGTGTGTGTTGTCACTCCAAAGCATCTAAAAAAGCTTACCCCCAAAAAAAGGTTGACCCTAGGTAATCTCATCAAAACCAGCACAAGCAGACACAGCCAAGCGGAACAGCAAGAGGGCTTAATTTGCAACCACAGGGAGCAGTAAGGAGAAGCTGTTGTATATATGAAAATATTTAGTATCAAAAACAAAAGAAATCTCGTTATACCAAAGGTTAATTGAATCTGTAGAGAGCATAAAAATCGGGTACGTATCACTTACGCCTATGGTTAATTGAAGCTGTTGCCTGGGAGGTGCAGTTAAACAGCGGAGGTGGTAAAGTAATAATAGCCAGAGAGTAGATGGATGGTGTGTACGTTACAACTAGAACGAAAATAAGATAAAAATAAATAATAAATAAAGATAGAAGATGTTGCTTCCTCACAGAAGAAGTGGAGGAGAGTAGACAAAGGTAGGAGTATACTTAATAAAAGGTAATGAAAGTAATATTTTTCGATCAGCAAAGTGATCTGAATATGCTCAGAGTGTAAGGGTTTGAAGTTGATGCACAGAGGATATATACGTAAAATAGGGACTCAACAAGAGTTCAATGTATATGCAGGACAAAAAGCATATGGACATGAGTGTAAAGTATAGAGCAAGGTATGGTGAGCATCACCAGTCACATTACCTGGCTAAGATCTTGGCTTACATCCTCCGGCGCTGGCAGACATTGCTGTCAGATCAGCCGGTTTAAATACTGCTCCCCATCGAGACGGCGTGTGACGTTGCCGGCTCGATGCGGACGTGATGGCGCCACTGCGCAAGCCCAGGAGACCGAACCTCGCCAAGACTTCAAATCCCATGAGTGACCGCGCCGGTGGGGACGGCCGACATGCGCACTGCTAAGCTCGGCCGCTCCTCCCATTCAGCGACCGCGTCAAGGGACGAAGGAGGCGGGGAAGGTTGCGATGGTAACCAGCAGTGAAGCTGGTTTGGATGGGATGCACGGCGCGAAATGGGCACATCAACAGGGATGTGCCCCGGGCGTCCGTGTGGATGCGACAGCCCCCTCAACGCTGTTGTGGCAAGACCGGACTGGAGCGGCCTGACCGAGATGGGTCAGGGGAGTAACCGGTCGAGTCGGGGGGGACCATGGACCCACCGATCCCGATCGGTGCTAAAGAGGGACAACACACAATGTGATTACATGATTTACAGTTACAGTGAGCATATAATTCCATGATAAAGCAACATTAAACAGCAATTTAAATATTAATCAAGATTTACAAGGCAAAATATAACGTTTCACTAACATAATTACATACTGAAATGTAATAAGAACGAATCAATTGGTACAATAGCTTGAGGAGAGGGAAGGTAAATGTATGGGGAGGGGGGGGGGGAAAGAAGAAGAAGGGGAGTAAACGGGGACGAGAAATGGGGGAAGGGCAAATTGAGAGGGTGTAGGATGTTAATTAACACCAAGCTAATACAGGCAGCTATATTCAGAGGAAGGGTCTGTAGCTAAGGCTTTCATTAAAGCCTGGAAAATGGGTAGCTTGGAGACTATAAATCCAGCGGGCTTCAAGCTGGAGCAGTGTCCGGTCGGCACTACCCCCTCTTTCGTCCAATGGTACATGTTCCAGAACAAGGAACTTTATAGTTCTAGGGTTAAAGTTATGATACAGTCCCACATGCCTGGCAATGGCTGTATCCATTTGTTTTTTCAAAATTGGCTTTATGTGGTCTCTAATTCGTTTGTAGAATGGTCGTTTTGTTTTGCCCACATAAAAACCGCCACAAACACACTGAGCTAAGTAAATTATGCCAGGAGTTTGGCATGTGGCCTTGAATTTTATTGAATACCACTGTCCATTGGGAAGTAAAAATTGTGATGTATTTTCTACATAGGGGCAGACGTCACACTTACCACACGGGGAAATGCCTATGTGGCGGGGATTTTTGTTTTTTAGGGTATCTTGGAAATGACTGTGAACCAGACGGTCCTTCAAAGAAGGGACGCGTCTGTAGGTTATTTCAGGAAAAGAGTTAATGTGTTTGCTGACTGCTGAGTCGGCAGAGAGAAGAGGCCAAAATTTTGCTATAATATTTCTGATTTCTTTGTGTTGGCTAGAGTAGCGAGTAATCAATCTTACCGTTTCAGATTTTTTAAAAGGCTTTTTTAAGAACAGTAGGGAATCTCTATTCTGTATTTTGACCCTATTGTATGCCCTTTTGAGGCATGCATGGCTGTATCCACGGGACAATAGTCTTTTATATAGATCTTTGGCTGCTAGTTGAAAATCTCTGTCTTTGCTGCAATTGCGTCTTAAACGCAAGTACTGACTATACGGAATGCTCCTCAATAAAGGGCCAGGGTGTGCACTATCTGCGTGGAGAATGGTGTTCCCTGCCGAGGGTTTTCTGAAAAGTGACGAGTTTAGTTTGCCAGTGGTATCAATTGAGATGGTGAGATCCAAGAAATTAATTGCAGTTAAGCTATGTTCCATAGTGAAACGTAGGTTAAAGTTGTTAACGGAGATCAAACCAAGGAATTCAAACAGTTCTCTTTCTGACCCAGACCAAAATAATAAGACATCGTCTATGTAGCGATGCCAGGAGACGACCTTCTCCAAAAGATGGGTCAGGTCGTCCCTGGAAAAAAGGTCTTTTTCCCACCCCCCCAGGTACAGGTTGGCATACGATGGGGCACATTTAGTCCCCATCGCAACCCCCTGTACCTGGAGGTAGTGGGAAGAATTAAACATGAAGACATTGTGTCTCAGTATATAGTTGAGAAGTTCTAAGACAAAATTATTATATTTTTCAAATGAGGGGCCTCTCTCTTGTAAATGATTACTTATAATTTCAATGCCCTTGTTATGGGGGATCGTGTTATAAAGACTTTCGATGTCCAATGCTACTAGATAGGTGCCTGGTGGAAGAGAGATATCTTCAATAGTTTTTAATAGATCTATAGTATCCTTGATGTAGGAAAAAAGGGAAGTGACGTGAGGATATAAATAGTTGTCTACTAGACAGCTGGCATTTTCTGTAAGACACAGGCAGCCCGATATTATGGGGCGTCCTGGAGGGTCCACCATGGATTTATGTACCTTTGGTAAGGCATAGAACGTAGGGATTCGTGGGTCCCTCACATTGAGGTAGTCCCACGTATTTTTGTCTATGATGCCTCTGTGGTATGCCTTGAAAATAATATTGTAATATTCGGTATTGAAATTTTGTATTAGTGTTTTAGAGATGGGACGATACCACTCTTGATTGGATAGGATTCTATTGCACATATTAATGTATTGGGATGTTTCCATAATAACTAGATTGCCGCCTTTATCGGCAGGTTTAATTATTATATTTTGATTCGATTCAAGGGATCGAATGGCAGCTTTTTGATTTGCATTTAAATTAGATGATGCAGAGGGACGAAATTTAGACTCTTCAATTGCTCGTGAGGTTTGTGTGACAAATGCCCAGATATTGGGGTTCGTATTTAAAAGGGGAAAGTTTTTGGACTTTGCTTTATAGGACTGTGGGGGGGGGGAAGGACACACCGACGACCGACAGCTCCGGCTGGTGCAAACAACCGGAGGCGTCGTCGTCCGTGTGTCCCTCCTCCCAAAGTGCCATCAGGTCCTCGTAGGCTCTTTGTTCTTCTATGTTAATCCGAAGATTGGATGTTTCATCATTAGGACATGTGTCTGGTTGGGGTTTATCAAAAATGACTTTATAGAGGAGTCTGCGGGCAAACAGATGGAGGTCCTTGATAAGGTGGAATTTATCAAACTGGGAGTCAGGGCAAAACGTGAGACCCAATTTAAGGACTTGTTCTTCATATTCATTTAAGACATATGAGGAAAGATTAATGGTGGATAGTTCAGAAGGGTTGGATGTGAAATCAGAGGTACAGGGAGTTAGATTAGATTCTGAGTTTATGCCACTTCTTGGTCTTTCCCTAAAAAAATGGGTGCTAACTTCATGTCCGCTGTTACAGGTGTACCTGAAGGAGAGATAACAGTGTTGGTGTTGCTTACCTTAGTAGCCGTGTTTAGGTTAAGAGGGGGGGCAGTGACCGCCGTGGAGGGTGCTGTGGACACGATGGTGTGAGTGGTCGACAACTGCGGACCACGTGACGTTTGTGACGAAGAGTAAGGAATACTGGAAGTGCGGGGTGGTGCCACTTTGGGGTAAGTGGGCTGTGACCGACGAGGTGCAGGAGTGCCGGTTTGATTTTTAAGGGATTCCAAAGAAGCCGTATCTGAGTTACTTTTTCGTCGCTTTGGCAATCTGTCTCCAGACAGGTCCCGGTAGACCGTCGATTGGCTGGATGATAAGGAAGAAGAAGGTGAGAGGTTAGTCATATCATTGCCATTTCTGGTATTACGTTGGCTAGTAGATCTGTAAGATCTCGTATTGGCATTGTGTGTCCATTTATAGGCTGACCCATTTGAATGGGCATTGGTGTCACGTGCAAACTTGTTTTCCTTTGTTCGGATGATGTCTAGGGTGTACCTTTCTAGGTAAGTCTTTAAATCATTTTCTTTTTTCTTAAATTTTGCATTGTTTGATATATGTTTGTGGTCATTATACCATTGTAAAATGGATCCATCTAGAGTGATAAGTTCTTGTTCATATTGTTTACACAATAAATGCATCATCCCAAAGGAACAAGTCTGCAGGTTGTCTTCCCATTGGACCTTCAAAAGGTCATCAGCCTTACGTACATTGGGGAAGATTTGAATTCTCAATCCCCAGGGTACGATTTTATTGTCAATGTATTTAACAAAGTATTTCTTATGCCAATATATTCTTGCTTTACGTTCCAAAAGACGTTGAAGTCTTAGGAAAATATATTCTAGGTCTTTATCACTCAATTCTCCCGAACTATGAGTTTGTTGGATTTTATCCATGAGGCCTAGCCAAGCCTCACCACTGAAGGCTGCCATGGGGGAGGGGGGAGGGTGGTGGGAGGTGGGAGGGAAAAAGGGTAAGGCAAAAAAGGAAAGGAAGGAGCAATAAGGGAGGAGAGGGGTAAGGACAAGACCGATCCCTCTAGCACAAGTAAAGTTAATAATAATAATAATAAGCAACAAAAGAAAAAAGAAAAATTGTAGATATGATACCAAATATCTCACATTTTGTTAGTTGTTGTGTTACCCATAACGGAACCCTGGGTGAATGTGTATTGAAACACTAAATCTCGTTTTGTGTAGGTTTAGGTTCCGAAAATAGGGGAACACCCTCAGAGTAGGCACCACATCCCAAAGTATTGAAATAACTTTTAACTTGAACCTATACAGAAACAACCAACAGGTCCTTCCTTTGGTAGTGTAGACTGGAAGGTCCATATAAGACAGAACCAGTGGAGGGTAGTGTTATCGGGATGGGATGCCTGGGGAGCAGTTCGCTATTGGAGGGGAGCATGGGGCGAAAGACCCTAAACAAATCAACGGGAACATTGTTGTAGAAATTGGAGTTGAGGTCAATCCTTCAGTGGGAAGAGTTCTCAGGCAGAGAGTCTAGCCTGGTAGAAAACAGACGATTGAGTCAAGGTTACCCGAATCAGGGTGGTAAATTATCCCTGACTCTCTTGGACTTGGCTGTTTTCCATAGTGGCGAGGTAGGGCTCATTGGGGTGGGGCATTTGGCTGACCCCTGCTGCATGTTTGAGGTGTCCATCACAGACTCCTGGGTGATGAGTTTGAGGTCCAGCAGTAATCGTTCGCCCTCTGGGAAGCTGTGAAATGCATGTTGTTTACCCTTGTAAGAGAATTTTAGGGCGAAGGAGAATGCCCAGTAATTTTTGATGTCCCTTTTGGTAAGGGCAAGTAGGAGGGGTTTTAGGGCTCTCCTTTTCTGAATGGTGAACGGGGAAATATCCGCGAATATCTGGATGGCTTGTCCCTGGAACTGGAGCTGGTCCTGTTGGCGGGATCGCTTCATCACTTCTTCCTTGATGGAATAAAAGTGGGGTTTTACTACTATGTCTCTGGGGGGTTCCGTCCTTCCTGGGTGTGCCCAGGGATCTGTGGGCTCTATCCAGTCCCAATGTACCCGAACCGAGGAAAAAAGGAATTTAATAACATCCTGCACTGCAGACTGGATATCATTTACGGATTCTGGGAGCCCCCTGATCCTAAAATTCTCTCTCCTCGAGCGATTCTCAAGGTCGTCGATCCGGGCATGGGTAGTATCAAGCTGCTCCTGAAGGAAGTGTAAATGATCTGTATTTTGATTTGCCTTGGAGATAGTAACGTCAAGCTTATGTTCTATAGTTTCTGACCTAATTTCGCCAGTGATCCCTTCCGCTGTTTGGGTCAGTCCCTTATCCAGCAGCTCTGAGATTTTAGAGAAAAGCTCTGAGACATTAAAGGGAACATCAAGAGCCTGTGCAGCCTGTGCTGGGCTGATGTCTGGGTGTGTAGGGGTTAATTCCAGCTGGGACAGTCCATAGGGCCCCATGGAGAGCTCTATGAGGGACACTGTAGAACTGTAGATACTGGTGATGGAGTGTGGGCAGCAGGTACAGTGCCTGGCATCTGGGGAGTGTATGACAGGGTTGCAGGTGTCAGCACTTGCCTGGCTGCTGCAGAGGGATCACCAGTGGCCTGGTCTCGTGCCTGAGACGCAGCCGCCATCTTGGAAATGTCCTGGCTGTCCATGGACTCGAACGGGGATCCCAGAGCTCTCCTGGCGCTCCCTCCCTGCATGTACCGGTGCTCGGAGGTCTCCCTGCTTTCCGCCGTCACTTGGGGGTTTCCTGGAGGCCGTTCTCCATGGCTATCGTGGCTGTGTGGTCGGCGCAGTGCAGAGCTCTGGGCTTACCCCGCCATCTTGGGAGTCTCCGTGCATGTGCACCAGGATATTTTTTTTTATAACCTAACCCTGCTTTAAACTTCTCCACAACTTTCTCCTTGACCTGTCTGATGTGTTCCTTGGCCATCATGATTCTGTCTGTTCACTAAGGTTCTTTAACAAACCTCCAGGGGCTTCACAGAATAGGTGTATTTATACTGAGAATAAATTACACACAGGTAGACTCTATTTACTTATTAAAATGATTTCTGAAGGCAATTGATTGCACTACATTTTAGTTAGGGGTATCAGAGTAAAGGGGGCCAAATATAAATACACGCCAACAGATATTTATTTGTAAAAAAAATCGAAGGGAAATGAAGGGGTGGAGACGTGATGGCAGTTGCTGCTACTGTCACTTCCCGTCTATGCCCCCCAGAGAAAAGGGAATGGGACTATTACGGTACTAGGTAAACAAGTATAGCTGTAGACATAGGAACAAATTAAAACTTATATAAATTCAAATTTTAATGGTAAAAAATATACAATTACAGACAAAATATCTACATACAATCATAAAACCAAAAGGGGATATACCACACTGACTAAGCAAGTAGATCTCGCTAATTATTAAGCAGGGGATGTATATAAAGCTTTTAATCTCGACCGGTTTCGCGGTTAGCACCGCTTCTTCAGCAGGAACACATCTATAACATAATTGTTCGGGGGAGCACATTGTATGTGTCAGCTCATCCACATCTTCCACCATTAACTGAAACTGGGATCTGCCTCCAGTCTCTGTGTGTGTGTCTTTGGTATGTGTCAGCTCATCCACATCTTCCACCATTAACTGAAACTGGGATCTGCCTCCAGTCTCTGTGTGTGTGTCTTTGGTATGTGTCAGCTCATCCACATCTTCCACCATTAACTGAAACTGGGATCTGCCTCCAGTCTCTGTGTGTGTGTCTTTGGTATGTGTCAGCTCATCCACATCTTCCACCATTAACTGAAACTGGGATCTGCCTCCAGTCTCTGTGTGTGTGTCTTTGGTATGTGTCAGCTCATCCACATCTTCCACCATTAACTGAAACTGGGATCTGCCTCCAGTCTCTGTGTGTGTGTCTTTGGTATGTGTCAGCTCATCCACATCTTCCACCATTAACTGAAACTGGGATCTGCCTCCAGTCTCTGTGTGTGTGTCTTTGGTATGTGTCAGCTCATCCACATCTTCCACCATTAACTGAAACTGGGATCTGCCTCCAGTCTCTGTGTGTGTGTGTCTTTGGTATGTGTCAGCTCATCCACATCTTCCACCATTAACTGAAACTGGGATCTGCCTGCAGTCTCTGTGTGTGTGTGTGTGTCTTTGGTATGTGTCCTTCCCTATCTGTTGCCCTGTGCGAGCAACCATGACATTATTTGTTTTTCTGGTCTGTCTTACCTAAGTTTTATGAGTTGATCTTGTCTTGGCCTCTTGCTATTCTGACTTTTGAAGCAAAAAATTCACTTTGATTGCTAGGCACTCTTATAGTCACTCATGATTAATTAACGAACTTCAACCCCACCCCTATAACAGTATATATTTGAGCATCCTTAAGGGGGGAGCACATTGTTTGGGGGAGCACATTGTATGGGGCTTCCATCCTTAAGGCTTCTATCTCTAAGTGATTCTTTCTACAAGTGATATGCACTTCAATCTCTGCACTTCAGCGATTGCACGAAGCAAACAAATACAGCAATCTGCACTGAAAGCAGCTAACAGACTGCAGGTGACCCGTCTCTCTATTAAGCTCTCCTTCCACTCTATAACATGCACTCTCTACCACTGCTTCTGACACTCCTCTCCTCTCTCCTCAAACTCTCTTACCTTCACCCCCCCTCTCCACCCGCCTGCTTATACATATCACCCTGCCTTCTGTCTTCTCCCTACTACTGCTCCTACCAACTCTCGCTCATTCTACATCCATATACTGATAAAACCTCCAGTACTCTGAGACATGCCCCTTCACATAAATCACAGTCCCACATTACCTCCCTCGCCCTCCTGCTTCTCCTAATCTCTGGTGACATATCCCCAAACCCTGGGCCACCATCATCTGTCTTTGCCCAACGCTCCCATCCCCCTACACCCTCTGGCAGGAGCCGCAACCCACAGAACTTGGTCTCTATTCCTCTTTCCAAAACCAGTCCCCCCTTTTCCTGTGCCCTGTGGAACGCACGTTCTGTCTGCAACAAACTCACCGCCCTCCACGACCTCTTCATCACAAATTCCTTTAACCTACTTGCCATTACTGAAACCTGGCTTCATGAATCGGATACTATTTCTCCTGCTTCCCTCTCCCACGGGGGCCTTCTCTGGACTCACTCCCCCAGACCAAGTGGACGGAAGGGAGGTGGAGTGGGAATCCTTCTAGCCCCATGCAGCACCTATCAGGTTCTTCACCCACCGCCCTCTCTGACACTCTCCTCTTTTGAGGCACACTGCATTCGTCTTTTCTCTCCCATTTCTCTAAGAATTGCTGTCATCTACCGGCCCCCTGGACCAGTATCAGCCTTTCTTGATGACTTCTCTGCCTGGCTACCCTACTTTCTCTCTTCTGAAATCCCCACAATCATTCTTGGGGACTTCAACATCCCTGTTAACACTAACACTACTATTACTTCTAAACTTCTCAGTCTAACCTCATCGCTTGACCTGAAGCAATGGATACAGGCTCCTACCCACTCCAACGGCAACACCCTTGACCTTGCCTTCTCCTATCTATGCACTCCGTGCAACCTTTCCAACAATCCACTCCCACTCTCTGATCACCACCTTATTACTTTTGCTCTCTCCCTGTCTTCCACCTCTTCTCCCTCCAACCGCCTAACAGTTACACGCAGAAACCTTCGCCACCTCAACCCTTCTCTTCTCTACTCTGCTACTGATCACCTCTATGACAAAATCTCCCCCCTGTCCTGCCCCAACCAAGCTACTTTCATCTACAACAGCTCACTGTCTTCCGCCCTAGACAAGCTTGCCCCCCTCACTACACGCAGAATTAGGCCCCGACTGCTACAACCCTGGCAAACAGATGACACCAGAAGTCTCAGAAAACGTAGCCGCGCTCTTGAGCGCCTGTGGCATAAGACTAAGACCCAGGAAGACTTCACACATTATAAATCTGCCCTCCTAAAATACTACTCCTGCCTTCACACTGCCAAACAGACCTACTTTATCACACTCATCAACACCTTCTCATCCAGTCCACGTCAACTCTTCTCTACCTTCAACACTCTACTCTGTCCTCCACTGCCTCCACCCACCAACTCACTCACTGCCCAGGAGATTGCCAATCACTTCAAAACTAAGATTGATACAATTCACGAGGAGATCGCCAATGCGCAAAAACCTCCCCCATGCAACACCCCATGTCCACAGACACAATCATTACTTCCCTCATTCAACCCTGCTACTACTACTGAGGTTGCTAAACTTTTTTCTAGCACTCATCTAACCACTTGCCCCCTGGATCCTGTTCCCTCGCAAATGCTACGCTCACCCTCTGACTCAATTCTACGCTCTCTAACTCACATTTTCAACCTCTCCCTCTCTTGTGGCATCTTCCCAAACTCTCTAAAACATGCGCTAGTCACCCCCATACTAAAAAAGCCCTCACTGGATCCCACCAGTCTCAACAACTTACGTCCCATCTCCTTACTCTCCTTCTCCTCCAAACTTCTTGAAAGACTGGTCTACAACCGACTAAGCGACCATCTGACCATAAATAAACTTCTTGATCCCCTTCAGTCCGGTTTTCGCCCTCAACACTCCACGGAAACTGCTCTCCTTAAACTCTCAAATGACCTACTAATGGCTAAAGCCAATGGACACTACTCTATACTACTTCTCCTGGATCTCTCTGCTGCCTTTGACACAGTGGACCATCCTCTCCTCCTCAAAAAACTCCACTCCTTTGGTCTCCGTGACTGTACTCTTCGCTGGTTCTCATCCTACCTATCCCACCGCTCCTTCAGTGTCACTTACAACTCTACTTCCTCCTCTCCTCTTCCTTTTTCCGTTGGGGTCCCCCAAGGTTCTGTTCTCGGACCTCTCCTTTTCTCAATCTACACCACCTCCTTGGGTCAGTTGATTGCCTCCCACGGCTTTAAATATCATCTCTACGCTGATGACACCCAAATCTATCTCTCCACCCCCCAGCTCTCTCTATCTGTCTCCTCACGCATTACCAACTTACTAGCAAATATATCAGCCTGGATGTCACATCACTTTCTCAAACTCAACCTATCCAAAACCGAGCTCATGATATTTCCTCCCTCAGGTGCCACTTCCCCTGATCTACCTGTCAAGATCAACGGCTCAACTATCAACCCATCTCCCCACGCCAAGGTCCTAGGTGTAATCCTGGACTCTGAACTAACCTTCCGGCCCCACATCCTATCACTATCCAAAGCTTGCCGCCTCAATCTTCGCAACATCTCCAAGATACGCCCCTTCCTAACCAATGACACCACAAAGCTTCTAATCCACTCCCTGGTCATCTCCCGCCTCGACTACTGCAACTCCCTCCTCATTGGTTTACCTCTAAATAGGCTATCCCCACTTCAGTCCATCATGAACGCTGCGGCCAGGCTCATCCACCACACAAACCGATCAGCGTCTGCTACACCCCTCTGCCAATCCCTCCATTGGCTGCCACTCAGTCACCGAATCAAATTCAAGATACTAACTATAACTTACAAAGCCATCCACAACCTGGCCCCCAGCTACATCTCTAACCTAGTCACAAAATACCAACCTAATCGTTCTCTTCGCTCCTCCCAAGACCTCCTGCTCTCTAACTCCCTTGTCACCTCATCCCATGCTCGCCTCCAGGACTTCTCCAGAGCCTCCCCCATCCTCTGGAATGCTCTACCCCAATCCGTCCGATTTTCTCCTACTTTATCCACTTTCAGACGATCCCTGAAAACTCATCTCTTCAGAGAAGCCTATCTGGCCCCCACCTAACAACTGTACACTTATCTTCTCCATCAGCACATCACCCACAGTTATTACCTCTTGTATCTCTTGACCTTCCCTCTTAGATTGTAAGCTCTAAGGAGCAGGGCCCTCTGATTCCTACTGTATCAAATTGTATTGTATTTGTACTGTCTACCCTCAAGTTGTAAAGCGCTACGTAAACTGTTGGCGCTATATAAATACTGTATAATAATAATAATAATATAAGGTAGCTTTAACATATACAAGTATGTACATTACATCATTGCAGCAAAGATCTTTACAAAAGTAACAAAAACACAATACATATAAAGTAGAAATGAGGACAAGCTCACCCGCTCAGGCGGATTCTGTGGACATGCAGGACCCAACAAATCCCCCCGCGGCGGACACGGGGGATTGTAGACAGACTCTAGTTAGGTGGAATTTAAATTAAAAGGAATTGGAATTATTAAAAGAATGATAATGTGAAGAATAGTGAAGGGACGTGCAATTCCCATGAAAATGAGGTGGATTCAGGATGGTGACGTAGGAAGGGAAGAAAATAGGGGGAAGGGGGTAAAGGAAAGGGGGGAATAAGAAAAGGAAAAATGGTGAGGCCGGGAATAAGAAGAAGGAAGGAAAAGAGGGAGGGAAGGAAGGAAGGAGGAGGGGGGGAGGGGGGGGGGAAATCATAAGGGAGAAGGAAAAAGGGGGGGGAGAAGAGAGGGAAGAAGGGAAGGGGGGAGAGCGGGGACAGGTACGGGAGGGGGAGGGAGGGGAGGGGAAAAAAGAGGGGGGGGACGCAAAACAGTGGGGGGGAGGAAAAAAGGGGGAAGGGTGGGGAGAGAGAAAGGGGGGGGGGAAAGGGAGGAGAGAGGAGAAGGGGGGAAAAAACCAGGGGAGAAGAAGTGAAGAAGGAAACAAGGGGGGGGGGAGAGGAGGAGGGACAGGGATGGAAGGAAAAAGGGGGGGGGGGGGGAGGGGGGAGGGGGGAGAGGGGGGAGGGGGGAGAGGGGGGAAAAGAAACAGCCACCAAAGATACCACCCATAGGAGTGCTGAGGGCTGTGACAATTTTAATTATATTAATACACATTGACAGCAATAGGGGCTAACACTCACCAACTATTGAATGGATAAATGCAAAACGCATGAGCTGAGGTGGATGCAAGATGCCATATATGGAAAACGTAGTTGGATAAATAAGGTGGAACGATATAGGGTAATGAAGCCTCAGGTTACCGAGTTACAAAAGCTGGTGGACACAGCTTACTATGGCCAATTCAGCTAAGGGTAAAAATATGGACATCTTGATTAACCAATATGGCTACTTATAGAAGGATCATAACCAATAAGGTCAGATATAGAGTAAAGGTGCTGCAAAACCTGCAGAACATAGAGAAAAGACTGTTGAGATGTAGAAGGAGAATGAAAATAAAAAAGTTCAGAAAGACAAGGTAAGTGAAGGTAAAGGCGCCTTGTGGAGACTGCACAGGCGCACAATGTAGGGAAAATGCAGCGGTGAGAACCAACAGAGATACGCCTCTGCACCTAATATAGGTGTAGAGCAGTGTTGACACAAGAAACAGTAGGGCAAGCGCAGAACAGCTCTGACACAGGGACAGGTATAGATACAGTGCAGCAGTGGAGAGAAAGATGATGAAAAATTTTGCAAGGACCGAGCCCTGCAGAACACTAGTTCCGGGGTGGATCGTACATATTTGGCTAGTGTATGATGCTTATCCAGAAAGTGCCAATTTTTAGTTAAAATATTGCGAAGTATATTGTGGTGTGCTGAGTACGTTGTAATAAGTCTCACGGTATCATTGGGAGGGGAGGGCTCCTTACGATTAAAGAGTAGGGAAATCCGAGAACGTGATGCTGCTTTATTATATGCTTTTTCGAAGATTAGTGGGGGAATATCCACGTAAAAGTAAACGTTCACGTAGTGCCTTGGCCTGGAGTCTAAAGTCGCTATCCAGTGTGCAGTTTCTGCGTAAACGCAGATACTGGGCATATGGTATACTCCGTACCAGGGAGCTGGGGTGAGCACTTGTGGCAGTAGGTTTCCTGTAGAGGTCCGTACCCAAGGTCCCATCTATTTGTTTGGTAATATTCAGATCTAAAAAGGAGATCTGGTCTGTATCAATCTTAAACGTAAATTTGAGGTTTAGATCATTGATGTCTAGCTCACGGAGAAACTGTAACAGTTTATCCCTCGGACCAGTCCATACCAGTAGTAGGTCATCAATAAAACGATACCACAGGAGAATATCATCAAGAAATTCGGAGAATTTGTCATTAGAATGAATGTGCCTCTCCCAGCCACCTAAATATAGGTTTGCGTAGGCTGGGGCACAGGACGTCCCCATTGCGACTCCCTGTATTTGCAAAAACAGTTGGTTGTTAAAGGTAAAATAGTTTTTAGTTAATATGTTTTTCTTTGTAACCTGTTTTATCCTATTGCTGTATCGCTGAGCTGTCGTCTGAATCGGTCATCATAAGGTCAGTTTTTCATCATCTTTCTCTCCACTGCTGCACTGTATCTATACCTGTCCCTGTGTCAGCGCTGTTCTGCGCTTGCCCTACTGTTTCTTGTGTCAACACTGCTCTACACCTAAATTAGGTGCAGAGGCGTATCTCTGTTGGTTCTCACCCCTGCATTTTCCCTACATTGTGCGCCTGTGCAGTCTCCACAAGGCGCCTTTACCTTCACTTACCTTGTCTTTCTGAACTTTTTTATTTTCATTCTCCTTCTACATCTCAACAGTCTTTTCTCTATGTTCTGCAGGTTTTGCAGCACCTTTACTCTATATCTGACCTTATTGGTTATGATCCTTCTATAAGTAGCCATATTGGTTAATCAAGATGTCCATATTTTTACCCTTAGCTGAATTGGCCATAGTAAGCTGTGTCCACCAGCTTTTGTAACTCTGTAACCTGAGGCTTCATTACCCTATATCGTATTACCTTAATTATCCATCTACGTTTTCCATATATGGCATCTTGCATCCACCTCAGCTCATGCGTTTTGCATTTATCCATTCAATAGTTGGTGAGTGTTAGCCCCTATTGCTGTCAATGTGTATTAATATAATTAAAATTGTCACAGCCCTCAGCACTCCTATGGGTGGTATCTTTGGTGGCTGTTTCTTTTTCTGCATGTTCACAGAATCCGCCTGAGCGGGTGAACTTGTCCTCATTTCTACTTTATATGTATTGTGTTTTTGTTATTTTGCAAAGATCTTTGCTGCAATGATGTAATGTACATACTTGTATATGTTAAAGCTACCTTATATTATGTTATAGATGTGTTTCTCCTGAAGAAGCGGTGCTAACCGCGAAACCGGTCGAGATTAAAAGCTTTACATACATCCCCTGCTTAATAATTGGCGAGATCCACTTGCTTAGTCAGTGTGGTATATCCCTTTTTGGTTTTATGATTGTATGTAGATATTTTGTCTGTAATTGTATATTTTTTACCATTAAAATTTGAATTTATATAAGTTTTAATTTGTTCCTATGTCTACAACTATACTTGTTTACCTAGTACCATAATAGTCCCATTCCCTTTTCTCTGGGGGGCATAGACGGCAAGAGAGAGTAGCAGCAACTGCTATCACGCCTCCACCCCCTCATTTCCCTTCGATTATAGTATTTCGGGATGATGGTACCCATACCAGCTATATACTACCTTGTAACTAAGGCCTTACTAATTCTGTAGTATTTGTAAAAAAATGTTGAAAACCATTTATCATTTTCCTTGCACTTCACAATTATGTTCAACTTTTGTGTTGGTCTATCACATAAAATCCCAATAAAATACATTTATGTTTTTGGTTGTAACATGACAAAATGTGGAAAATTTCAAGGGGTATGAATACTTTTTCAAGGCACTGTACATTTGTAAACACTGCTACAAATTTCACACGCACCAAGCTTTAAAGGATTGGCACCTTAGTTCAGGAAGTAGATGCTGAGCCTGGACAATGCCTCCACAAAGATGGCTCTCTCCTTCTAAAGGGGGAATACCATGATCTCTACAAGGGGTAATAAATACCTGGAAGTGTTACACCTAAATATACAGTAACATGCATGCCAATATCTGAAATAAATATATCAGATGCTAGGTCCTCCTAAAGTATAACTAAAGGCCAACTTTTTTTTTTTTGGTGTAGATGTATTAGAGTGGAGATGTATTAGAACCTAGAATGCACCGATATATTGGCCCCTGAAAATTATCGGCCGAAAAGAAGGTTATTGGCGATTTGCTGATAGGAAAATAGGAAGGCAACCCATTGACTTCAATGCAAAATTGTGTCTCATTGATTTCAATGCAAAGTCGCGTCCCATTGACTTCAATGAAAAAACGTCCCCTATTGACTGCAAGGCAAAATCGCATCCCATTGACTTCAGTGCAAAATCACGTCTCATTGACTTCAATGCAAAAAAAACGCCAGTCACATTAATTACATTTTTTTTAAATTAAAAAAGAACTGTCTGTTTTTGGTTTCCGGCCAAGTGCATCCTGAACTTTCGGTTTCGGCACCAGAATTTTCATTTCGGTTCACCACTAATTAGAACCCCTGTCAGGTTTTTATACTTGTCTGTGCCCCTGATTCACCCTCTCTATTTGTCCTGTTTATCGTTATCACCAAAAGTGAAGTTCAAAGAAAATCCCACATTTTGGATTGTCCCTGGAACAGTATTAGAGGGGAAATCTTCCCATGGGGACACTGGTTCCGATGATGGTAAAAAAAAAAAGGGATTCCCTCGTTTGGGGGATATTTCCTTTCACTTCCTGTTTTGGCTATAGAACAGGAAGTCAATGGAAATCTCTCCCAATGGGACACAAAACAAAAAAAACTGACAGGGGTTATAACCCTCTGTTATTTTATTATTTTTTTAAAAAGTTTTTCCATTAGTTTTGCTATAAATAAGTTACTGTGCTTACTTCATTGCTTTCTGTGTTGTCACTTGAGACTCCCTTCAGCATGGATCTATATCTGCATAAAGTGAATGGTATAGATTGGATACAAAGTACATCAGCTGTATTGTGGGTACAATAGGGCGTAGAATGGCAGCGGATCCGTCATAAACAAGGCAGACAGTCCTCCCCGGGATATTATTATGAGTCACACTTGTTATGATGCATTGGGATCATATGCTTTATAAACACCTTGCAGCCGGGAACACCTCCTGATCATCACTCTGCACAAACAAGAGATGAGACAGCAAATCTCACCGTCTGTGATATGTAACTGCACAAAACACATTCAACTAACCGCACAAGATGTATTGTGATGACGTTCTATTGTATACTTCTAGTCATAATAATTCACTTCCTTGGAGAATAACATGTTTTGCTCCTTTTCTCCACCTGTTACATTCTGATTTGTTATATAAACAACAAGCTAACCGCAATTATGCTTTGTGGCCCGCTCCCCCAAAACATCCACTAATACAGGAGCTGCTAATTCCTTTTAAAGCTGAACTCCGGGCACACAGCCTTTTTATTTTAATATATTCCTCGATGGCCACAAAGGCTATAAAGCCACTTTGTGTGCACTAAATGCATTAAAAACCCGGATACTACCTTGTAAAAGTAGCAGTGACATCATCACTGTGTTGTAAGTAAATTGGGCAGAGAGCAGAGCTGTGGGAGGGGTTCATCAGCTCCTCCCACTACAGGATGGATGTTGAAAACTATGGGAGGGGCGGAGACAAGACCCGTCACCCTGCACAAGGACAGAGAGCAGCAGTGATTGGTCTTTATTACAGGAAGCTCCTGTACAGAGGAACATTTTTACACTGGATCACTGCACAGATCTGGAAAAAATAAACAGGCAAAGAAGAAAAACAAAGAAGACCAAGATTCAAGTAAAAATACACACGTCAATATTTACTTATTTCAGAGATCAGCTTTAAAAGTACATGCTCTGCTGCTGTCTTCTGATCTTGTTACTGACACAAAACAAGCATGTGGCCAATAAAATCTGAAATTTCTGTACTCCCATCCTGCATGTTTGTTCCTGTGTGTCAGTGACTCTCTAAATCGGGGGGTCAGCAGTGGGGGCCACCCCCTCTATCACCAATAGATAGATTCATGCATTGCATGAATCTATCTATGGCCGCCACTGCCACCCCCTATTCCCCCTATTCAGGTTCTGGCCCCTTTTCGGGTGCTGGACTCCTGAATTACAGCGTCAGGGGGTGTTTTTGAAGGATTGGCATCTTGACCCGCCATTCCAGAGCAACAAACAGAGTGCAATGCAGAGGGACTACTTGTAAAGTTGGAGCTGTAGTAGCGAGTAAGAGCCACATAACAGGATGCCTCATCTGTAGTGCTGAGTCCTATCCCATACGAAGTGATACCAACTGCACTCCACCTCTTATCCCGGCTATCGGTCTCCAGAGTGGTGCCAGCAGCAGGAAAGAAGCGACCTTCAGGTCAGTGTGAAGCAATACACTGGGCATAATAGTAAAGGCCTGCTTTTACACTGATGTGCTGCGGTTTACCCACATCGCTGGTGTGGGTATAACTCTTTCCCGTCTTCTTCTGGCAGCCCTTTAACTAAGTTTTAATGCCAGGAGGCGGGACAGACCTTCTGATCACTGTGAGTGACTGTTACAGTGGGTACATGATCGTAAGCCAGTCTTATCGGATCTCAATCATAATCAGAGCCTGGGAGCTGTCTGTCACAGTTCAGTCACTGTGCTGGGAGCGCGCACTGAGCACACTCTCAGCACAGAAACATCAGTCATCATGGAAGCCTATTTGCGGCGTAAGGGGATTAAGCCCACCCTCCCTGCTACCACACATATGCATTACATGATCAACAAGAGGATAACCTAAAGTCTATAAAGAGGCATAGATGATGATCTACAGAATGGAGAGACCTTCTCCATCCTAGCCATACCTGGGAACTTTTGGAAACTTGAATTCCTGAGATTGGGGGCTGAGTAGAGGGCAGAGCTAATGGTGCACATACAGTAGACAAAAAATCATTAAAAAATCTGTCATTTGGACAGTTTTTAGCCCCAAAGCGCCTGAAAATCGCCCCAGTGTGAAAGGGGTCTTATTGAAAATTAAGCTAATGTGAACACAGTGAGTGTGCTGCTTCCCACAAGATGGTGCCCTCTGTACCTGCCCAGTAAGATTGGCTATTACAGTGCACCATCCTGTGGTAGGCAGTGCATTCCCCCTTTTTTTTTAAATCTGTAAAAAGTAAAAAAATGAGTGCTCTGTCTGACACAACATGGTGCACTTTGCACTATAATAGTCAACCTTACTGAGGAGATGCAAAGAGCACCATCTCCTTGTAGGTAGGTAGCACACTCACTTTGCACCTATTCAGTTTGGACTGTAATACTGGACAATAGCCATCAGCGTTCATAAAAACTGGAAGAAGGAAAAAACTGAAATCAGGTTTGATTTTCTAAAGGACCTGATAAAATACAATTAAGGATGTGATTGCATACTAGGGGTACCACATATAGTTTTTCCTTTTTCCAGTCTTTATAATTTTGGCACAATTTATTTTATTTAAAAAGACTTTTACTTAGTACCTGCTGCTGAACCCCCCCAGAACAAAAAATTATCTACGGCCCTGTGATGGCCAAGCTAATCCTTCCACTTGCCCACTATGGCCATCCCCTGGGCTAAAGTGGTGTTCCTCATCTGTTGAGCTCAAACATTGTTGCTGGCTATGCCCCTACTCTCCCCCTTCAGGAAGGGTCACTGTTCGCCATGCTCCAAGAGACCTACAGCCGCTCCTGCTCTCCGCCGGACTGTTCTGCTCTTGCATAAAACCTCTCCCTCCTGTCCTTTCAGTGATTGTGAATCCCAAGAATGACCGGCACTGCCTGTATGTTTACAAATACTGCAGATGCAGTGCTTGTGGGCCCCGCCCACTGCGCTTTGGTTACATTTTTCATGACCTAGGAACCCGGTCAAAATTTTGGCATTACCAGGTCAATTCCAGGAAGTTTCCAGGTACGGTCCCAGGCTATGCTTGTACCCCCATCATGGGTATCTATATAGTAAGTGGCGTATGGAACAGGAGCATACGTAGAGGGGTTGTAGGATTCACCGTTGCGACCTGGCCCCATGCTCCAGGGGGCCCACGCGCCCCCCCTGTAAGCCTGGATAGGAGGGCAGCGGCATGTAGGGGAACCGATCCCTTCATGCAGCCACTGAGTGCCCGCTTCTCCTCCTCTCCCTCCCGCAGACATTTAGTGGCTGCATGAGGGAAATGGAGAGAATAGTTCTTCCACATCCCGCTCCTGCCACCTCCCTATCCCTGTCCTGCTGCCCTGGACCCCTGTGTGCTCCCATGACACCCCCCTCCCCCTCAGCAGTGCCGGGTTTGAGGATGGAGGATGGAGAGCGGGAAGAAATACCAGGGTCGCAAAGGTCGCATTTGCAACTGGGCTCCGGCATTCGGCCTGCTTGGGGGGACCCCAAGATGGCAGGAAGGTGGCCCGCTGATCAGTGGGAAGGGCCCCAGTTGGGGGCCATGGGGGCCCATCATGGTTTCTTGCACCAGGGCCCTGAAGGTTCTAGTTACACCTCTGTATGGGCAATAAGTTATTTTACAAATAGAGAGCTTGAACAAATCAGTTCTGGCTGAGCTGGGAAAGTAAGAGCAGTAGAAATGTTCTAGCTAGTGGAAAGCTATGTCACATTCATCAATAGGGAACATACAGGTTATACAACTACGATGTATGCTGTAATAATCTCTTCTTCAGATGATCACCTAGCTAGGCTGAGAAAAGTCAATACATTTTAACCACATGAAAAAATAGAATTCTATAAAAAAACTTGTATCACCCGAAACCTTTAAAATATACCTAAACGTTTTTGTGGTTTGAGTAGTGGTAGGTGTCTTATTGGGGGAGATGTGGAATTAAGGATGCTGCCCTTCTGACAATGCTAGTTGCCTGGCACTCACTAGCTGTAAAGGCTGTCTCTACCTTTAGCTATATGTTACCTGTTACACCCGTATTTACGGTAAACAATGTAACATGCCGCTAAGCACCCCAACCCCCCATCTCTAACCCCCTGAGATGCACTGATCGCAGGTGCAATGCTTTACAAGCTCCTGTGTGAAACAATAATAAATGCACATTTGATTTACCTGCAAAAATATGCACATTTATTTTATTTATTTTTTTCTTAAAGGTGAACTTAGCATTTAAAACTGAACGCTGAGGAAAACTGGAAACTACCCTTGCAGTGGGGCTCTCCTCGCACTCCAAGGGATTAAATACCTGTTTTTGTCTAGGACAGGGGTGTCCAAACTTTTTTCAAAGAGGGCCAGATTTGATGAAGTGAACATGCGTGATGGCCGAACAATTTTGCCTGACATTCTTTTAACCAATAAAATTTGGTCTAAGTGTATTCGTCCGAGCACTAATACACTGCCCAACAAGGATTCTCCTGCTTTTGTGGCTGTGTGTGGTGAAGAGATGAGCTTGGGTGTGTTATTTGGATTTTATATATATATGTATATATATATATATATATATATATATATATATATATATATATATATATATATATATATATATCTATACAGTGGGGACGGAAAGTATTCAGACCCCCTTCAATTTTTCAATCTTTGTTATATTGCAGCCATTTGCTAAAAGCTCATTTTTTTCCTCACAGCACCCCATATTGACAGAAAAACACAGAATTGTTGACATTTTTGCAGATTTATTAAAAAATAAAAACTGAAATATCACATGGTCCTAAGTATTCAGACCCTTTGCTGTGACATTCATATATTTAACTCAGGTGCTGTCCATTTCTTCTGATCATCCTTGAGATGGTTCTACACCTTCATTTAAGTCCAGCTGTGTTTGATTATACTGATTGGACTTGATTAGGAAAGCCACACACCTGTCTATAAGACCTTACAGCTCACAGTGCATGTCAGAGCAAATGAGAATCATGAGGTCAAAGGAACTGCCTGAAGAGCTCAGAGACAGAATTGTGGCAAGGCACAGATCTGGCCAAGGTTAGAAAAAAAATTCTGCTGCACTTAAGGTTCTTAAGAGCACAGTGGCCTCCATAATCCTTAAATGGAAGACGTTTGGGATGACCAGAACCCTTCCTAGAGCTGGCCGTCCGGTCAAACTGATCTATCGGGGGAGAAGAGCCTTGGTGAGAGAGGTAAAGAAGAACCCAAAGATCACTGTGGCTGAGCTCCAGAGATGCAGTCGGGAGATGGGAGAAAGTTGTAGAAAGTCAACCATCACTGCAGCCCTCCACCAGTCGGGGCTTTATGGCAGAGTGGCCCGACGGAAGCCTCTCCTCAGTGCAAGACACATGAAAGCCTGCATGGAGTTTGCTAAAAAAACACCTGAAGGACTCCAAGATGGTGAGAAGTAAGATTCTCTGGTCTGATAAGACCAAGATAGAACTTTTTGGCCTTAATTCTAAGCGGTATGTGTGGAGAAAACCAGGCACTGCTCATCACCGGTCCAATACAGTCCCAACAGTGAAGCATAGTGGTGGCAGCATCATGCTGTGGGGGTGTTTTTCAGCTGCAGGGACAGGACGACTGGTTGCAATCGAGGGAAAGATGAATGCGGCCAAGTACAGGGATATCCTTGACGAAAACCTTCTCCAGAGTGCTCAGGACCTCAGACTGGGCCGAAGGTTTACCTTCCAACAAGACAATGACCCTAAGCACACAGCTAAAATACCAAAGGAGTGGCTTCACAACAACTCCGTGACTGTTCTTGAATGGCCCAGCCAGAGCCCTGACTTAAACCCAATTGAGCATCTCTGGAGAGACCTAAAAATGGCTGTCCACCAACGTTTACCATCCAACCTGACAGAACTGGAGAGGATCTGCAAGGAGGAATGGCAGAGGATACCCAAATCCAGGTGTGAAAAACTTGTTGCATCCCAAAAAGACTCATGGCTGTATTAGATCAAAAGGGTGCTTCTACTAAATACTGAGCAAAGGGTCTGAATACTTAGGACCATGTGATATTTCAGTTTTTCTTTTTTAATAAATCTGCAAAAATGTCAACAATTCTGTGTTTTTCTGTCAATATGGGGTGCTGTGTGTACATTAATGAGGAAAAAAAATGAACTTAAATGATTTTAGCAAATGGTTGCAATATAAAAAAGAGTGAAAAATTTAAGGGGGTCTGAATACTTTCCGTCCCCACTGTATATATATATATATAGCACTAACTCTCGGTGGAGCTGCTGGTTTAAACAGGCTGTTACCTTCACTCTCGATACCTCTGTTTCACCGGCACCAGGTCTAGGGATCCGTTGAGTTTACCTCTGGACGATATAAGCACCAACATTTGAGTACGTTTTCAATGCTTTATTAAACCAAGTAACAAAGGAAGTAGCAGGAAAGAGGCAGGAGGAAAACGGTAGGGAAGCTCAAATACCTTTCTTTAGGTTTCTTTAGAACAGCCTTTAAAGTTGAATACTGTAATTGAATGCAATCCCCCTTTTGTGGGACACGATCTTTGCTCGCCTGGATAGGCCTCTCTCACTTGCCCAGCAGCCAGTACGTAGCACGAACAAAAGTCTCTGCCACAGACTTGCTTGAAATAAACCCGTACGATCCTCTGCCATGGGATGTATTGGTTCACGATTGGATGTCAGACACAGTACTTTGACCTCTAAGCCAACCCGGCAGTACCATGCAACAAGATTACTTCAGGATACGTCCTCCAACCGAGTCACCAGGCCCCTCTCCAGTCCAGCACTCTGCATGATCCTTCCATGACGGGTCCTCCCCTGGGATCTTCTCAGTTGTCCAGCTTCTTCACTCTGGATAGACAGCTCAGGACCATTCCTCGGCTGCTGTGGTAGGCCCGAAACAGGCTTCTGGTCCCACCCACGCGCCGCAGCGATGCGGGCCTCCGGAACAGAGGACCACGAGGGGGTACTCTAACACATACCTGTCGGCCAGGAGGGCCAGCAGGTGGCTGAAAACGAACCCCTAAACATGGCGTCTGTCCCATAAATACCCTCTCCCAGAATGCAACTCGGAGGACCACCTCCACCGAGTTGTCTCCGGGACAGAGGAGCACTCATCCGCTTTAACACGTTGCTTTTCCAAGACCCGCCGATGGTAACAACGACACCCACCGGCACAATGTGGAACCACACGTAACGTCAGCCAAGCTGGAACAGAGGCAAATCTAATTTCCTATAACAAGCAATTCACTAAATTTACCTATCAAATGGTAGATCATAAATCTACCAGCGTTACATATATATATATATATATATATATATATATATATATATATATATATATATATATATATATAATGTCTTTTGTGGCCCCCAACGAATCCCTGAGCGCCGCTCAGGACTAAGGATGAGCTTGGGCGTGTTATTTGTATATACTGTATTTATTGGCGTATAACACGCGCCTTCACTTTAAGAGGGAATTTTCAGGAAAAAAATTGAATTTTTAATAAAGAACTGTGAAGCAAAATAAGGGCCAGTGCCCATCAATGCAGCCTAATCAGTGCCTATCTGCAGCCTCACCATTGCCATGAATGCAGCCTCACCATTGCCATGAATGCAGCCTCACCATTGCAATCAATGCAGCCTCACCATTGCAATCAATGCAGCCTTACCATTGCCATGAAAGCAGCCTCACCATTGCAATCAATGCAGCCTCACCATTGCAATCAATGCAGCCTTACCATTGCAATCAATGCCGCCTTAGCATTGTAATCAATGCAGCCTTACCATTGCAATCAATGCAGCTCTACCATTGCAATAAATGCAGCCTCACCATTGTCATGAATGCAGCCTTACCATTGCCAAGAATGCAGCCTCACCATTGCCATCAGTGCAGCCTAATGCCGCGTACACACGGTCGGACTTTCCGGCATACTTGGTCCGGCGGACCAGAGTGTGCCAGACAATCCGCCCGTGTGTGGGCGCCGGCGGACTTTTCCGGCGGACTTTTTCCCAAAAGCCCGCCGGACCTAGATTTGAAAAAAGTTTTAAATCTTTCCGCCGGACTCAGTTTCGGGCGGAAAGTCCGCTCGTGTGTGTGCTGGTCCGACGGAAAGCCCGCTCGTGTATGCTGGTCCGACGGACCAGATACGACACGAGGGCAGGGTATTGCATCTCGCGCTCGCTGCAATAGGAAAAACAAATTTTCCTATTGCGGCGAGCGTGGGGCATACCAGGCCCTTAGGTCTGGTATGGATTATAAAGGGAACCCCCTACGCCGAAAAAACGGCGTGGGGTCCCCCCTAAAATCCATACCAGACCCCGATCCGAGCACGCAGCCTGGCCGGTCAGGAAAGGGGGTGGGGACGAGCGAGCGCCCCCCCTCCTGAACCGTACCAGGCCGCATGCCCTCAACATGGGGGGGTGGGTGCTTTGGGGGAGGGGGGCGCCCTGCAGGGCCCCCCCACCCCAAAGCACCTTGTCCCCATGTTGATGAGGACAAGGGCCTCTTCCCGACAACCCTGGCCGTTGGTTGTCGGGGTCTGCGGGCGGGGGCTTATCGGAATCTGGGAGCCCCCTTTAATAAGGGGGCCCCCAGATCCCGGCCCCCCCACCCTATGTGAATGAGTATGGGGTACATGGTACCCCTACCCATTCACCTAGGGAAAAAGTGTAAGTAATAAAACACACTACACAGGTTTTTAAAATATTTTATTAAACAGCTCCGGGTGGGGGGGATCTTCCTCCGGCTTCGGGGGTCCCTCCGCTTCATCTTCTCCCGGCGTCCGGTTGGTTCTTCTCCGCTCTCTTCTCTCCAGTTCTTCGGCCGGCTCCTCTGCTGTCTTCAGGTAGCTCTCTTGCCAGCAGAGGTCCGGACTTCTGGGCTTCTGGTCTTCTGGTCTTCTAGTCTTCTGGTCTTCTCTTCCCCAGATGTTGACACGACGCTCTCTCCGGCTGGACTGCTCTCCGAGGGCTGCGTTGTGACTTATATAGTTGGAGACCCCGCCCCCTTTTGATGTCACAGTCCCTGGGCATGCTGGGACTGTGACGTTTTAGGGGGCGTGGTCACTGGGTGATGTTGACCACGCCCCCTAAAACGTCACAGTCCCAGCATGCCCAGGGACTGTGACATCAAAAGGGGGCGGGGTCTCCGCCTATATAAGTCACAACGCAGCCCTCGGAGAGCAGTCCAGCCGGAGAGAGCGTCGTGTCAACATCTGGGGAAGAGAAGACCAGAAGACCAGAAGCCCAGAAGTCCGGACCTCTGCTGGCAAGAGAGCTACCTGAAGACAGCGGAGGAGCCGGCCGAAGAACTGGAACACCGGGAGAAGAGAGCGGAGAAGAACCAACCGGACGCCGGGAGAAGATGAAGCGGAGGGACCCCCGAAGCCGGAAGAAGACCCCCGAAGCCGGAGGAAGATCCCCCCAGAGCTGTTTAATAAAATATTTTAAAAACCTGTGTAGTGTGTTTTATTACTTACACTTTTTCCCTAGGTGGATGGGTAGGGGTACCATGTACCCCATACTCATTCACATAGGGTGGGGGGCCGGGATCTGGGGGCCCCCTTATTAAAAGGGGCTCCCAGATTCCGATAAGCCCCCCGCCCGCAGACCCCGACAACCAACGGCCAGGGTTGTCGGGAAGAGGCCCTTGTCCTCATCAACATGGGGACAAGGTGTTTTGGGGTGGGGGGGCCCCGCAGGGCACCCCCCTCCCCCAAAGCACCCACCCCCCATGTTGAGGGCATGCGGCCTGGTACGGTTCAGGAGGGGGGGGGCGCTCGCTCGTCCCCACCCCCTTTCCTGACCGGCCAGGCTGCGCGCTCGGATCGGGGTCTGGTATGGATTTTAGGGGGGACCCCACGCCGTTTTTTCGGCGTAGCGGGGTTCTCTTTATAATCCATACCAGACCTAAGGGCCTGGTATGACCCGTGACGGGGCTTGCAAGGTGTCAATCTCGCCGATAAAAGCTGCAAGATTGACATTCTTTGCTAGTCCCGTCGCACCTGAGTCACGTTCAAAATGAACGGACTTGTCCGTGTGTGGGCAAGTCCGTTCATTCTGAAAGTCCGCCAGAACTCCGGCGAAAGTCCGTCGGAAAGACGGGCGGACTTAGCCCGCCGCAAAGTCCGGTCGTGTGTGGGCAAGTCCGTCCGTTTTAAAGTCCGGCGCACCTGGCGGACAAAGTCCGTCAGAAAGTGTGCCGGACCAAGTAGGATAGAAAGTCCGACCGTGTGTACGCGGCATAATCGATGCCCTCCCTGCAGCCTCGGAGGGAACAGGGAGGGGGGCGGGACGAGCACCAACAGATCACTTACAGGAGTATCTCCTGTTTACTTGGCAGCCTCTTTAATACAAAGTCCCGCGTCCTATGATAGACAGAGCAATCCCCCAATGGCAGGCCAGGAGACGGGACTTCCTATTATAGAGGCCGCTGAGTAAACAGGAGATTCTCCTGTACAGTATGTACTCTGACGGTGCTCGTCCCGCCCCCTCCGAGGCAGCGCCGATAAGTAGGAGGCGGGGCGCAGGCCGCCTGAATTTGTAGGAGGAGCCTCACCACTGGTCCTTCTTTGCTGTCAGCGTATGCCCTATTGAAGCTCCACTGATCCGACAAAGCATCCACTCCAAAGGCCTGGCTTCAACGGCCCGAGTGTAATATTTCTTCATCTTGAAGTTGCAGGGGGATGCAAACAGGTCCACTTCGGGATTGACTCCCAAAGACAGAATCCATTCAAAAAATGCTCTGGACACACCACAAATAAACACACACACTGCCATGGAGATAATATGAGGAATGGACTGAAGACTTCTGACCTTGCCAGCCGTGCTGCACATCACCTCCTGGGCATACAGAGGCTGCCCCCCACTATTGGGGCATACATGCCTGAAGCCGCTCACCAGCCCGTGGATGGGCCCTGGGCTCTCACACCACTCCGATGGTATGCCCGACATCAGCCCGCTTGGGACTTAATTCATCTGGATGGACGTAAAGAAATGTAAGTGCATATCTTGTAGGTCCAAAACACAGTCTCTGGTGGTGAGCTCAAACTTATGGGAGTGGGGTCCTATAGCATTGGAGAGGAGACGGGGTTAACCCACGCGTAGGCTGCCATGGAGTCTGTCAGGAAAGATTGTTGTGAGATGGAGAGTAACAAGTGAAAGTGAGAGAGAAAAATATATTTTACCAAAACATCAAAACATTCCACATTCTTAAAAACAAAATATTTGAAGTAGAAGCAACAATGTTGCAAAGGCAAATTTATTTCAGAGGAAACGGAAAATTTATTATCAAATACTTACCATAATTTTCCTTTCCTGGTGGACTCCATGGCAGCCTACGTGTGCGTTAACCCCGCCTCCTCTCCAATGCTATAGGACCCCAGTCCCATAAATTTGAGCTTACCGCTGGAGACTGCGTTCCGTAATTAGTGAACTCTTGCCCAAAGAGTGGGACCTCCGTCTGCCATGGAGTCCATCAGGAAAGGAAAATTACGGTAAGTATTTGATAATAAATTTTCCGTTTTCCTGACAGACGCCATGGCAGCCTATGTGTGGGAAATAACTAGCCAGTCCACACGGGTGGGTATGCTAATCAAAGAAAAATTTAATGTAACCCGTCAACTGACAGGACTCTTAAACCGAAGTTCACAGAAGATAGAGACGCAGTCTCTATACAGTAATGTAAGATAAAGGTATTAATGGAGGCCCATGAGGCTGCTTTGCAGATGACGTCTGGAGCCACATGCCGGGCTGCTGCCCACAAAGCCGCCATACCTCTGGTGGAATCTGCTGTCACCGCCTCTGGAGGAGCCAAGCCCTTAGCCCTATAAGCCTGCTGAATGGACTTAACGATCCAGGCCGCAATCGTTCTGGTTGAAGCTCGCTTCCCTTTGTTACTGCCAGAGTGCAAGACAAACAGGTAGTCAGAGCGTCTAAAGGAGGAAGTAGCTTGTAAGTATTCCTTCAGTAATTCACCTACATCCAGAGGACATGCTTCAGTGGACCCTAAATGTAGGTATCACAATTTCCCGCTTTAATGGAACACTGAGGTGACTTTCGGGTTTAAGCCGAGCATAGGGATGAGGATCACCCGGCCCGGGAAGAAAGTCAGAAATGCTCCTTTATGACCCAAGGACCTGATCTCAGAAACCCTTTGGGCTGAAGTGACGGCAACTAGGAAGGCAACTTTTGCAGAAAGATCCTTGACAGAAAGCGCCGCGGACCCCGAGGTACTGGAAACAGACAGTGAGTCAAGAACAAGGGGAAGATCCCATTTGGGGAATCTTGGTCTTCTTTGGGGCCTGAGCCTTGCTGCCCCATGGAAGATCTGCCGGATTAGAGGATGAACGGCCCATGATGTTCCAGAGAAGGCCGGCAAGGCCTGAGAGTTGGACCTTTAGGGAGCTGATGGATAGAGACAGATCTAGGCCGGATTGGAAGAAACTCAGGATATCCTGAGCACCTGGAGCTCTGAACGATCTGCCCGTAGATGATGAGAATCCTACAAACTTGGCCCATATTCTCCCATAAACTTTATTGGTGCTTGCCTTTCTCGAGCTCATGAGGGTGGAAATCACTCTTGAAGTGCAGCGGAGAGATTCCAGTCTCTCCCTCTTAAGAACCAGACCATCAGTCTCAATATCGCCGGACAAGGGTGCAGGACTGCCCCCTTAGAGAGAAGGTCCGGCCTGAGAAAGAGAGGCACTGGGTCCCGGAAGCTGAGCTGGATCAGGAGTGGAAACCATGGCCTGTCCGGCCAGTAAGGTGCTATCACCACCACTTCGATCACTTCCGTTTGGAGCCTCCGAAGAAACTTGAAGATGATCGGGAGCAGGGGAAAGGCTTATGCCCTGTTGAAGTTCCACTGATCCGACAGCGCATCCACTCCATAGGCCTGGCTTCAACGGTTCCAAGTGTAATACTTCTTGATCTTGAAGTTGCAGAGGGATGCAAATAGGATTGACTCCCAAAGACAGGATCCATTTGAACATCTGCACATGAAGAGACAACTCGTTGTTGTCCAACTGTGTGCGAGACAGGAAGTCCGCTTAGACATTCTGAACTCCGGGGACGAAAATCGCTGAAATATTGGCCAGGTTTTTCTGAGCCCAGGACATGATGGGCTCGACTTCTTGGAGCAGGGTGATGCTCCGGGTGCCCCCTTGCCTCTTCACATAGGAGACCGCTGTGGTGTTGTCCATTTTTAGTAAAACCGACTCCCCTTTGAGGAGATGAGAGAAAGACTGGGGGGCACACCAGGCTGCCCATAGTTTGAGCCCAGGTTGTGAAGATGGGCATCCCACTTGCCCTGAGCAAGCTCTGACCTGCAAAGGGCTCACCAACCTGGCACCACTGGCATCGGTCGTGACCATGACCCATGAGACAGGGGCAATGGAGTGACAGGTGAGCAGATTTCTGCGCTGGAGCCACCAGAAGAGACTGTTCCTCATCATTGAGTATATGTGAATGGACTGACCGACGTCCCCTGAATTCCATTGATCAAGAAACCCTGTTTGAAAAGGGTGTACCCTCCAAAGAGACCATTTAACCATGGTGGTCGTAGAGACCATCGTGCCAATGATCCTTAGGCACTGTGAGGCCTTCAGGCATGAGGAGCCCAGAGTCCGTGCGATTCTCCCTCGGATGACCATTAAGGGTTTGCCCGCCATCAACCTCGATCGATTGGATGTCCATAAACGTAAGTGCACTGATTGTAGGTCCAAGTGAGGAGGACAAAAAAGGAACGCAGTCCCTAGCGGTAAGCTCAAATTTATCAGAGTGGGGTCCTAAAGCAATGGAGAGAAGGCGGGATTAACCCACACCTAGGCTGCCATGGAGTCTGTCAGGAAAGATACATTTCATCTCAACATTAAAAGGATTTATTTGGGGAAGTTACAATTGTACCATTAGAAACAATGGCTAAAACTTGCATTGGACTATAATAGTGCCAATTTTCACTCCCAAAAAATGCTCTTTAACACAGCGCACATTCTGGTATTTACTATAGCGCCCTGTAAAAAAGACATTGGAGCTAAAATGAGAGCTATTTGCAGGTCTGAGCATGCTCAGTTGTGTTGGCACCTAGTTGTACAAAAACAGGGAATTTATCTCTTCTCAGACTTTTAAAGATATTTCAGTGTAGAAATCACTTTTTCACACAGTTTAAAAGCAGATTATCTTTAAATAATATACCGCATATTTCAGTACCATTTAGGCAATTATATCATGCTCTAAACATTATTTCCATGTGCACTACTCCAGGTTTTAGCAGAGTAATGCCCCGTACACACAGTCGGGCATTGATCGGACATTCTGACAACAAAATCCTAGGATTTTTTCCAACAGATGTTGGCTCAAACTTGTCTTGCATACACACAGTCACACAAAGTTGTCGGAAAATCCGATCGTTCTGAACGCGGTGACGTAAAACACGTACGTCGGGACTATAAACGGGGCAGTGGCCAATAGCTTTCATCTCTTTATTTATTCTGAGCATGCGTGGCACTTTGTGCGTCGGATTGGTGTACACACGATCGGAAATTCCGACAACGGATTTTGTTGTCGGAAAATTTTATAGCCTGCTCTTAAACTTTGTGTGTCGGAAAATCCGATGGAAAATGTGTGATGGAGCCCACACACGGTCGTAATTTCCGACAACAAGGTCCTATCACACATTTTCTGTCGGAAAATCCGACCGTGTGTACGGGGCATAAGGGTTTTGTCGCTATTTGCTTTCAGGGAACTATAGTAAATTCGATTTTGGGAGTATTTTTTTTACCAGCGCTATAGTGAATACCGTTTTAGCGCTAATTAGCACAATTGGCGCTAATTTGCGGTAATTAGCGCCGTAGCGCTATAGTAAATGACCCCCTTCATCTCCAAATACGGAGAGGTTTCTTCACAGTAAGAGCTGTGAAAATGTGGAATAGACTCCCTCCAGAGGTGTTTCTGGCCAGCTCAGTAGATTGCTTTAAGAAAGGCCTGGATACTTTCCTAAATGTAAATAATATAACTGGGTACTAACATTTATTGGTAAGGTTGATCCACGGAAAATCTGATTGCCTCTCGGGGATCAGGAAGGAATTTTTCCCCTGCTGTAGCAAATTGGATCATGCTTTGCTGGGTTTTTTCGCCTTCCTCTGTATGGGATTGGGTATATGGGATTGTATGCTATTATTTTTTTTTTTATTATTATTATTTTTTTTTTGTTGTTGAACTAGATGGACTTGTGTCTTTTTTCAAACTATGTAACTATGTAACTAATTTCTTCACCTCTGTGATGATCGCTTTGCAATAATATATAATTTGCCCATGTAACAAATTTAGTGGAAAGTTGATCACATACACTGAGCCTGGGTTCACACCATAACGGGCTGCGGATCGCACAGGAGCGCTGTGCGTCCCTGTTCCCCGTTTCAGGGACGAATCAGGGCCGATTCTATGCCTGAATTTGGACCTGAACCGGAGCCAAAGACGCACAGCGTTTTTGTGCAGTGCGCTCCGCAGCCGCCCCGGAGATATGTGCACCGGCTCCATAGGGAGCCAGTCACATTCTCCTGCTATGCGAATTAGATGTGCGGAAACGCACATCTAATTCGCATAGGTGTGAACCCGGGCTAAATGTTACCCAAATGTAGTGCTGTCCTTTGGTTAGGCTGCTAGGTTAAATTTCACTGTAGTGAGTGGAGCAGTGATTACATGTTTTAGTCTATTCAGGGTATCCTGAGCTGAGAGTTTAATTGCTACCACCTGCCTCTGAAGGAAGTTTCCAGAACATAGGGCTGGGAGATTCACATGATCAGTTAAATTTTTATCATGCCCCAGCCAATCCCTGGAAACAGGCATCCAGAGGTTGTTGGTGATAAATGTGCAGGAGGCCTAAGCAGAGGGTTCTTTTCACTCAAGGGAGTGTTCTAGTTCTAGTTCCTCTGAGGGCTATTGTACCTGGGAGATAGCCAAAGGCACAAGAAACTGCAGTCTGGGCCTCAGAAGCTGCTGGGCTGAGGGCCTAGGGAAATTGCTGCAGGATTACATTTGCTGGAGTCCAGGGTCTGGAGAAGGATCTAGTTAACCACTTAAAGACCGAGCCTCTTTTTGAGATTTGTTGTTTAAAGTTAAAAACTGTTTTGTTTTTTTTTTTGCTAGAAAATTACTTAGAACCCCCAAACATTATAAAAAAAATTTCTAACACCCTAGAAAATAAAATGGCGGTCGTTGCAATACTTTCTGTCACACCGTATTTGCGCAGCGATCTTAGAAGCGCACTTTGGTCTGCTTTTTTTTGGAAAAAATACACTTTTTTGAATTAAAAAATAAGACACCAGTAAAGTTTGCCCAATTTTTTTTATATTGTGAAAGATAATGTTATGCCGAGTAAATTGATACCCAACATGTCACGCTTCAAAATTGCGCCCACTCGTGGAATGGTGACAAACTTTTATCCTTAAAAATCTTCATAGGCGACGATTAAAAAATTCCACAGGTTGCATGTTTTGAGTTACAGAGGAGGTCTAAGGCTAGAATTATTGCTCTCGCTCTACCAATCGAGGCGATACCTCACATGTGTGGTTTGAATACCGTTTTCACATGCGAGCGCTACTCATGTATGCGTTCGCTTCTGCATGCGAGCTCAGCGGGACGGGGCACGTTTAAAAAAAAAAAAATTTCTTACTTATTTTAGCTTTTATTTTTTATTTTTACACTGTTCTTTTTTTAAAAAAAAGTGTCACTTTTATTCCTATTACAAGGAATGTAAACATCCCTTGTAATAGAAAAAAAGCATGACAGGACCTCTTAAATATGAGATCTGGGGTCGAAAAGACCTCTGATCTCATATTTACACTAAAATGCAATAAAAAAAAAAATTTTTTTTTTTTAAATGTCCCTTTAAGAGCTATGGGCGGAAGTGACGTTTTGATGTTGCTTCCGCCCTACAATGGTATGGAGACGGGTGGGTGCCATCTTCCCCTCACTTGTCTCCATACCCAGCAAGGGAGAAGATCCAATCGCCTCCGCCACTGCTGGCGGCTCCAGTAAGCGGCGGAGGGCACCGGCGGAGAGTGGCAGGAGGGGGGCGGCCCTCTCCTGCCACCAATAAAAGTGATCTCATTGCGAATCTGCCAGAGAGACCACTTTTATCTGAAAGTGGACTGCCGGCCGAAGAAGAAGATACCGGGGTTATGCCAGCTAGCTGCTGCCATAACAACGATATTCCTCTTCAAAGTTAGGACATATATCAGCATGCGACGGTCCGTAAGTGGCTAATCTCCCTCACTTAGGATCTACCTGCAGATATTGGGTGGCAGATAGCTCCTGGGACACTGTGAGTGCTGGGGACTCTTAGCTGTGCTCATGCCAGAGGTTGCTGTGTGGACTGCTGCAGTGGGGTCCTAGATACACTGGCCATTCCCTGCTACCTTCGGAAAAATGCTATTAAAAGATTAGAAGAGAAGTTTGTCCTCCCATTACTTGCTATTAATGTTTTAGAGTATCATGTACCCCTCTCCTGTTGAAGTTCTTCAGCAATAAATACTAAAAAAAAAATCCCCTAGACTGAGCCTGAATTGTCTGTGTTCATGGGACTGTGCTTGTGTGACTGGCAGCCTTTATACTATTTGGCAGGCATTTTTTCTGCAGCCTTTCTGGGGGTGAACACTACACAAATTTCCAGGGAGATGCCTTCAAAATCTGGAACTATATCAAGGAGTGGTGGCTGTTATGCATGTACCTTATTTACTCTGAAGGTTTGGGAGTTTTGACAGTGTAAATTCCCTGCACTGAGTGGGAGGAATTTGTTCAGGCACAGGTAATGTTGCCTATCAACATTAGATGACAGTCACTCGATCTGCAAGACTGGACCACCATCCCATGTGTAAGAACTGCCTGATGCCCCGTACACACGGTCGGAATTTCCGACAGAAAAAGTCTAATGGGAGCTTTTGGTCAGATATTCCGACCGTGTCTATGCCCCATCGGACTTTTTCTGTCTGAATTTCCGACGGACTTAGATATTGAACATGTTCTAAATTTTTCAGTCGGAAATGCAGATGGAGGTTATCCCGTTGGTATGTCCGACCGTGTGTAGGTCTGTTTGGTCTTTGGTCAGAAAATTTTGTTTGATTGTAATGTCCCCCCCCCTTACCAGGTGGTACTGGAAGTGTAGACAGGGAGCTTTCCCTGCCTTTCAGCTACGTATACCAAAAACATTTCATGAGGCCTACTGTTTATGGTCAGGGAGCTGGCTGTGGGCACAGATGCTGGACAGTGGTTGGATTGTGCCTGTACATCCAGCTGTCCTTCAGTGCCAAACAAGAGAATCAGTATGACAGTCAAGCGACTGGCATTTTGAAGAGAAGTAGTCAGCAATGGCATCTTCCACGTTTATCTTCTGACAAGTTTCCTTTAAGGATAAAGCAGCCGTTTTGAATGGCAGAGAATCAAGGACTGACTGTACAATTAAGGATAATACAGGTTAACATGGACTATTAGGAACTGTGCAGTCAGACTTAGAAAATTCTATCAGCTAGTTTGCATTAAATTTGTGTTTTGGTACTTATGAAGCTGTATTTTAAAACCAAACCCCAGGCAAACAGCATAATGCATACAGGCAGTCCCCTGAGTTCCACTGCCAGCAATACAGCTTGGTCACCAACCCACCACCAGCCTGCTGCTTGGACAAGGAGCATTTGTGCACTGAGGAGATCCTTCACTGTGCTCACTCTGTGTGACAGCAGTAAAACATAAGAATCACTAGTTAAAAGGTAACTCCACTCCACTTTTGTGGAAAAAATATATTGTAGCAAATAAAATACAAAATAATATAGCATTTACAATTGCTACAAAAGCCATGTTATTGAATGCTATTAAAAATTACCTTTCCTTTTCAATCTGCAACACTGTCGTTTTCTGTAAAATGCAATGCAATATGGCAACCTGGAGGTGTTCTGTACACAGTTGGTGACAGAATGTCTCCAAAAATATAACTACCTGCTTGTGTGATTGGTTCACTGATTTTCCCAGACGTCAGATTTTAGGCATCCTCTGCAATAGAAATGTAAGTTTTAGTAAGATACTCCCCAAGGGTTATCCACTTCTAAAGGGATGCAGACACTACAGTTTTCTTCATTAGAACATGGAAAGTGCATAAGCTGAATTATAATGAACCAGACCCTCTTAATCAGAAAGAGTATGTGATCAGTCTGCTGAAACTAAGAGCAATTTCTTCTCAGTAACATGCAGAAAATACAGAAATCTGCTACAACATTTTTCAAAATTCCTGCAATGTTTTTTTCTCTACAAAAGTAGAGGTACTCTTTAAGGAAAACAGTACAGAACACAGCATCTTGTGAATATTCTCATAAACAGCGTTCCTCGCAGTGAAGTCCAGGGTAGCTCTGGTAACACATGTGAACAGTTGGAAGGATCCATGGACCAAGGACACATAGCCACAGCACAGGAACTGGAGTACTCTAGCAACAATTGGGAGGGGGGGGTGGCTCTCCACAGTATATGGGACTTCTGCATGTTATTTTAAAGCTTCTGGCCAAGTTGCCCGCTGCAGGTCACTTACCCAGCTACCTCAGCCTCATCAAGTGTGAACTGCTGAGGATGGGAAGCTAAGGACCCTATACAGATCCCCATCTTTAGGAACCTAGGGAGCTATATGGAAAAGAGATAAATGGACCTAAACCTACATCTGAACATGATGAGTAAATAAGCACTCCATTACATAACAATTTACAAGTACATGTAATGATTTTTTCTGTTTTTTTCAAACTAAACTAGAACTTCTGTAAATTGTTTTGTGTGTTAAGATTAGAGCCTCTGTCAGGATTTATTGCTGTCTGTGGGGGATTTGCTTACTTCCTTCCTGAGTTATCAGGACAAGAAATCTCTCAATGGGGACACATACAACAAGCCCTTTTATACTTTATCCAAAACTGGAAAAAAGCATTGCTGGAGTTCTAAATTAATTCCTAACATAAATTAATGATGGTCTTTATATCTGCCAGGAGTAAAACTTTAAGCAGAAGGAACATGACACCGGCTGTCACATGTGTCGTTTGTCATGCAGATCGATGATGGGAAATAATGCCTCAGATCACTGTATTCATCAGTTATGCATGACAGTTGAACATTCAAGTTTTACTCATGTTTCTTTAAAATTGCTGACAGCGTATGATACTCACATCTAAAACTAAGTTCCCTCAGTATGCAATACTTTTTTAAAATGTTAAGTGCAATGTAGGGTCACTTAATATAAATATGAAGTTACTTGATAAGGGCCGGTTCACACTGGTCCGACATGCGATCTGACTTCATCGTATGACATGTCAAAATCATTGGTTCCCTATAAGAGCTGCCTTAACTTAACTTAAAACAAAAACGGCGTGGTGTACAACCCCAGGACTATACCAGTCCCTTCGGTCTGGTATAGATTTTGAGGGAAAACTCCACGTCAAAAAAAAAGTAAAAATAAAAAGGTGTTGGGCCCCCCTAAATCCATACCTAACCCTCATCTGAGCATGCAGCCCTGCAGGTCAGGAAATGGGGGGAGAGAGAGCGCCCCCTCCCCTCCTGGACCATACCAGGCCATATGCCCTTAATATAGGGAGGTGGTGGCTTTGAGACAGGGGGGCTCTGCGCCCCCCATCCAAAGCACCTTGTCCCCATGTTGATGGGGCAAGAACCTCTTCCAGGCAACCCTGGACAGTGGTTGTGGACATCTGCAGGCAGGAGGGCTTATTAGAATCTGGAAGCCCTCTTTAACAAGGGGGCCCCCAGATCCCGCCCCCCCCATGTGATCGAGTATGGGGTACATTTTACCCCTTCCCATTCACCAAAAAAAAGAAGTGTAGTGTTACAAAAAACAAGAGTGACATTACAAAGGGGCGGGGTCTCTATGTGATGTCACCAGATGGCCAGGCCCCATAGCTATATAAGAACTGGCAAACAACAGAGCTGGCACAACGATGGGAGCCAGCATCGAAGGAGGAACGTTTTTTATTATTAACAGGTCGGCAGTGGCAGAAGACATCAGCGGCGACAGAAAACATCAGTGGAGGAAGAAGACATCAGTGGAGAGAGAAGACTGGAGGAAGAAGACATCAGTGGCGGAACCAGGGGAAAGAAGACACATTGGAGCTACAAAGGGGGGATATTTTTCATTTTTAATAAAGGACTTGCCAAAAGCTATTTCTTGTTTTTTGGAACACTGCACTTCCCTTTTTTTGTTGGTGAATGGGTAGGGGTACAATGTACACCATACTCATTCACATAGAAAAGGGGCCAGGATCTGAGGGCCCTCCAGATTCCGATAAGCCCCCTGCCTGGAGACCACAATAACCACCGCCCAGGGTTGTCGGGAAGAGGCCCTTCTCTCCATCAACATTGGGACAGGGTGCTTTGAGGTGAGGGCGCAGAGCCCCAACCTGCTTCAAAGCACCTACCTCCCATGTTGAGGGCATGTGGCCTGGTATGGTCCGGGGGAGGGGGCGCTGGCTCATCCCCCCTTTCCAGACCTGCCATGCTCAGGTTAGGGTCTGGTATGGATATTGGGGGGACCCCACACCGTTTGTTTTTTTTTGTGGTGTGGGATTTCCCCTCAAAATCCATACCTGACCGAAGGGTCTGGTATGGTCTTGAGGGGAAGGCCCCACACTGTTTTTTGTTTTGTTTTTTTCATTTTGGCGTGGAGTTCCCCTTCAAGATCCATACCAGACCCAAAGGGCTGGGTATGTATCTAAGGGAGGACCCCATGCCATTTTTTTTTAATAAATTTAGCATGAGGTTTCCTTCATACCAGAAGCAAAGGAATTGTTTTGATTGGTCAAAGGACAAGTCGCAATCATCTCAAAGTCGGATCAAAGTCCCAATCATTGAAGTCGCATGGAAGTCAGACATGAAGTCACAGGGCAAAGTCGGCTTGGAAGTCGTGCGACTTCCGTGTCGGAGCAGTGTGAACCCAGCCTAAGAGAGGTATCACCTTTCAAAGAAAATACACCAATTGTATATTCATAACTTTAAATACTTAAAGTAGAATTCCAGCTTAAACCTAAATAGACTTAATAATGTTCCTTCCTAACAACTATTCTGACTAACCCAGGTAAAAATGGTAGGTATATGAAATGCATATCCAGTCACGTGACCTGGCTCCCCTATGTAAGCCAATAAAGTGTGCAGGAGAGAGGAGGGAGTGCTGACAACAGATGGGAATTAGGAGCCTATGGGTGACGTCAACACTCCAGGCGTTACCAGCCATTGTCAGCGCTCTCTCTTCTCCCCTGCAGCCGTTACTGGCTGACACAGGGGAGATCATGTAGCCGGACTAGAGCGGCCTGAAAATAGGCAAGTCTATACATCTTTTTTACACAAGTTAGTCAGCATGGGTGTTAGAAGGGGGAAGGGACATTTTTGAGGCTTTTAAGGTTATCTGAAATTCCACTTTAAGAGCATTAAAATAAATGTGTATCTATCCTTCTTACATCCTGACCTGCCCTACTCTCCTCTTGTCCACCATACTTTCTCATCCTCCCCAACCCCTGTTCTACACTAATGTTTACCCATCATGCAATTTCACGCTCCTTCTCCTTGCACTTTTTTTCCACTTGACCACCTTCCTATCCCCATTCATCCTACCTCCTTACCAGACTACTCAGTGGATCCCCCATCCCGAATTTATGTTCCAGCCCTTATTTTTCCCCATTTTTATTCCTGGAAATCTAGTATCAGGTATTACTGTGTCTCACTTTGGGTCACACCTTAGTGGCCCTTGCTCCTTCACATTCTTTTAGGTTACTTGTACGTGAAGGTCTGATCCAAATGAAAGTCACAGTTTGTACTTTCACAGTTTATTCAAAGCATACGTCTGTACTTTTAAACTATAGTTCAAACGTCATCTGTATATTTGTTATTAATGGCTAATATATCTAATGCACATTGTATAAAAAAACATTTGTATAGACACTTATTTATTAAACTTCAATCTGGACTTTACCGCAGTACTTAGGTGCCTTGATTAATCTTTCCTTTCCTCAGGAACCTCTAAGCCCAGGGTGCTCTTTCATAGAAAATTGAAAAGCCCAACTCAGATTCAAATGAAATCTTCTAAAATATAGGAAAACTTATTGCCGTCAAGTTATTCCCTACAGCACATCCTCCAGAGCTGTGGCTGTTGATAGGAAGTTGCTCATTGTGCTCTCTGTTGCTCAGAAGATCTTGTGCCCATCCTTTGTAGTTGCATCATACTTGAATGCTTAGTACCCTGTGATGGCTCCAGTGAAGACCCTGTGATGTGTGCTTCCATGGGCAGCACCCACATTACTAGGGAGTGACTTGGGAGGACTTAGAACTACTGAGGGGGTCATTTACTATAACGCTGCAGCACTAATTATTGCTAAAACGCACTATAGCACTGGTAAAAAAAATACTTCCAAAATCTAATTTACTATAGTTCCCTGAAAACAAATAGCGCCCAAACCCTTATTCTGTTAAAACTTGGAGCAGTGCACATGGAAATAATGTTTAGAGCATGATATAATTGCCTACATGGTACGGAAATATGCGGTATATTGTTTAATGATAATCTTTATAATAATCTAATAATAAGCTTTTAAATTGTGTGAAAAAATTATTTCTACACTGAAATATCTTTAAAAGTCTGAAAAGAGATAAATTCCTCGACTGTACAACTAGGTGCAAACACAACTGAGCATGCTCAGACCCGCAAACAGCTCTCATTTTAGCTCCCATGGCTTTTTTACAAGGCGCCAGGGCCGTCTTTAATATTGATTGGACCCTGGGCAAAAATTTTCTTAGGGCCCCCCCATGCAATTTCACTCTCCACCTGCTCTGAGACATACAATAAATAGCAGCTAGCCTTAAAATCAGTTTACTGTATCAGATCAGGCAGCAATTGCGATTGGTTGCCAGCGGTTACAGCATATTATTACTGCTTAATGACTGGTTGCTAGAGGTTACAGCACACATTACGGCTCACTGATTAGTTGCTAGAGGTTACAGCAAATGATTTCTGCTTGTTAATTGGTTGCTAGAGATTACTGTACAGTAATACTGCTCACTGATTGGTTGCTAGAGGTTACAGCACATCATCTCCTCACTGCAGGAGAGCATGATATACATATGAATGCCGCTTTTATTTACATATCAATGCTGCCGGCCACAGCTATTTACTTAGTAATGCCGCTGCTATTTACATATGAATGCTGGTTATTTACATGTAAACACGGGGTCTGAAGGTGAGTCATCTGTACAGAACAATAGGGCAGAGCTGGGCAGCATTAGTACCAGCACTTCACACTGAGATATCGGGACACAGCACAGGATTAAAACTTCAAGGGACAAGGGAATTTAAACTGGGATAGTTAGCAAGTATGAGGCAGCTGCTTTGGGCCCCACAACAATGACAGGGCCCAGGGCAGCTGCTCCTTTTGCCCTGCCTTAAAGACGGCCCTGCAAGGCGCTATAGTAAATACCAAAATTAGCGCTGGGCTAAAATGCGTTTTTGAGAATAAAAATCGGCGCTATTATAGTCCAATGCAAATTTCAGCCATTGATTCTAATGGTACAGTTGTAACTTCCCAAAATAAATACTTTTAACCACTTCAGCCCCGGAAGGACTTACTCCCTTCCTAACCAAGCCCTTTTTTGCGATTTGGCACTGCGTCGCTTTAACTGACAATTGGTGGTTGTGCAACGTTGTACCCTAACAAAATTTATGTCCTTTTTCCCCACAAATAGAGCTTTCTTTTGGTGGTATTTTATCACCTCTGTGGTTTTTATTTTTTGCACCATAAACAAAAAAAGAGCGAACATTTTGAAAAAAAAAGCAATATTTTTTACTTTTCACTATGATAAATATCCCCAAAAAATATATAAAAAACAAATTTCTTCCTCAGTTTAGGCCAATATGTATTCGTCTACATATTTTTGGTTAAAAAAATCGCAATAAGCGTATATTGATTGGTTTGCGCAAAAGTTATTGCGTCTACAAAATTGGGGATAGATTTATGGCATTTTTATTATTATTTTTTTTTATTGGTAATGGTGGCGATCTGCGATTTTTATCGTGAATGCGACATTGCGGGGACAGATTGGACACTTTTGACACTATTTTGGGACCATTGTCATTTATACAGTGATCAGTGCTATAAAAATGCACTGATTACTGTGTAAATGTCACTGGCAGGGAAGGGGTTAAACGCTAGGGGGCAACCAAGGGGTTAAGTGTGTTCCCTGGGCGTGTTCTAACTGTAGGGTGGATGGACTCATTAGAACATAACAGAGATCACTGCTCCTGATCACTGGTTTATATAGGCATCTCCCCGTTCTGTCTCTGTGTCACGATCGTGGGCCACTGGCGGACATCGAGTCCGCTGGCTTGCTAGCCACCAATGATGCAGTGACGTACGGGTACATTGTTTTGCACACCCGTGCCACTTTGCCAACGTATATCGGCGTGAGCCGGTCAGCAAGTGGTTAATGTTGAGATGAAATGTATCTTTCTCTGAAATAAATGTTCCTTGCAACAATGTTGCTGCTTCGATTTTGTTTTTTTCTCAGAATGCTACAATGTTGAATGTTTTGATGTTTTGGTAAAATATATTTTTCACTGTCACTTTCACTTGTTACTCTCCATCTCACAAAAATCTTTACCCCAAACTCACACAGGTGTCTTTACAAACCACAAACAATACCATTGCTGATGCAAATTTAAATGGGTCACAATTTTTTGTGTTTTTTATTATTTCCAAATAATCATAATTTGAACCCAAAAAATGTGATATGTGTACCAACATCAGAAATCAAAATGTAATTCCCAAAAATTAGAGGGTAACATCACTATTCTACACACAGAATAAATCAAGAAGAATAACTCTTGAGTAATGTAATTCCACCACACATACTGTATGTCCAAAGAAATGCAGTATATGTGTATTTATGTGTAGAAGGTTTCCACATGTGGTGGCTCTGTGGCTTATGCCGCGTACACACGAGCGGACTTTACGGCGGACTTTGCCCGGCGGACTTTTCGACGTACTTTCCGACGGACTTTCTGAATGAACGGACTTGCCTACACACAATCCACCAAAGTCCGTCGAATTCGTACGTGATGACGTACGACCGGACTAAAACAAGGAAGTTCATAGCCAGTAGCCAATAGCTGCCCTAGCGTGGCTTTTTGTCCGTCGAACTAGCATACAGACGGCGGACTTTTCGACCGGACTCGATTTCAACGGATAAATTTTAAACAAGTTTCAAATCTAAGTCCGTCCAACTTTTGAGAAAACAAAGTCCGCTGGAGCCCACACACATCGAATTGTCCGACGAAATCCAGTCCGCCGGGCAAAGTCCACCGTAAAGTCCGCTCGTGTGTACGCGGCATTAGAGTTTAGAACTTCTGCTTAGCATCTCTGAGGGTCTGGGGTTGAATCCCAAGCAGGCTGCTTTATGCAGCGACGTTGTCTTATCTCCCATGTTGTTAAACATAACTCCTGAATCAGGTCCTTAAACTATGTCTAAATGTAGTATTTATGTGTAGGAGGGTTCCACCACCATTGTAAATCTTGTCAGATACACTATCTAGCCAAAAGTATTTGAATGCCTGCCTTTACACACACATGAACGTTAATGGCAGCCCAGTCTAGGTCCGTAGGGTTAAATTTTGATTTGGCCCACCCTTTGCAGCTATAACAGCTTATGGGAAAGCTGGGAAGGCTGTCCACAAGGTTTAGTGTGTCGATGGGAATGTTTGACCATTTTTCCAGAAGTGCATTTGTGACGCCAGGCACTGATGTTGGATTAGAAGGCCTGGCTCGCAGTCTCTGCTCTAATTCAGCCAAAAGGTGTTCTATCAGGTTGAGGTCAGGACTCTGTGCAGGCCAGTCAAGTTCCTCCACCCCAATCTCCCTCATCCATGTCTTTATGGACCTTTCTTTGTGCATTGGTGTGCAGTGATGTTGGGACAGGAAGGGGCCATCCCCAAACTGTTCCCACAAAGTTGGGAGCATGAAATTGTCCAAAATGTCTTGGCATGCTGATGCCTTAAGAGTTCCCTTCACTGGAATTAAGAGGCCAAGCCCTACCTCTGAAAAACAACCCCACATCTTAATCCCCCCTCCATCATATGATTTGGACCAGTGCACAAAGCAAGGTTCATAAAGACATGGATGAGTGAGTTTGGGGTGGAGGAACTTGACTGGCCTGCACAGAGTCCTGACCTTAATACAGGTGATTTTTGGGGGAGAAGGAGTGATATTGTGCAGATTGGCAAACGCCCAACTAGGGCTGTTTGTTTGCTGAAATTCTTGTGCATTTTTTCCATCAAAAGTGGGTTTATGTGGCCATGCTGTCAAGGTGTTTGTATCCCTGTCTGAACAAACATTCATGGTTTGGGAGCATCTGCTGACCTTTTACTCTTTGATCTCATTGCTTAATCGTGTACACAGAAATGCAGCTTCCGGCAGAATGTATGTGTGTGGATTGTGGGGTGGTGGTGGGTGTTATAGTTTGAATATGTACCTTTTTTAATACTATGTTGGAATGCTTTGTAATGCTTTGTAAAAATGACTGTTAAGTATGTTTCTATAATCTTGAAGATAAAAATGTGATGTGTTGCCCGTTATATACTGAAAGTAAAGCTGTGTTCAATCTAAGGTTTAGACACATTTTAGATTGTATGCTCCTAGGAGCAGGGCCCTTAAAACCCAATTGCTAACTGTGCAGCCCCAACGGGGCATAGAATTTATATAGATTGTTTTCCTAACCATTTTCTATGTACGTTTTATATTTAGTTCCCATGCTGCCATCGAGTGACCTTTTGTGGTAATGCACTTGTTTCTTATGTTCTTTTTCCCTGATGTTTTGACACACTTCCTTTGTATATAATGCTCCACCCTTCTTCCTGTGTTTGTACTTCCTGTGTCATGGATGCAGCAACAAGCCACATGTAGCAGGGCACATGTATTCTGCATTGTAAGCTACAGACAATATCATCTTTTGACCTCATAAATACCACTACCTATTCATGTCTTTGTATCCTGTCATCTGCTGTAACCTGATGTTCAGAATACAAGCATCTTGTGGATGGAATCAGTATTTGGTGAGTTCAAACTATCTGATGAGGATTGTCCTCAGTGATTATATCTTATACAGGCCAGGCATAGAGGTCTCACAAGGGATAGTCGCTTCACAACAATCAGAGTCAGAATACTAACTGTTTTGCTAAATGTAGCACCATATGTCCTGTAGAATATTAATTTTTTTATGCTAGTAAATGTACATAATTTTGTTTCTGCTGGCAAAATAAAAGTACATTATTGAGCTTATTTTGTTTTTTCTCTTTTCTTTCTTTTTAATTCGTTTGGGGGTGGTGGTTTTGGGGAAGTGCAATATCTTATACCCATAGAAATTATAAGATATAATTCTGCACCAAAAAACCTAATCTTTTCAGCAAACCTGCAAGTAAATGATAAAGGTGTTTAGGTGGAGTCTTTCTATATAACAGCTGTGGAGAATTGCAGGTAATGAATTTAGCTGGTGGATAGGCATTGTTGTATGCGTCAGCCCTGGTTCACATTGGTGCGATTTGACATTTCAAATCGCATGCCAAATCGATGGCAATTGCACTGACCTAATCGATGCGGCACCGCAATTTGTAGTTTCTATACTACTTTTGGCAACTTTGGAGTGCGATTTCCATTGACATCTGTGCAGAAACCTGCACATATGTCTCTGAAATTTCCCTCACAGTCGGGACTGATGCGCGGGAATGAAATCGCGTGAGTTCAGCTGAATTTTCTCCTGCTGTCAGTGTGAACCAGGGCTCAAACTGGGCCTTCGTCTTTGTAATTCACCTGCTGCAATCCCAGGGACACCATTTCTTATCAAACTCCCTTAAGTTTGCCCTCAAATATCGTTATATGTAGAAATACAGATTTGCATATCTGCAAATAAATGGAAATAAAAAATACTAATCGTGGTTGCGATCAAATATTCGCAGCTGCGATCAAAAGAGCGTGGTTTCACCTTCTGACCTGGAAATTAGCGCCTGTGCTGGTCAGGATCTCCATCTAGGTGGACATGGTGAGGTCCCTCTTTAGCAAATAGGAGGTGTTGCTCATGGGGGTGGATGTGGTAGTTAGATTTTTTGTGCAGAAGGAAGGATTCAGGATGGTAAAGCTGGCTGGGCCATAGTTGAAGAGCAGTTGGTCGAAACGCGTCGGACGGTTGCCCCCTCTCCATGCTGCCTTTGTTCTTTACAGTGCCATTGAGACACGGAAGTGTGGCAGGAAGCATGCGGCTGCAGTAGAGAGCAGAGCCGATGCTTCCTGTATCTGTCACAGGCGGAGTGCATTTCATATCACTCCACCTGTGAAGAGCCGGAACTACACAGAAAGAAAGCATCGGCTCCGTTCTTCACAGTGACAGCTGACTCACACTGCCCGCTGCTGAGTCGCTGACTGATATCGGGACTGATTGCGCGGCACTCTGTCTCTGTGAGGGAGCCGCACCGCACAGCACTGGCACAATGTGGCAGCGAACTTTGTGACATCTGAATGATGCTTGGCTGGGGTCGCTGGGCAGGTGGGGCCCCCCATGCAAGTGGGGCCCCTGGGCAACTGCCCAGCGTGCCCAATGCGAAAAGACAGCCCTGGTTCTTTATGTGATCACGATTTTATTTGTAGAGTTTTTTTAAAATAAAACTCACCCTTTATTACCTGCACCATGCGGAAGTTTTAATTTCTCTTTGCATACTATCTGGATGAGAGCGATTACCCCTACTGGGCCACTTGTGACATATTCTGCCTCCAGAACCTGGAGTTTGGAATACTCACTCTGATGACCTACCTGGAAGATTCTTGGAGGTTCGGTTGATGACCCCTTGAGGTTCGGTTGAAGTCCATCCAGCCAGCTTTACCATCCTGAATCCTTCCTTCTGCCCGGCTGGGCTTACTGCCTGATTGACTCCATGTCGCTGACAGGGGAGTCCACCATATCCGGTAAGAGTACCCATCTTTTCTCATCCACCGATGTTGAGTATTATTGATGTTGGTTTCCTCTACGGATCTATACCACCTCTGTCAGCCCATGCTTGCCACCCACCATCCAGGATTGACCCCTTCCGTGTTCTGACACAATTGGACACTTTACTACTTCATAATTTTCCACTTTGAGACTTTATGATTTATTTATTATTAGACACACCATTGAGCCTAAGATTTGTGGACTTGATGTTATTTTGTCTATTTTTCACTCAGCGCTGCATTTTTGTTTTGTTGTAGCCGCTATTTTGTTTTGTTATCTCAGTAAGCGCAGTGCTTTTGCTTTATTTTCAAAAGTAGTTCCTGCACTACTTTGGGCGACTTCACGGGGGGATTTCTTACCTCCCAACTTTTTGAGATGGGTATAAAGGACACCTATTAGCAAAAGTATGTAGGCATAGGACCCCCCCCCCCCCCCCAAAAAAAAACACCTCCTTTAAAGGAGAATTATTCCAAAAAATATATATTACTTAAACCCCCAAGTGCTTTATTTTACCAATAATATTCCTTTAGATTGGCTTTGAAAATTTACAAACAAAGCAATTTAGAAATTAGATGAAAGGGTTAGCGCTGGGAAACCCTTTTTGAAAGATAAAAATTGCATTTTTTTATACAACTATATAGATAAGAACAAAATGAGGGACAAATGAGGAGGAAAGAGGGACCAAGGGACTTTGTTCCAAATCAGGGACAGTTCAGACCTATGTGATTTCACTAGACATCTGTGCAGGAAAGTGCACTGATGTCTCTGAAATCGCTCACAAAGTCGGGCTGAGGCCCCTTTCACGCTTGTGTGACTTTTCCTGTGACTTTGGACATCAGAGTCGCATGACAAGTCATACCCTATGATTTTCAATGAGTACCATTCATATCTGTGCAACTACAAGTCACACCGACTTCAAAGTAGTCCCTGTACTACTTTGGACTGACTTTGATGCAAGTTGAGGTCCATAGACCTCAAGTTTACACAGGCATTCCCTGAAATTGCAGCAAAATTGCTGACGCAAAATCTTGGGAAAATTGCGCGACTTTCCCTGCGACTCCTGCATCCATAGACCTCAAGATTACACAGGCCTTGCTTAAAGTCGCATCAGAATCACGTGACTTTCGGGTTGCACAAGTGTAAAAGGGGCCTAAGTCACTGTGCTGAGTACTATTATACCTAGAATATAAAGTAGCCCCACCATCAAACACTAGTAAACATATGTTCCCAATATAGTTGTGCTCAAATGTCTGAAAATCACACAGATGGTATCACCTACTGAAAGCTTACATTGTACTCAGCAGTATATGCTGAAAAGAGGCGAACGCCTATTAGCCAATGCCACATCAGCATGAGCATGATTGTTACTATAATATTAATACCTAAAATGCAAAACATTATTGTATAGAATCAAACATTAGTAAATATATTTTCTATGTAGGTATGTGCTCAGCTCTGTAGTACAGTGGTATGCCCTTCAAAGGTTCAAGCCATGAGTTCAAATCCCATTAACTAATTAACTCTTCAAATGCATGCAATGGTATGTACTTATTCAATAATATTATGGTGTGGAATTCCAAAAATCAAGGAAAAAGATGTTGTAGGGTCCCCCCCCAGTACACACCAGACCCGAAGGGCCTGGTATGGACTTTAAGGGGAACCCCACACCAAAATGTAAATAAATATTGACGTGGGGCCCCCCAAAATCCATACCTGACCCTTATCCGAGCATGCGGCCTGGAGATCAGTATAGGGGGGATGAGCGAGCACCCTCCCCTTCTGAACCGTACCAGGCCACATGCCCTCAATATGGGGAGGGTGCTTTGGGGTCCCCCCCAAAGCACCTTGTCCCCATGTTGATGGGTACAAGGGCCTCTTCCTGAAAACCCTGGCCAGTGGTTTTTGGTCTGCGGGCAGGGTGTTTATCAGAATCTGGAAGCCCCCTTTAACAAAGGGGCCCCCAGATCCTGCACCCCCTATGTGAGTGGTATGGGGTACATCGCACCCCTACCCGTTAACCAGAAAAAGCAGTGAAATGTAAAAAACATAAGCCGGTTTCTGACAAGTCCTTTATTGTAAAATAGCTCCGAGCTGTCTTCTTCCCTGAGCCGTCTTCTCTTGCCACTGTCTCTCCCACCGCCATCTTCTCCCTGAGCTGTCTTCTCCCAGAGCCGTCTCTCCTGCCACCGCCGTCTTCTCCATCTTCTGTGTTCTTCTGCACCGCCAGATACCTGCTAATAAAAAAAAAGCTGCTCTTCTTCTGTGGTGGTCTTCCTCTGCTGTGTTGTCACCTGCTGTGTGGCGTCTCTTACATAGCCATGGAGAGGGCTCTTTGGGTGACATCATCAGATGGCCACAGAAGAAGAAAGGGTTTCTCTTTATTAGCAGATAACTGGCTGCGCAGAAGAACACAGCAGCGGGAGAAGACGACGGCAGCACAAGAGACGGCTCGGGGAGAAGACAGCTCGGGTAGAAAAATATCAAACACTAGTAAATGTATTTTCTATGTATGATTGTGCTAAGCCCAATAGGCTAGTGGTCAGCGCTTCTACCTTAAAAAACTCAGGCTTTGAAGGACTCATGGGTTCAAATGCCACAAAGAGATACTAAAAGATTGCATTGGTGAAAAAAAGGCGAATGCCAATTAGCCAAAGCAGCATATGCTGAAAATAGGCGAATGCCAATTAGCCACTGCACTTTAATTTGGCTAATTCTATTATATTAACTCTTCAAATGCATGCAATGGTATGTAAGTATTCAATAATATTATGGTGTGGAATACACCACACACTAGCTAACGGGCAGTTTACATTTCTTTGTTTATTTTAATTTGCTTGTGCACTGAAAAAATAAACACAGCTGGTGGATGGTAGGTTGGCTGGGATTTGAACTCATACCGTAAGTGCTGTGGAAAAATCTGAGCAGACCACCAAGCCATTGTGCTAATTACGCTGAGACCTGCATAATAGTGTAGTATGATTAAAGAATGAACATAAATAATTACCGCTTTATAGTCACATAAATACAAAATTTAAAAAACATGAAAAAAACAAAATACAACAAATAGGTAACCTAAATATTCAATACATGTAACTTTACAGAATAGCAGACATTACTCTGTAATAATCATTCATAACTGCATTCATTAGCAGAAGTAGGAAAAAAACTAGGAATACTAATTGCAATAAACATCAATAGATGCACACGAGGTAGAGCACATCTCACATAAAAATGTTTCTTTTCACATACATGGATCATGGTTGCAGTGCTATATAATAACTAAGTAGAAATTGGCATTTGCATATCCACGGAATCGCTAATTAGGGCTGATTTCCGAATTTACTAACGTATGTTCGCCGCTAATAGCGCTCTTTTTCATTTGCACGTTCGCCTGTTGAAATCTTAATTGCCTACAATGGGCGTTATTATATGTAATAGTGCCCAGTACTTCCTGGCGCTATAGTAAATGACCCCCTGGGAGTCTTTCGAATAACCACATTTTTATCTACATTTAAGTAGATGTTTAAAACATATTTTTTTTTTTTAATTAAAAAATATATTTTTTCCCTCTGTTCCCGCTGGTAATATTTTATATCACTTTTTATTCAGAAAAGTAGTGAGGTAATTCACAATAGTAACAGAGACAACAATAAAAATGTGACAGAGGCTCTAAACTTTCCCTATTCTATTCAAAACAAAAAGTTTCGTCTAGAGTTGGGCTACTACCCAACTTTTTTTTTTTTAAGAAATGAGACTTGTAGGCTGCAGCTCTTGAATGGCTTCTCTGACCCTAGAAGAGGAATTTCCTCCCACCTCCCAGTTGTGCTTCAAGCTAAACTCCCTGTTTCTATTGTCTAACATACATTCTTAAAATATAGTCATGTGTGTTAAACAGAAAATACCTAAAAACAAAAAAAAAAACAACAACAAAAAAAAAAAGCAAAAAAGTCCTTCCTGAACTAACATAAAATTAGAGTTGCAAGTGTTTCCATATATTTATGCCTCAGAATCAATTTTTTGGGAGTCATTGCCCCACAATGTATTGAAAAAATATACATGTGGGCAGGGCTACATATGGGGACCCTCGCTAACACGCTTGCTAATGCCCTGGGAACACAGGCATGGGGCCACAATAATGCAGAGATCAGCATTAAGGTGGCACCCCAACTCAGAAGCTAGCTATTAGCCTTTGCACAGTTCCACTTGTTAGGCTCAGACAGTTAATGGTTAAACGCTTTTTACATGTCGCTGTACACTTACTCTCACGAATGCAGCAGTTCCAAGGGGACACTGTGTCCCGATCACCAGCACGGCCATAGCTTGTCACCTCACTCTCAGTGGCAATGAGAGTTCCTGCCAGACTCAGTACCCTCCGGTTAGGTACCTGGGCCCCCTGTGCCGCAATGTCAGTCCCATGTATAGGGTACAGATTGTTAGGGAGGTTGGCCAATGCCAGGTACCAACCACCCGCTGGCTGGTTGCTACCATATTCCCACCACTGCAGTGGTTACCTGTGGCAGCGGCAATATAGTCGCATCTCCTGCCATTTTTCCTGCCTGTTTAACCCATGTATGGTGGCCTTCTTACATCTCCTCTTCATCCCCTTTGTACAAGCCCTGTTCATGATAGGCCCTGAATGCACCCCTTTGTGAAGGAACTTTAGACCAAGCACTGAAACAGTTAAGAAATGTTTGCTGAAGAGCTCTTGCAGATACAGTCAATACTAAAGTCTCTCACAGATATCTTGCAGCAAAAAACTCTCCTTCCTACCCCAGAATGCCACTTCATACCACTCCATAGTATAAAGTCCATTTGCTCAGATAATCTACTTCATCTTCGGTGGAACCCCGCTTGGGTGCCCAAGGGGGAGTTGCTCTCCTTAGAGGTGACAGCTAAATCAGTCCATAGCCCAGCTTACTCTCCCTCCCATGTGCTCCGGACCCTCAGAGCAGAGCCCTCCCCCTTTTTATAGCAACAAAGGGTAGAGGCCAGAGCCCAGAATGACCATCAAAACACAAAGCCTGTGCTAACCCCTTACTAACCCAGTTTTTTATATATTTTTTTTAACTTTTTAATTTTGCCCCACATTGTAAGCACCTGCTTACATACATAATAATAAAGAGAGCCTGTCTTTAATTACCGTTTTATGACATTTTCTTGAAAAATACCACTTGCATTCTGCTCTGTTGCATCTTGATTGATTGTCATTCAATAATCTAGGCTCCACAATATTAGGAGTCTTATTGTATGATCTCATGGCTTTGTTGCATGGGCTCCGAGGGAAATTCCACAATATCAGAAGAAATGCTTAGAACATCTGATGTCATTGGGGGCCAGAGAAAAGCTAGGTGAAGCAAGAAAGTTTTGGAAAGAAGATAAAGCAAGATAAAGCACTATTAAGCAGCATGGCACCACATTAGAGCATGAAGCATTAGTTAATCCTTATTTATAATACCAAATGTTTCTTAGGAGAAATGTATGTAAGCGATGGCAAGCAGCCTACAATGGGTGTTTGCAAAAACACTGCTTTTGCATAACAAATAGGCACAGATCACTAAAAACAGGACTAGAATTGCCTGGTGCTCTACATGAAGGGTCTCCAAAATTTCTAAACAAAGAGCCAGTTAACTGTCTTTCAACCTTTTAAAGGGATTGTAAACGCTCATGGTTTTTCACCTTAATGCATTTTATGCATTAAGGTGAAAAACCTGCTGTGGTGCTGCAGCCCCCCCTGAGCCCCCCTTTTACTTACCTGACCCTGATCCTTCTCTGGCCAGGAACAAGCACACCAACTCTAGCTGGTGTCTTGTGTCCTGATTGGATAGATTGATAGCAGCGCAGCCATTGGCTCCCACTGCTGTCAATCAAATCAAATGACGCGGCCCTGGGGGGAAGGGCTGAGTCCTGCATTCTGTGTGAATGGACAGAGATGCGGGACTCGGGAGCGCTTCTCCAACGTGGACACTCGATGCGGGGAGGAGCCAGGAGCGCCGCTGAGTGACCCCAGAAGAGGATGATCGGGGCCACTCTGTGCAAAACGAACTGCACAGTGGAGGTAAGTATGACATGTTTGTTTTCTTTAAAAAAAAACAAATAAATGAGGGTTTACAACCCCTTTAAGGGGGCCGAACTGTGGGGGAAGTCAGAGAAGAAAATAACCTGGCTTCACTAGGAGTAACCAATCCCTGATCTTTGGAATTAGGAGAGGAATAGTACCCCATTGTTGGTGTCAGTGGAAGGAATAGTGCCCCATCATTGGTGTCAGTGGGAGGAATAGTGGCCAACCATTAGTGTCAGTGGGAGGAATTGTGGACCAATGTTGGTGTCAGTGGGAGAAATTCTGCCCCACCATTGATGCCAGTGGGAGGAATAGTGGCCTGTCGTTGGTGTAATTGGGAAGAACAGTGCCCTATCTTTGATGTTAATTGGAGGAATGGTGCCCCATGGTTGGTTTAATTAGAAGGAATTGTATCCCAACACTGGTGTCGGTGAGAGAAAAATGTGCCCCACTGTTGGCTTTCAGTGGAAGGAATTGTGCCCCACTGTTGGTGTCAGTGGAAGGAATTGTGCCTCATTGTAGGTGTCAGTGAGAGAAATAGTGCCCCGTTGTTGATGTCATTTGGAGGAATAGTGCCCCATTGTTGAAGCCATTGCATGGAATTGTATACTATTATTTGTTTCAATAGGAGGAATTGTGTCCCATTGTTGGTGTCAGTGGCAGAAATGATGTGCCGTTGTTGGAGTCAGTGGATGGAATAGGGCCAGATAAAAGCAAGAAAAGTGCCACATCCAGCCCTAGGGCCACAGTTTGGAGACCACTGCTCTACATTTATGTTTGTATAAAAAAAGCAGTAGACTTTTTTCCTTGTATGTATTTCAAGGCTTCATTTATTTTTTGAAATTGTATGTATAGACAGTTGCCCCCACTGAAAGATTTACCCTCACCTCTGGTTCTAGTAGTAACTCTGGTTTTATTTCCCACCATTTTCTGTGTTGGTGACAATGGTTACCAGCACAAATATAGAGGGTGAATCTACGCAGGACACGAAGGACCCAGGTGGCATTAAATACTTGACAAGGGGTCTAACCCTTCCTTACTTAATGCAAATGTATTTCATCTATCAGCAAGCTTCTACATATTTAATGTATAGCTATACACCGAAAAGATAAGCTCACTTTTCTAAGCACCTCCTAGCCCCACTCTCTAATCCCCTTATTAGGCTAAACTGACCACCCTACCCCCAGTTACTTACCTCCCTCAATAGCAGAGGCCTACAACTCTGTCTACATTCAGCTGGGCTTGCTGCATCTGAACATTAAAGCGGAACTACACTACATCTGAGCACCACAAAGTAAAAATGCTATTTAATTCATTTTTTATATTCAAAGAAAACTCGCACATCCATCCAAGTCTCCATACTTTATTTTGCTGAGAAATCACATTGATAAACACTCCCCTAGCGTTTATGGTCATGGCCATCTTGAATAAGGATAGAAGATTCATGTAGCATTTACTTCATGGAATTCATCTGGCCTTAGCTCAGGCATGCAGGCAGGAGGATGTGCTTAGCTGAGAAAAGCCCTCCTCATCTTCCAAAGACTTCTGGGTTGTAAGACATAATTTGCCTAGACCAGAATATAATTTATCTTCCAATCTATTTACTACTGCTAGGATTAAAAATAGTCAGTGTTTATTGAAAGTGTGAAGTTCCACTTTAAAAGAGAAGTTCGGAATTTTGTTTTTCAAGAATCACACTTACCTAGGTGGATGCAGCATTGATCTGATGCTGCATCTATCCCCTGCTGGCTCTAAGCCTGATAACTGAATGATCAAACACCGCTGATTACTCATGTCTCAAAGCTCCATGAACAGAGAGCTGGTGACTGTCTGCTCTGGCACCCCCCCACCTGCACTCACTGGAGTGCTGGACTGTGGAGGGGGCGGGAGCGGCTGGCTCAGGCTACGAGGCTGAGCCAGGTGTCGGTCCAGAGTTGTGGGTGGATCCCGAAATTGTCGCAATCTTTCTCCAGCCTGGACCGTCTCTGTGACGTCAGCAGGCTTCAGCCCGCTGTCAGCTGAAAATGGGTCACAGGAGTGCAGAATGAACTGCACTCCTATGATCCACAGGAGAAGTACAGCCAAATAAGCTTTAGATGCACTTCTCCTTTAATGTCCCATAGATATGAATAGACTAATGCTCATGCAGTACTGGAACATCTTATTGCAGTCTATGGGCCTTTAGTGTGCAGGTGTGGACAGCCTAGCACTAGAATTTTCTTGGCTGGGTTATAGACCCTTGCCACCAAAGGAGGTAAGTAGGCATTTGGAGGGAAGGGGATGGTCGGCTTAACCTAGATAAAGGGGCTATTGAGGTAGGCTGAAGGGGAGGTTATTAAAAAGCTGAACTTTTCCATAAGTATAAAGTAGTAGTAAAGCAGTTGTATACCCGCATAAAAAAAACCAAAAAAAAACCTGTAAGGCAAAAATAGTATGCACCGCATGCGCCGCTGACGTCGGTGACTGACTGCATGCAAGGTTAATATCTCCTAAACGATACAGGTTTAGGAGATATTCATTTTACCTACAGGTAAGCCTTATTATAGGCTTACCTGTGGGTAAAAAAAAAAAGTATACAACCACTTTAAGTTGTACATACAGGTAAGGCTTACCTGTAGTTACAGTGACTATCTCCTAAACTTGCAGTGTTTAGGAGATATTTGCACTGCATGCAACCGGTGACGTCACCAGCGCATGCGCTCTGAAAGTCCGGCATACTGTGCTGGACCGTCAGAGCTCCATGCCGCAGCCGAGGACTCCCATGCATGCATTATCGCTGCCCCGGGCACTTATACATTCGGACCTGAAAACCTTGAAGGAAGACAGGTGAAGATGGAAGCCCTGTCAGCGCTGACAGCATGCTACTGGAGGGCTTTGTTATAAGGTAAGTATTTCATAATGTGCTAGTATGCGATGCAGTGGCGGCTGGTGCTCAAAATGTTTTTGGGGGGGCGCAAACAAACTGAAACCCTCCCCCATCAATTGCAGCCTCACTGTGCCCATCAATTGCAGCCTCACTGTGCCCATCAAATGCAGCCACTGTGCCCATCAAATGCAGCCACTGTGCCCATCAAATGCAGCCACTGTGCCCATCAAATGCAGCCACTGTGCCCATCAAACGCAGCCACTGTGCCCATCAAACGCAGCCACTGTGCCCATCAAACGCAGCCACTGTGCTCATCATATGCAGCCATTGTGCCCATCATATGCAGCCACCTTTGCCTATCATATGCAGCCACCTGTGCCCATCATATGCAGCCACTGTGCCCATCATATTCAGCCACTTGTGCCCATCATATGCAGCCACTTGTGCCCATCACATGCAGCCACTTGTGCCCATCACATGCAGCCACTTGTGCCCATCACATGCAGCCACTTGTGCCTGTCAAATGCAGCCACTTGTGCCCGTCAAATGCAGTTACTTGTGCTCATCATATGCAGCCACTTGTGCCCATCAAACGCAACTACTGTGCCCAGCAAACGCAACCACTGTGCCCATCAAACACAGCCACTGTGCCCATCAAATGCAGTCACTTGCGCCCATCATATGCAGCCACTGTGCCCACCAACCCCCCCACTCGCAGCTCTGGCAGCACCCAGCCCCCCCCCCCCGTGCGTGGCTCTGGCAGCACACAACCCCCACCCCCTGCGCGTCTCTGGCAGTATGCCCCCACACCCCCTGCGCGAGGGGCTCTGGCAGCACCGAACCCCCCTCTGCGTGCGGCTCTGGCAGAGGGGACTTACCGCGCCAGCTCCTCCAGCGTGTCTCCTCTGCTCCTCTTCCTAAGCGCCAGGCATCCAATAGGGTGGTCTGGCGCTTTGGCCAATCAGGAAACAGGTCTGCCGCCCTGCCTCCTGATTGGTGGGAAGGAAGGTTAGTGTGAAAATTAATTCACTATCGTCACACAATTGGGTGGGATCAGGGCGCACTCTCTGTGCCCTGAGTCCATCCTATTTTGAAGCCTATTAGAGCCTCTGGCTCTAATCAGATGCTTCAAAAAGTACCACCCCCGCCATAGGAATCCATGCGTCCGGTGTCCTGAAAGAGGCTGGGCGCACGGATGGAGGGGGGCGGCGCCTGTGCTCCCACAGTGCACAGACCGCCACTGATACGATGCATACTAGCACATTATGCCATTGACTTGCAGGGGATTTTTTTTTTCTTCTAAATGCTGCTGTTTATTACTGCTTTAAAGAAGAAAATGATGGGAATGTGATAGGATATCCAAACTCAAGGTATGTCCCTAATTATGAAACTCGGCTAACAGCCCAACTCAGAACCGTTCCCTGAAACCATTGACAGGTATTTAGAAATATGTGAACTCCTTTTATAGTATTTTAGAGAAGATCCCATGCAGAACCATTAGACTGCAGATCTGAGATTGGTGGAGCCACGTTCTAGAGACAGGCCCGAAATAACAGTCAGATGTATGTTTGCATATTTTTTTCTGTTGGCAGATTATCTAGGTAAAAGGTCACCATACTTTTGTGTAACACACCCGCTTATACAAGTCTATGGATTTCATACAAAGCTGGGACCACTTATTATTGAACCTGAACTAGACAAATAGTCTTGTAAGATTTAAGGAAGGAAAAAACTTTTTTGGGCAAAAGGTTTACTTTGGTGGTGCTCATTTTTCGTCAAAATAATTTGCTAGCAAAGCTACCGTACTTTCTTTATATATATATATATGTAATATGCCTGCTATTGATACCTAACAGCGTACTGCAGTTCACAGTAATGCTAATCGCTTCTAAGAATGTGGCCAGACTTTCTGAGAATTTCTTTTATAGCCTTCGACTGTATACATTCTGTACATTGCACATGGCTTTATTGTAATTTATTTATAGACTCTAATGTAATCGACCTGTAAGTGTCTGCCACAACTAATAAGCACAGTCCTAAAGTACAATTAGGTTTATATAAATTAGAAAGTTATGGCATTTACGTGTAGTGCTACCCCTCCCCCCCCCCCAAAGGAGCCACTTGGTCATTCTGGGTTCTCCACTCTGCGTCTCGACTCCAAGAAAAACCTCAGCCTCTCTGACACACCTGGTTGAATAAAAGTCATTGCAATCACGTATAAAGACACAAGTATGAATACATTAAAACTGACCATGGGTTAATACAGAAAATAGACACACACCAGTGTAAAGGTAGTTGCACTCAATCTATTAATATGAGTTTGAATAAGTGGGTGTTTGAACATAAATGAGCACACAACAGGTACCTTTGGACAAGGGGCCGCCCGTCCATTAAGGGCGCACGGGCACCCCCCCCCAAATCCATGCTGCCACCCCCCTAACCATGCCTCCGCCCCTTTGCAGGACGCCGGGAGCATGAATTCCAATATGGGGGCTGTTTTTTTGAAGCACTGTTTAGACCCAAAGGCTCTGATAGGCTTCAAAATATGATGGACTTGGGCGCAGAGAAAGCGCTCACAGCGAACCTAGATGTTTTAGAATAGCGAATGAATATTTGCTATTCTAACACTGATCCTCCTCTCTGCCAATCAGGAAGCGGACCTGAGACCCATCACCCGATTGGCTGAAAGGATTGGCGATCCTATTGGACGCCTAGGGGGAGGGGAGGAGACGCACAGCCCATGATGGAAGAAAGGGACACAGAAGCCGCTGATGGATGCTTGCTGCCGGCTGCTCTATGTCTTCTGCCCGATGCCCCCTGCTCCATGCCTTCTGCCTGATGCCCACTGCTCCATGCCTGGTGCCCAATGCCTCGGATGCAAGCTGCCTAGCTGGGGTAAGTGTCCCCCCCAAAAGAAAAGCCACCAGCCGCCACTGCTTCGGACACTCTCTGCTAGACAGAGTAATAACTATGCCAAGGTAACTTAGAATCAGGTTCTAAACCACTAAACTGAAATCAAAACATGAATCAGCAAATCAGCATTAAACAGCGCACATAAACATTAACTGCAATATGAATAAAAATACTACACTGGCTTACAGTGCACTCTATCTGATTAAATAGGGTAGAGTGTAACATTCCCTGAGAGTTACCGCTTCAACTACATACAAGAGAGAAAGATCTCTGGGTAGCATTTGTTAAGGGGAAGTCCTTAATCTTGACTCTTCAGCTGGCTAAATGTTGGCCCAATAACCAGTGGCGCACTTGTAGATAGTCAACAAGGCCTGCAGGCATTGTAGAGCTATAAAGTAGCTGTTTAGGTTGTTCCTAAGAGCTCTGTCTCTAGTAATAGCAACATATAATGGCCACAAGGCCCTTTCACCAGATCCAGCGACATGGCAGCAGTGGTCCCTCTAATTAGGAGTCTGCTCACTCTGGGTTACCCAAGGTGACTCTGGTAGGCAGTACAGCAATGTGTGTATCCTGGCAGTGGCTCTGTCCCTCTGCACTCGGGTCACAGCTCTATCCTCTCTGGTTTTCCCACACTGTAGTGGCATCAGGTGGCTCAGTCTCTCTCTCTCTGGGATGTAAGCAGGGTTTAGCCAAACAAGCTGCTGATTAGGCCTGTGCTTTCAACTCACACTGGAATAAATACCAATGTAGGTCCAGTTCACTACTGGTTTGTTCACTTGGTTTCCAGTCAAGCCTTGATGAAGGGGGCACGTAGACCCCAGAAACGCGTTGGCTATTTCTTGATCTGTCCCCCTAACATTTAATGGAATAAAGTTATATCTGGACCTCTTAGCAGTGTTGTGGCGCTTAGATTTCAACCATTCTTACATTACATTATACTACAAGCCAAGGAGACTGTGGAGATTATCTGGGGTGTAGAAGCCACCTGTCCAGGCACCAGATAATTTACACCAACATTAATATCTTAAGGCATGGGTGCTCAACCTGTGGCCCTCCGGCTGTTGCAAAACTCCAAGTTCCATCATACCTCTGCCTTAGGGAGTCATGCTTGTAATGGCTCATGGGACTTGTAGTTCTGCAACAGCTGGAGGGCCACAGGTTGAGCACCCATGCCCAAGATAACAATAACAGTAAATAAAGCTACAGGTCCAGTGCTATCTTTCCACTTCTCTCACTGGGATGGCACCGCATAGCCGGTTCCTCTCACAGGCTCTCCTTATACTGCAATACATTTTGCCAGTGAATTCGTACCCAGGCAAAGCTTGTTCTCTACTCTTCTTCTGTAGCAAAGCTAGGTGGGGGCTGAAGTTTGTCCCCACTACTTCTAAAGGGCAGTTCTCTCTAGGGGACTACATGTCCCATCATCCTCCTCTTTCTTTGCTGTTTGGTCCCTCTGTTGTTTGCCAGGAGGGATGAGAAGCGGGGAATGGAGCAAACACATGCAGCCTGCTGCTGTCATTCTTAGCATTCAGCGAGAGGGGGAAACAGCCCAGCGAGAGCAGGTCTCCCTTCTCTGCAGCGGCTGAAGGGCAAGAGAAGAAAACCTGCAGCTCTGTACTCCTAGTCCTTTCCCCTCTCGGTTTACACAGTGCCCCAGCTGCGGCAGGAAGAGAAACAACCTATCGGGCAGCTCAGACATGGCGGGGAGGACAAAGAGAGCAGTGCAAAGCCAGCAGAGCACTTAACTACACACAGCTAGCTAGGCTGTACACAGTAAATAACAGTTACAAAATATATCTTAGCTGAAAAGAATTAAACAGAACTTCCCCCAAAAATAACAAGATAAATGAATAGCACTTAGATAAAAAAGATAAAATAACAAAACCAACTTTTGCTGCAATATTTACTTTCAATCCATAGATTTCCTATTTTTTTCTGCTGCTGGATGTCCTTTATTTGATGGGCAGCAGCATCATTCAATCCAATTCCTCAGATCCCAGATTGTCCCGGACCTCCCTCAGCCTGTTACTGGACAGTGAGGAAAAGCAGAACAGTGATTAGCTTGTCTCTCTGTCACTCTGCTTGCTCCACCTATCCACATGCTCTTTTGCCAGCTCATTAACTGGCTCCTTGTATTACTTCTTGTTCCAGCTCTGCTGTAGAGGGACTAAGGGAGGCTACAGCACACGTACTTACACTGTTTGCATATAAAAATAATTTAATAATGAATGAATGAGTACAGAACTGCATTAGCTCATGTCTTTTAAATCTGCCTAAAGTTCATCTTTAAATGTATCTGAAGCCAAAACTTTGTTTAATAGATTATAGATTAGATAAGGTTTAAATACAGTGGTGAGGGGGTAAGGACCTCTGTCAGGTTTTTTATTGCTTTCTGTGTTCCTGTTGGGGAGAATAACCCTCTCTCTGTTACGGAGACTACAACCCTCTCTCTGTTACGGAGACTACTGTCATTGGGATTGAAAGTAAGACAAGATCCAAAAGTTTAAGGTGTCACCAAAGTGGGAATAGTTCAGAATTGTTCCAACTGGGAAACTGGGAAACTTGTTCCATTGACAGCTGTCTAAGAGGGGATTTCCTTCTTCAAGATCCAAAAGTTTAAGGTGTCACCAAAGTGGGAATATTTCAGAATTGTTCCAACTGGGACACTTGTTCCATTGACAGCTGTCTAAGAGGGTATTTCCTTCTTTCTTTCTGTTCCTCTACAGAACAGAAAGTGATTTCACAGAAAACAACTGATAGAGATCTTAGCCAATCCTTTATCTAAAGTGAAAGAAAAAATGTTTTGGCTTTAGCTATAATTTAAGATAAGGTTTAAGCCATAGACATAATGACAACAATATTAACTGTTTACCCAATCATTAAACAATCTTTCCTTTAGCAGAATATACCACAGACATGCACAATGTGATCAAAACAGTTACAGTTTCAAAGCAGTTGTCCTGGTTAAAATGCTACTATGTGCATTGACATATCTCGGACCCAGTCGACCTAAACAGCATGGCACCATCCACAGGCAGCTTAAGGGCTCATGCACACTGCAGCTCAAAGAAGCTCAAAGAAGCTGCTCCTACAGGCTTTTGAGTTTTTTTGAGCTCTTATTTTTTCTGCCTGGAAACTCCCCTCCATGTTAGCCAATGTGTCCATGCACACTATTCCTTTTACAGGCATATGCTCTTACAGGCAGAAAAAAAACCCCCACCAAACTCGCGTTTTTGAGAGGAGCTTTTGAGCAGAAAAGACTCCTAAGTGCCCAAAAAAGCACGAAAAAGCACAAAAGAGCACGAAAAAGCTCAAAGATGCTCGAAAACACACAACAAAATAGGAAAAATGAGCTGAGGTGATGGTTTGTGAAAAAAAGAAAAACGCTTATGCTCAAAGAAGCTCAAAGGAGCTCAAAAGAGCTCAATAAAAACGTGCAAAAGAGAGCCCAAAAAAGTACAAGCTAGTATAGAATATTGTACTTCTTGATAGAAAAAGGAACAGCAGGAGCCAATTCCCCCATATGTCTCCGTGTAGCGAAGTGAATGAACTACCTTGGTACCCTAATAGATTACACATAAAAGTAAAAGGTAAAGTTTTATTGATAAACAATGTATAAAAAACAGGTATCCAGTCAAGTCAAGTCAAGCTCTATTGTCATTCTACTACACGTAAGAACATACAGTAGAACGAAATGTGGTATCTCACAGGGCCACGGTGCTACATACAAATTAAACATAATTATAAATTTAAAATTTAAAAAACAGGTATCCAGGTATAAATTTAAAACACAAGTCTTATACTGAGATAAGATATTGTGGAATGTATAAACACACATTGCGCTGGTGCTTGGTAGCTTCCAAGGTTAAAAGCAGGAGGGACAGTAAATCCTCAGTGAACATTACATTCTCTACATGTTTTGCGGATATCTACCGCTTCTTCAGGAGGAACTAAATAAAATCTGTAACAGAGACATAATACACATGGTAACAAACAATAATATAGTACAATAAGATATAATACATTAATTACTGAAGTCTGGGGACAAAATGACATTGTCACTTACCAATGAGGACCAACACGCAAGGAAGACCAAGACAGTAGTGCCACCAACTCTCCCCATATGGCGAGCACGGGGGATATGCAAATAGGTGTGTGAGCTGGTGAGGGTATAGTTGGGGGCGTATTTTGTAGATGTGGGTCAGCAAGATTCAGAGAGTAATTGGACGTGGGGCCGAAAAGTTAGTTCATAGTCCAGGATCCTGGCATGCACGGACGGACTGATAGTAGTGCTATCGATCTTGACAGAGAAATCAGGAGAAGGGGCATATGGGGGAAGAAATATTATGAACTTGGTTTTGGATAGATTGAGTTTGAGGAAGGGGTGTGACTGACATATCCAGACTGATATGTCTGTTAGTCAATTAGTAGTACGTGAGGAGACTGAAGGAGTCAGCTGAGGGGTAGAGAGATAGATTGTTTGATATGTGAATGCTTGATATGCTTTTAAAGCGGGGTTTCACTGTCTCCAAATTTTATTTTATTTTTTTTGCAAAATGACAAAGATTATGATATATAAATATAAAACTCACCGTTCCTTTTTCAGTGATTAGTGCTGTCCGTTTTCTCATAATAAAATAAGTTATAAATTTTAATCTTGCCGGTTGTCATCTTGCCTGTGGGCATGTGAAGCCCACAGGCATCCTCTTCCGGGATATGGTGCTGCTGATCGACCAGCATGCACCGCCCCTTCATTCCCCGATCTCGCGCATGCGCAGTAAACTCAAATCGGAGCGCCGTCAACAGCCGTCAAATGACGTCGCGTCATTTGAAATCCCACGAGATTTCGCGGCGGTTTTCCGCACTGACTCCTGGGATGAATGACACGAGATTCCAGGAGACAGTGCGGCGACATATCTGAAGGTACGAACAAAAAAAAATGGCCCATTGAGCACTCTGTGCTATATTTAGAACCCAGTGAGCTTAACTTGAAAAAATGTGTAAAGATCCGCTTTAATACAGCCACAGAATATTTCCCTGATTTCCAGGGCTGATAGGATCTGCTAAGATAAATGTCTTACATCACAAAGGCAGACAGTGAAGTGTTTGGATGGACCATCAATGGTTGGACCATCATGTAGGCTCCCACATTGGGCACAATTCACTAAGCGATATGTTACCACATCCCAGTATGGGGTAACATATTGCAAAGTGTGAAAAAAATTAAAAAATTTTGCAATTCATGAAGAAACTCTTGTTATAAACTTGCACCCGTTAACTGTTCGAAAATACCGCATGACATTGTGCCGTACGTTATCGCAAATTATCACAATCATCTAAGCAAGGTAAGTTATCGCAAGTATTCAGTGCTTCATTTTTTACTACTACTGGTATTTTAAATGTCTGTGTTGCTATATAGTTCTGACTGTATAATGTGCTTTTATGACCATTGTGTCCAGATTGTGTTTAAAGTGCAGATATTAGGCACAATTCTTTTCTATTTTAACCTTTATTTTGTCCTTGTACAGCATGCCTACACACTTTTCATGGCAGATTTAGGAAAGCTAAACCAAAGATACAGTATATAGAGTTAGAGTAACCTATCAAAATATTTTTTTTTCTGCGATTGTAAATGCTGAGCTTAATTGTTAAAGTGTAGTATACAGTTTTATATATTGTAGAATCAGATTATGCATGTTAGTATAGGAAAATCTGAAATCCATTGGTGACAGGGATGATGCTGAATGTAAAGTGTTACTAAACCCACAACAGTAAAATCAGTCTGTATGTGCAGGTAAGCATGCTTATTATCAGTGGCGGTCCATCCATAGAGGGCGCACCGGTGCCACCTCCCCTATTCATGCGTCCAGCCCCCTGATCTACATATCCGTGGTGCTGGATCATGGATTCTAGTGCGGTGGGGTTTTTTCTAGTGCGGTGGCGATTCGACTGGATGCCTATCACTACTTTGGCAGAAGAGGAGACACACGGCAGAGTAAGCTGGAGAAAACGGACACCCGAGCCCCGCCGGCCGCTGCCTGTACTTCAGGAGAGGAGGAGAGGACTCCACAGCCCCACCACACCAGCGGGTAATTGCCGTGCTGGACAACTCCTCCTACAAGTTTTAACCAGACTAATAGAAGTCACAAGACTGCTATATACTGCTGATGAGAAAAGGTATTTAGTAGTTTATATTTACTAAAATAATTGAATTTCCATGTTCTGTGTACTGTGGGAGACCAGATATAGTGAATGCAGGGTCCTGGGTTTAGTAACACTTTAATGTCAAGGAAAGCAGTGTTTCAGCCAAGTGTAAGACTACATAATCACTACAGAGTTGTAAGTCATTTGTATGTACGCATTTATTGTATTTTAATTTTTCCCAGAACTGAATCCCCTTATATTTGTCTATTGCTTGTAGATAAACATTGCAGATCTTATTTAGGTTAGTAAATGTTGAAATGCATGTCTGGAAATTTTGAGGAAAAAACAGTTCATGAAAAAATAAGACACCTGCTTATTTCATCACCGCTTCAATAGATGTTTGGACTTATACTTTGTGTGTTTGTTTTCTTATATGTTTACTAAATATAATTGTTTTTGTAGAAATACAGGTAATGGCAGTTTGAGAAATTAACATTTGATGCTTGCACTTTCCTGCCTATGTTTAAACCAATCACGGGGGGGGGGGGTTGTCTGACCATTGCCATAGCTTGGACCAGTACTTGATTACCGCATGCATTTATTTATTTCCTTTAGTGAATTGACTTTTCCGTTAAATTCCGCATGCGAGCTATAGTGAATTTACATTTTCATTATCGAATGCTTTAAGTGGTCCCGTAACCGACATAACGCATGCGATAACCTTTGGTGAATTGTGCACACCAGTTATTTTGACTGTGCAGGTCTCTCTTTTCCAAACTCATCCCACCCTTGCTTTTAAGAGCATTACACAGGAAGTAAGAACAGGAATTTTTTTAAAAAGCTAACAGACAAATAGAGTGCATCCAGCGGCTGCTTCTACAAACCATCAAGATAGCTAGACAGGGCCCCTTCACAAGATTGCCACTGTAAAATGTATCCAAAACTTAGCAATTGGTGGTCAATTTATCCCACGAGTTTGGCTTACTAAACCTCGAGACACTGTTGTTATGAGACCTCCAAAGAAGCACTTTATGATGGAATGAGGTCGCTATACATCGTTTTTAACCGGTTCAATACAGGGCATTTTCACCCCCTTGCTTCCCAGGCCAATTTTTAGTTTTCAGCGCTGTCACACTTTAAACGACAATTGCGCGGTCGTGCAACGTTGTACCCAAAAAAATTGACGTCTTTTTTTCCCCACAAATAGAGCTTTCTTTTGGTGGTATTTGATTGCCTCTGCGTTTTTTATTTTTTGCGCTATAAACAAAAGAAGAGCGACAATTTTGAAAAAAACACAATATTTTTTACTTTTTGCTATAATAAATATACCATTTTTTAAAAAAAAAAACAAATTTTTTCCTCAGTTTCGGCCGATACGTATTCTTCTACATATTTTTGGTAAAAAAAAAAATCGCAATAAGCGTATATTGATTGGTTTGTGCAAAAGTTATAGCGTCTACAAAATACAGGATAGTTTTATGGCATTTTTAAAAAAAATATATTATTTATTTTTTTAGCGGCGATCACGATTTTTTTCCCTGACTGCAACATTATGGCGGACACTTTGGACACTTTTGACACATTTTTGGGACCATTCACATATACAGCGATCAATGCTATAAAATTGCATTGATTACTGTGTAAATGTGACAGGCAGTGAAGGAGTTAACCACTAGGGGGCGGGGAGGGGTTAATATGTTTCCTAGGCAATTATTCTAACTGTAGGGGGGGGGGACGCACAAGGGGAGGAGACCGATCAGTGTTCCTCCGTTCTGGGAACACAGATCGCTCTCCTCTCACCTGACAGGCTGTGGATCTGTGTGTTTATACACACAGATCCACGGTCCGGCCCGGTTAATGGGCAATCACGTGTGCCCGGCGGACATCGCGGCCGCCGGGCACACGCACCGGGTCCCGAGCAGCGCGGCGGGCACGCGCCCCCTAGACGGCTGGGAATCCCAGGACGTCATATGACGTCCACCCAGGATGGGAGATCCCATCCCAGGACGTCATATGTCTATGGCTGGGTAGGGAAGTGGTTAAACACCTTTGCTATGTACATACGATCGGACATTCCGACAACAAAACCCCGGATTTCTTTCCGACGGATGTTGGCTCAAACTTGTTGGCTCAAACATGTCTTTCATACACACGGTCACACAAATGTTATTGGAAATTCCGATCGGCAAGAACGCGCTGTCGTACAACATGTATGACGCACTATAAAAAGGAAGTTCAATAGCCAGTGCGCCACCCTTTGGGCTCCTTCTGCTAATCTCGTGTTAGTAGAAGTTTGGTGAGAGACGATTCGCGCTTTTCAGCCTCGTGCTTTTCAGTTCGTATCTGTTCTTCAGTTTGTGCTTATGGGTTTCGTTCCTGTCTTTCAGTGCGTTTTGTCAGTTCGTATCTGTTTTTCAGTGCGTTCTTGTCCACTCGTTTCTGATTTTCAGATCGTTCTTCTCAGGTTCTTTCTGATTTTTAGTGAGTTCTGTTAGTTCGTTCTGACCAACCGACCGTTTTCTAGCCATGTTGCGGGTACGTACTCATCGTAGAGTACGTGCTGTGCAAGCGCTTGGTGTTCTTTCTTTGACCCAAGTCCAGTCCATGAACAGGGTGAGGAGGAGTTCATGGACGAAGAATTGGTTGCTCCAGCGTGACCAATTCTTGCACATGCCTCTGTTGTGGGAAATCCAGGAGAATAATCCTGATGATTTCAGGAATTATCTCCAGGCGACAGACCCCGTTTTTCACCGTCTGTTGGCTTTGCTGTCACTTTATATTATGAAGCAGGACACCTGCATGTGGCAAGCCATCACTCCCGAGCAGCGGCTCGTCGCAATCTTGTGGTACTTGGCGACGGAGAGAAATCTGCAGGACATCAAGTTCTCGACGGGCATCTCCCCCCAGGCTCTGGGGATATTCCAGAGACCTGTTCTGCCATCATTCAGGTCCTGCAGAAGGGCTATATTAAGGTAAGTTTTCTCCTTTAACACCACATTCTATGTATTTTATGTTTGCCATTATGTATTGTATTTATTTCATCATTCTCTAATTACCCTGATTGTAATATGCTGTGAATGTCCTCTTTGTCCTCATGCATGCTGGAAGCTTTTAAAGTTCCTTTTTTGTCCTTCATGCATATTTGCCTCCACTAACCTCCCCAGCATGCTATCCAGGGCCCATACACACCTAGCCTAGTCACTTAACAATGTATTTTGTCAGCTCCATTGTAGTGCTTACCCTAAACACCCCCTAAAATGTGTCCAAATGTTATTTTTGTCCTTAAATTCAGGCAGGGTGCAAGAGGCTTTTTTTTTGGGGGGGGGGGGGGGGACTCATTTGGAACCCTCCTTCCCCCCCAACCGCTAAGTCAGCCGATACCAATACTCTATCTGCTGACTTTGCCAAACCCATACACACTACACCTACCTCTTTTGTGGATGAATTCACCAAGGGCCTGTCTGAATACTTTCAAATGGTACCATTTAAAGTTTTGTTATCCTATTATCTTGATAGGCAATTGCAGAATGTAAAAATGTGCTTCAATTTGTACAGTGTGTATTCCTATTTTTGGATTATGACACTTCGTACCTGTCCAGTGGGCTGCCAATAGTGTAATAAGGAGGGGCTGGCCAAAGTAATCCACATTATTTATGCATTCAGCTCTCAATGAAGTGGAGAGGGTTACCTATCCAAAACATCCCCCCCACCCCTAAAATTTTTACAATAGGCCGTCAGAGGGGTTGAGGAATCTGATAAATTGACCTTATACTTTTGTCTTTAAATACTCATTTCAATAAATGTTATACTTATGTTGGCCAAGAATGTTTGTGTCTCATCTGCTTGCAATGTTATGTGCAAAAGTACTCATTTTTTTTCTTGTTTGACGCCACAGTTTCCTTCAAACCCATAGGAATGGCAGACTGTGATATCCCAGTTTTCTCAGCAGTGGGACTTCCCTAACTGCGGAGGGGCAATCGATGGAAAGCACGTCCACATCATCCCACCCCCCAACTCGGGGTAATACTATTATAATTATAAGGGGTTTAATAGTATTGTGCTGTTGGCGGTGGTGTCAGCGACATACAAGTTTTTGTATGTGGACGTGGGGAAAAATGGCCGGATGTCGGATGGTGGGGTCAGACGGAGTTCTGCAGACGGCTCCAGAATGGCAGCTTGGGCTTGCCACCTGCGGAAGACAATGTGGCTGGTCTTCCTTTTTTTGTTTGTCGCTGATGAAGCGTTTGGGCTGGGAGACCATCTGATTCGGCCATTCCCCATGAGGACCCTCACCCCGGACCAGAGGGTTTTTAACTACTGGCTGGCCAGAGCCAGAAGAGTCGTGGAGAATGCGGTCGGAATAATGGCCAGCTGGTTCTGCCTATTTCTGACAGCAATACACATGGCGGAATATAAATTGAACCATATTGTACTTGCCTGCTGCATTCTCCACAATTACCTCTGAAAAAATGCAACTATGTGGCCTCAGTTGGGGCTGAGGCCGGATTTCAAAATACAACTCTGACGGCACTTGAACATGGCCATCCTGGCTTTCCCCCCCAAAGCGCCCGCAAAGTTTGACAGAAGTATGTTGAGTACTTTGCGGGTAGAGGGGCCATTGATATGCCAGCCAATGTGTGAAACATTTTTTAAATAAATATTTTTTGATAAACTGAACTAATATTTCATTTGATTTACTGCTTGTGTTTCTTTTAGCTGTCTCCTAGGTTCTCCAATGTTATTTTTTTGGCCATTTTCTTTAATAGTGCAAACGTAATTTCTTTGATACATGAGGTGACAATCTCTTCTTCAGCTAACTATTATTATGTTGTGGGTCTGCTACACACACACATTGTTTTAGTTGTTAATGTATGTAATGCATTAATGATAAAAATAATCATTCTAGGGGGCGTGGCCTGGACGGGACCCGAGATGGCTGCTTGAGGAGAAAGCTCCCGCACAGTGAGGACGAAAAGAAGCCGAACCTGGGGTATTTGAGACTTGTCCCACGATGGGAAAGTCTAACAGGAGCACCTCCACACCCCGCACACAGAAAGACCCCACACCGCAACTTAGCGGTAGTATCCCAGATATTTTCCGGACCCGCCAGTCCGCACTATTAGAGGCGTCACAGGCCTCATCACAGGCCGCGCACGCTTTACAGGCCGCATCCCCGGACTCGATTAGGAGCGCCACAGACCCGCTAATGGACAGCGGCGACCACACCGATCCACACCCAAGCCTGCTAGACCTCCAAAGAGACCTCCAGAAGGTTGCTCTGGATATCAAATACACCATGATGTCAGCAATCTCAGATCTCAAGGAAGACATTCATGCTATAACCCACCGGATAAATGATGTGGAGGAGAACGCCAGACTGCAGGCCTCAGCCATCAGGCAAGTACAAAAAACGTACGATCTCCACTTGCCTCACATGTTTGAGCTACACAGACAGGTGGAAGACTTAGACAACAGGGGACGCAGGCATAACATTCGGGTGAGGGGGGTCCCGGAAGAGTTTGACCAGGCCGCACTTCCCCAAACAGTCAGCACCATTTTTAATGACTTGCTCGACCGCCCGGCAGACTCCCCCATAGAAATGGAGCGTATACACCGAGCCCTGCGTCCCCCCCCGAGACAACGAACCACCCAGAGACATTATCTGCTGCATCGTTAATTTCCCCCTTAAAGAGGAAATCCTCAGGAAGGCGAGAGAAAAAGGACGCATAACCTTTAATGGAACTGAGGTGAAATTATTTCAGAGCTTATCACAAATCACTTTGCAGAATAGACGCACCCTACGCCCCCTACTGGATGTGCTTCGTTCTCGCAACATCCAATACAGATGGAAATTCCCCTTCTGTCTTTCTGCATTAACCAGAGGCTGCACTGCCCTGTTAAGAACCCCGGAAGACCTACCCAATTTTTGCGAGCAGCTGGACTTCCCACTGGTGGATATCCCTGACTGGCACTCATTCTATTTCCCCACGGAACAGTGGAAGCCAGTTTCTACTAATTCTTCCCCCAAAGCCCAAAGGCATCACTCGAGACGCCGCAGGTTGGATCCTACCTCCCCTGGAGACCGCCTATCACGCCGAGACATGCCTGTACACAGCCCTGGACGACATGACACCCCCGCGACAAAATCTTCCGTTGGCATGATAACCGCCTGAACACTCTATCCATGCATACACGGGCAGCACTAACTTTCCTTTTTTTTTCCCAGCACCGATCTAGCCCTATTTCATAGAAATTGACATTCAGGTATCGCACCCCACAGACGCCAATGAAGAACGTCGAAGCTTACAGAGACTTTTCACCTTTTACCTTCTACAGGAAGAAGAAGAAGCCTTACATGGACTTATGTTTAGGTAACCTATTCATCCTATTTCCAGGTATTGATTACCAGCACACATACACATGCTGTTGGAGATAACTCCTCTATCTCACTTTGGCCATCCTCTTGGAACGTGGATATCCACTCCCGTGAAGAACCCATATGGCCATAGAGGATCACCAAACCAATCCCATCTACTTTGTATTTTACTAACCCAGACTAGGTGTACTCCAAGACACCCGTTTACAAATAAATTTAGCTAACTGGTCCACTTTACTTACGAGCTTGAAAGACCTGCTTCCAAAGCAACTTGTCTTTTGCTCTAGGAACCAATTAATGCCCTGTAGTGATAACATAACCTCTATTGGGTTCATATAAAGCTAATCCCCTAGTCAAACCAATCTGTTCTTCTTCACAAAGAATAACTATGATGGAGTCTTGGGGTACACTCATAAAATGTCTCATGTAATGTTTTAATAAGGTGCTGATGTACGCTACCCCTACTTCCATATCGTAATATAGAGCGGCTGGAGAAGGAGTCTACATTGTGCTGCCCGGACTGTTACTGTTACGGTTACAGATACTGTTAGTGTTAGGTTTAGATCTATGTTTATGTTTTTGCTTTCTCTCAGTTCAATTTGGTACAGGTAGCCCCTTTACCCTCAGTTAACACTGACCCAAGTCCTTATTCATTATTATAGTGCCCAAGATCCGTCCACCTTAGATACAGTGGCCTGCCCATATTCCATACCCCCTACTTAACTGCCATATGTTTTTTCGTCTCCTGAAATCTAGACTACTATAATTTTTGTACACCCCACCCAACCGAGAAATATCTCTCCACTCGTCCTCACTAGTGCAACACATCTCGTGCCCGCTCAACCCTACGTACCCCACATAGCTGTCCGTACGGACTTGAGCTACCAACCCGGAATTATTACTAGGTGGATAGGCACGCCTACGACCACCTCCGGTAACTGACTCGCCCAGTTCCTTAACTGGTGTTTTTTCCCCTCTCCCTCCCTTTTCCCCCCCGCTCCTTCTGGTTTACTCCTTTTTCTCCCTCCCCCCTCGTTTCATACTACCCCCATCCAAACACCCCACCCCTTTATCTTTTTCCCTTCTCTTTTCTTTCCCATTCTTTTTTTTTTGTTTGTTTATTTTCCCAAGGGGCCGCCCCTCCGCCCTGCTCCCCGCCGTCGATCCTTGACCTCCCCCGATCAGGCAAACAGTACTGGAAGACAGGCTAACACTCATTTAAACTTTTCTCATCATCCACAACACTAACACAATGCAGAAGGGTGCCACCAGCAACTATCAACTCTCACTCAAATGCTTGACACTCAATGTAAGAGGCCTAAACCTCCCTGAAAAGAGATCTCAAGTTCTCTCAGAACTCACGAAACATAAAGCTCACTTCCTGTTACTGCAAGAGACACATTTCCGAACTAAAGCCATACCTAAACTGATGAACCATGTATACAAACAGGCCTTACACTCTACAAATCCATCTTCTAAGACAAAAGGAGTCTCTATACTTATCTCCAAACATGCAGACTTTCACTTATCTGACACACTGATTGACCAGGAAGGCAGATACATTTTCATCAAAGGCACGTATGCGTCCAAACCCATCACAATAGCGAATATATACTGCCCAAGCGACCATCAGGTCTCTTTCCTCCGGAAAATATGTGACTTACTCTCATCCTTCCAAACAGGCATTCTGATACTGGGAGGAGATTTCAATGTTCCACTGAACCCTTGCCTAGACACCTCTACCGGCACTTCCACACTCCCATTCCGAGCCTTAAAACAAATGAAATAATGAAAATCAACCAGCGCTGATCACTAATGCAAAATACTAAAAGCAGCTGAATACTGAGGATAAAATCTATCAAATCCAACCAGACAAATGAAAAAAGCAGTACAGCGCTGACAATGTCCCTAAAGATAATCAATAAGCATAAATGTCCATAAATATAATGTCCATAAAGAGAAAGGAGAATTACAGATGAAGATCCCAATGTGCAAGTGATATCCAATAATGATAAGTGACTGATAAAGTGATAACAATCCACCACCAGTATCGCTAGCCTCTCACCTCAATGAGGTCTCAAAACAGCCTTTCCCGCAGTGGGAGATGTATAGGGGCAGGTAACTGGAACCAGGTAGCTTGCAGTCTCAAGGAACGATCACATGTAATAGAATGAATAAAATCTAGTGCTCTCTGTCTCTAGCTTAAAATGTATTTATTAAAACGTAGAACAACTTACAAAGCTGGCACTGTACCCCAGTGCGAAGGATGCAGGCATGTAGGATACTTCACGAAAACGAGCAAGGTGCGGGTGACGTCACGAGTCACGTGGTAATGATCCGTACGCGTTACGTCCCTTGTGATGGGCGGGACTTCTTCAGCGGCGACGGCATGACGTGGTGCACCCGCTTTTAAAATAACTCAGCTGGTCGCCGCAGCCAATGAAACAACTTGTATACAAATTGCCATGGCGACGGTTACCAGAACACGGAAGTATCAGCTCTCATGCTGGAGCCATAGAAAGATTCACTGCAACAATAATAAAGCAATGTGATTGAACCCTAGAGGATAACTAAAATGCTACTGAGTGTAGCTAATAAAAACGTGACAAGCCCCCTATTTAAGGTATAAGGCTTATTTTTTTTTTTTAATAATTTTTTATTGAAACACAGGATGTTCACAAAAAGAAAAGAGTTACATCAAGATATCATATTATATGCGGGTACTAGCAATGTCAATATCGCATCATCTCAGAGTAAGGTCGTCAGGGTCAATTGAGTACTTTATCTTAAGCACTATATTATCTGAGAAAATAGCGACCTCAGTCAGAGATATTAGATCCTGTCAAATTTTTAATATATAGAAAAAAGAAAAGAAAAAAAAATGAAAGATAATAAAGAAGAAGGAAAGAAAAAGAAAAAGGGAAAAAAGGAAATAAAAAAAAGAGAGAATAAACAAAAATGAAGACTGAGAGGACGAGGTGGGGTATGGGGATGAGGGAGGATGGGGGTGGGATTGGAATTTGCCGTCCGTCTCTGGAGGGTTCATCCTATATTAGATCTCAATACATAATGTACATCATTTAGGATCCATAATTTCCGCATATGCGGTTGTGTATTTAAAGGCGAACCAGCAGGACCACATTTTTCTCTTCGTTTCTGAATTCTTTTTATTGGAGTATGTTAGATCCTCCATATAGTATGTATGATCTACCTCCCTCAGCCATTGACGTAGGGAGGGTATTTTAGAAGTTTTCCAGAACTTAGGGATAAGGGCTTTAGCGGCATTTAGTAAATGCGGAGTGATAGACTTTTTATATGATCCTACTGGCTCGCCTGTACAGTGTAAAAGGACATACCAGGGGTCATTAGGGACTTCAGATCCCTGAATCTCTTTAATCCAGTGAAATATGGTAAGCCAATACGGCCTTATCAGGGGGCAGTACCACCAGATGTGAGCGTGCGATGCGACATCTCCGCAACCACGCCAGCATAGTGGTGATTCTTGGGGGAAGAGCTTATGTAGAGTTACTGGTGTGTAATGCCATCTGGTCAACAACTTGTAATTAACCTCAGCAGTTTTGGAGGCGATCGAAGTTGAGTGGGTTAAAGAGAGGATGGATGACTTCTCTTGATCCGTCAGATTTTTATTTAAGTCCCTCTCCCAATTGTGAAGAAATGTAGGGTAGCTAGCCGGGGTGAGTGAGGCTAGTGCTTGATAGAAATAAGAAAGCGGCCTTTCTACTGGCATGTCTCCTACAAATGCTGATTCAATTGGTGTTAGGTTAGTTGCATTGCGTAGAGGCTTAGGAAGGGATTGGATGAAGTCCTTTAGTTGCAAATATCTCCATTGATCCAATAGTGATGGGGTTGGCGTTGAGGTGAGCAATGATAGTGGTACAATGTTCGAGGTGTCTACGACTTGGTGTAGTTGAATAGTATTCCCAAGGTTCCAAGAATGAAGACCGGGATCCATATTACCTGGTGGGAAGAAGTTGTGTCCAGTCAGAGGCATAAGGGGGGAATTGTATTGCCACTGCTGAGTTCTGTGTAGCAGATCCCAGCATGCGAAGGTGGATCGAGTAAGTGGAGATGTGGTTGGGGGCAGCGATCGGAATTTCGCAGGAATCCAGATCATCTTGTAAAGGTCACTACCCCCTAATGACATTTCCAGTGATACCCAGATTTTTGATGTCTTGTTGTATTTCCAGTCTGATATTCTTGATAAGGTTGTTGCCATGTAATATCGCTTAATATCTGGCAGAGCTAAGCCTCCTAACCGTTTAGGTCTAAGCAATATTGATCTAGAAATTCTTGGGTTACGTCTATTCCAAACATATTTACTTATAATTTTCGTTACACATTTGAAGAAACTAGGTGGAATTTGGAAAGGTATCATCTGGAACAAAAATAGTAACCTGGGCAGTACGTTCATCTTGATCACATTGATCTTACCTAACCAAGAGTGTGCGAGCTGTGACCATTTTTGTATGTCCGAATTAAGTGTATTAAGGAGGGGCATGAAGTTAGCGTGAAATAGGGATGAGAGATTAGGAGTCAGAAATATACCGAGATATTTCATTGCTGTTTTTTGCCAGGTGAATGGGAAAGATTTCTGAAGATTGCTAGCTGTCTCCTGGGGGACTGAAATATTTAGAATTTCGGATTTGGACATGTTGATCTGAAAATTTGAGACTTGATTATATGCGGAAAAGGCTTGCAGCAGATTGGGTAGAGTAATTATAGGTTGTTGGACATAGAATAAAATATCATCCGCATATGCGGCATATTTGTGTTCAAACTTATCTATCATGATGCCATGGATGTTCGGGTTGTGCCGAATTGTAGATAAAAACGGTTCAAGAGAGAGGGCAAATAAAATAGGGGAAAGAGGGCAACCCTGACGCGTGCCGTTGTGAAGTGTAAATGAATCGCTTAGAGTACCATTAATTCTCAATTGTGCCGTAGGGTAGTTATATAGGGCAGATATCTGACTTAGGAAAGAGGGGCTGATACCTAGATGGGATAGGGTCGCTAGCAAGAACTCCCAGTCCACCCTGTCAAACGCTTTTTCAGCATCTGTCGAAAGTAACAGGGTGGGCTGGGAGGTGTCACGAACATGTGCAATCAGGGAGAGAGTACGCAGGGAATTGTCACGGGCTTCCCTGCCTGGAATAAAGCCAGTTTGTTCCGTAGAGACCCATTTCGGTACTAAAGGGAGAAGTCTATTTGCTATTAATTTTGCGTAAAGTTTGGCGTCTAAATTCAAAAGAGAAATGGGGCGATAGCTACCACAAACGCTCGGATCCTTCCCTGTCTTCGGGATTACGGTAATGTGAGCATGTAGGGTTTCGGGTCTGAAGGATTCCCCTGAGGTCATCGAGTTTGCGTATTTAGCCAGGTTCGGAAGCAGTATATCAGCGAATGAGCGGTAATATGCGGTTGTTAAGCCGTCCGGGCCTGGGGCCTTACCATTGGCCATGGCCTTAAGAGCTTTACGAAACTCTTCAGTGGTAAATTCCCCGTCTAGGGTAGCTAAAGTGTCTTCCGGTAACTTAGGAAGATCGGCCTGTTTTAGGTAATCCTGTATAAGACGACTACGGGACTCTTGATCTCCACTATGGTGATGTACATTGTATAACTGCTGGTAAAACTTCCTAAATTCCGCAGCTATGGCAGGGGTATGGTGGACTATTTCATTGGTTTTGGTTTTAATTTTTGGTATAAAGCTTGCTGCCTTTTTTTGTTGAAGGGAGCGAGCCAGCAACCTGCCAGGTTTATTGCCCCATTCGTACATACGATGAGCAATTATGTGAAATTGTTGTTTTTGTGCAACCTGGAAAAGATTTTTTAAGTCTTCCCTCTTGCTAGTTAATTCTACCAATACAGACTTTGAGAGGCTTAATTTGTGTTGACGCTCAAGAGTATTTATGTCCCGGATTAGTGCAAGTTGCTGACTCGTTCGTTCTTTTTTTTTCCTAGTACCCAACTCAATGAATTTCCCTCGGACAAAGGCCTTATGGGCCTCCCATGTTGTGCCTGGAGATATGTCTGAACTGGTATTTTCCTGAAAATAAAATTTCAGTTCCTTAGCAATCGTTGTCATGTCTATTTCTTCTGTCAGTAAATTATCATTTAACTTCCAGTTTGTACTTTTATGTGGAATAGATGGGACCTGTAATTTAAGGACAATCGGGGCATGATCAGAGAGAGTGGATGTGTCAATGTGTGAGTCCATTATCAAGGGAAGGTGATGGTGACTGACAAAAAAATAATCGATGCGCGAATAGGAATGATGTAAGTTTGAGAAATGTGTGTAATCTCTCATCTGAGGGTGTAGGATTCTCCAGATATCCATCAGCTGAGCCTCGTGTAGGCGTCTACGTATAAATGTTAAGCGCGCATGTGAGATGCAGGATTTGCCCAGAGACGTGTCCAATAACGGTTCAAGGGGGACATTAAAGTCTCCCGAGAGGAGGACGCAGCCCTGCGCAAACTCCGTCAGCTTCTTAAGAGTGCCCGACAGGAAAGAGACCTGGTCTCGATTTGGAGCATAAAGCGTGGCTAAGGTGCATACCATACTGCCCAGGTTACCTCTCACAAATAAAAACCGTCCCAGGGGATCACTAACCATGGAGTCAAATTTAAACGGAGTATCCCTGCGGAGTCCAATGGCCACGCCTTTTGATTTATGCACGTCTGTCAGGCTATAGAACCATGTAGGGTAATTTGGAGAGAAGAGCTTGACCGAAGTGGTGTGAGTGAGGTGGGTCTCCTGCAGGAAGACGATGTCCGCCCGCAGACGATCCAGCTCTCTATATAGATTATGTCTCTTACCTGGTGCATGGAGCCCGCGGACATTAAGTGATATCAAATTGAGTTTAGCCATTGACTACAACAGGGAGCACTCGTTCAATGCACTCTCCTCCTCTATCTGTTCCAGAGCGGACGGCAAGGGGGGGTGAAAAAAGGGGGGATACGGGAGCAAAGGGGAGAAGAAAAACAAAAGATGAGAAAAATAGAAAGCATGTGTTAATAAACATTCTTAGCACAATCAAAGGCCACCGTTGAAAGAGGCGGCCAAGGACACTCAAAAGTCTATTGTGCCTAGACGGGGCAAGCCGTGGGCACGCAGCCCCCCCACCCCCATCCCCGAGGGGAGTGGGTGCGTGAGGACAACGAGCCCCCCGGCCCCCCCGAGGGGGTAGTCTCAGCGCCAGGACCGAAAGACAGAGCACGACCATAACTGCGCGTGCGTCGTCCCATCGCTCCGGACGCGGCACCCAGTCTTATGGAAAAACAAATATATGTATTTACCCAGAGAGACAGAAAATAAAAGAGATTTTCTTCTCCTTCTCTCCTTCTCTCTCTCTCTAAAAAGGAACCTGAAAATAAACGGTTTGAAAAAGAAGAAGAATAATGTATATAGGCAACTCAAGTGAGCCTGCCAGGAGATCTCTCACACCCCGCTGCCTCTCCTACCTAACCTCCCCATCTACTTTCATTTTCCACCCCCACTTACAATACAGGTATTCACAACTAAAAAAAGAAAAAACAACTAAATAGGGGTGGGCTTATCATATGAGGTAGGAGATCATATTCTAGATAAGAACATCTTAGCAAACTAACTGGAAATAAAAAGACAAATCAACGGTAATTCCACAGCTGTGTGGGAGATGTAAACATAACACATTCTAGAACAGAATACTTGCAGATACAGCGTTTATGGAGAGTCTCCTGGGTAGCTTAGATAGTTACAGTCACCCAAATTGTGAGGATGCATCTGGGGAGCCCGATCCACGTTTGTGCTGTACTTTTTGCCAGCTTGCATCCGTAGGGACACTGAGAGAGGGAATGGCTTCTTGCCATCCTGGAAGATTCGGAGGCGAGATGTTGAGATCCGCGCAAAATTTTCCCAGGTCCTCCGGGAAGCGGAGGATAGCCGTCTTGCCGTCTCTATGGGCTATCAGAGCTGAAGGAAAGCCCCATCGGTAGTTAATAGAGGCCGAACGCAGTTGTTCGGTTAGAGGGCGCAGGGCCCTGCGTCTCTCCAATGTCTCTCTAGCAAGATCCGGAAAGAATAGCAAAGATGCGCCATCAAAGTCCAGTGGTGTTTGTTCCCGGGCTTTCCGCATAATTCTCTCTTTTTCATCAAAGTAGTGTAGCCTGCAGATAACGTCGCGTGGGATATCAGAGGCTAGGTTGCGAGGCCTTAGAGCCCTGTGGGCCCTGTCAATTTTCAATGGAAAGTCCGCAGGCTGGCCAAGTAGGCCGTTGAATATGCCGCGAAGGGAGGGCAACAGATCGTCATCACCTGTGGCCTCCGGCAAACCTCTGATCCGTATATTGTTCCGCCGATTGCGGTTTTCTTGATCCTCGATCTTATATAGAGCCATGCGATGTGAGATAGAAAGGGTGCGGGTAGTCGTCTGCAGGGATCGTATTGCAGCCGCGTGGCGATCAAGGCGCAGCTCGGACTCTTCCACCCGTTCCAACACGTGGTTTAGGTCTGATCTGAGTGATGAGAGCTCCTTTTTAATGGAGCGTTCCAGGTTAGAGAACAGAGAGGCTAGCTCCGTCTTGGTAGGAAGGTCACTAACCAAAGCCGCGACCTCCGAGTTTCTGGAGGTGTTTTCTTCCCCGTCAGAGCAGGTTGATACTGCCGGAGAGCGTCTCCTGGTTGTAGGGCCGTGGCGGGAGGCGGAGCTCGGGCCGCGAGGCGAGCGGCCTAGTCCGTCCATGCTGTTAGGGTCCTCTGTTTCCGCGGCTAGATACCGTTTTATGGAGCCTGACGGGGTGTCATGAGCAGGTGTGACCAGAACCGTGTGATCTGCGACAGAGGACACCAAAACGTATGTAAGTGAAAATATATTAATTTATTAAAGAAAGTGAATAATATAAACACAACCAACCAGCTCCAATATGCAAATAACAATAGACAGATAAGTGTAATAAATCGGAAATACCAGGTTCATAAACAATAGCCAGGCCAGGGTCATACACAGCAGATCAGCAGATGGACAAGGGATGTTCCAGAGACATAAACGTAAGCCAGGCCAAGGTCAAACACAGGGAGAGCAGCAGATGGGGTAAGGAACACAGGACAGGGAGAGGATGGATGGGTCAGACTGCAGGCAGGGATGCAAGGTAACAGGTGGGACAGGATAGGGTCCGAGACAGGGAGACAGGTTCAGGGCACAGGATCAGATCACAGGTTCAGGGCACAGGTTACAGGATCAGATAGCTTGCGGGTCAGGAGGCAATGACGAAGTCAAGGCAAACATGTAAATGTTTGCCGGATATTTATAGGCCTGTGATTGGCCTCAAGTGACACCTGATTGTAGGAGGTACTGTCTGCTCCACACTGCCAGGATCCATCCGCTGGTGGACGCCAGTACTGCGGCCCAAAGATGATATACTATTAACAGGGAAAAGCTCTCCTGACAGTTCCAAACTGCCAGGAGACACCTGCTGGTGGACCTCAGTACTGCATGCCAAATAACAGGTCTTACCAGCGGATGGAACATTTCCTGACAGTACCCCCCCTCAAAGGAGCGGCCTCCGGACGCTCCAATTGGTTGTAATTGTCCATAGTCTATGGTATTAAGCAGAACAACAGATGGTGGCACAACAGGCAGAACAGGTGGTGGCACAACAGGCATGGGCACTTCAAGCTGGGCAGCGGGCTCATCAAGCTGGAGGGCAGTCACCGAGACATCAGGCTGGAGGGCAGCAGGCTCCGGGTCATCGAGCTGGGCAGCAGGCTCCGGGTCATCGAGCTGGGCAGCAGGCTCCGGGTCATCGAGCTGGGCAGCAGGCTCCGGGTCATCGAGCTGGGCAGCAGGCTCCGGGTCATCGAGCTGGGCAGCAGGCTCCGGGTCATCGAGCTGGGCAGCAGGCTCCGGGTCATCGAGCTGGGCAGCAGGCTCCGGGTCATCGAGCTGGGCAGCAGGCTCCGGGTCATCGAGCTGGGCAGCAGGCTCCGGGTCATCGAACTGGGCAGCAGGCTCCGGGTCATCGAGCTGGGCAGCAGGCTCCGGGTCATCGAGCTGGGCAGCAGGCTCCGGGTCATCGAGCTGGGCAGCAGGCTCCGGGTCATCGAGCTGGGCAGCAGGCTCCGGGTCATCGAGCTGGGCAGCAGGCTCCGGGTCATCGAGATGGACAGCAGGCTCTGGAACATTGGGCCGAACAGCGTGCACCGTAAGGGCAGGCCGGATTACAGGCACCGGCTCAGCAAGCTGGGTAACGGACCCCGGCCCAGTGGGCTGGGTAACAGGCCCTGACTCAGCGAGCTGGACACCGGGCACCGGTTCGGCAAGCTGGATAACGGATACTGGCTTGACAGGCAAAGTGATGGACTTCGGTTTAGCAGACTGGGTAACGGGCACCAGTTCAGCAGACCGGGTAACGGGCACCGATTCAACAGACTGGGTAACGGGCACCGATTCAGCAGGCCGAGACACAGGCACCGAAACTCCAGGCTGAAACACGGGCACCGAAACTTCAGGCTGAGACACCAACATCACGACATCAGGCTGGAAGACAGATACCAGGATATCAGGCTGGAGGATGGACACATCAAACCGGAAAGCAGGCTCATCAGGCTGAACAGTGGGCACATCAGGCAGAACAGCAGGTACATCGGACTGGTCAATAGTCGCTGGAGCGTCAGACTGGAACATGGACACTGGGGTTTCGGGCTGGAAGGCAGGCATATCAGACTGGAGAGCGGGTGCATCAGACTGGAAGGTGGGCACACCAGACTGGAAGGTGGGCACACCAGACTGGAAGGTGGGCACACCAAGCTGGAAGGCTGGAACGTCAGACTGGAGAGCTGGAACGTCAGACTGGAGAGCTGGAACGTCAGACTGGAGAGCTGGAACGTCAGACTGGAGAGCTGGAACGTCAGACTGGAGAGCTGGAACGTCAGACTGGAGAGCTGGAACGTCAGACTGGAGAGCTGGAACGTCAGACTGGAGAGCTGGAACGTCAGACTGGAGAGCTGGAACGTCAGACTGGAGAGCTGGAACGTCAGACTGGAGAGCTGGAACGTCAGACTGGAGAGCTGGAACGTCAGACTGGAGAGCTGGAACGTCAGACTGGAGAGCTGGAACGTCAGACTGGAGAGCTGGAACGTCAGACTGGAAAGCTGGAACGTCAGACTGGAGAGCTGGAACGTCAGACTGGAAAGCTGGAACGTCAGACTGGAAAGCTGGAACGTCAGACTGGAAAGCTGGAACGTCAGACTGGAAAGCTGGAACGTCAGACTGGAAAGCTGGAACGTCAGACTGGAAAGCTGGAACGTCAGACTGGAAAGCTGGAACGTCAGACTGGAAAGCTGGAACGTCAGACTGCAAGGCTGGAACATCAGACTGCAAGGCTGGAACATCAGACTGCAAGGCTGGAACATCAGACTGCAAGGCTGGAACATCAGACTGCAAGGCTGGAACATCAGACTGCAAAGCTGGAACATCAGACTGGAAGGCTGGAACATCAGACTGCAAAGCTGGAACATCAGACTGCAAGGCTGGAACATCAGACTGCAAGGCTGGAACATCAGACTGCAAGGCTGGAACATCAGACTGCAAGGCTGGAACATCAGACTGCAAAGCTGGAACATCAGACTGCAAAGCTGGAACATCAGACTGCAAAGCTGGAACATCAGACTGCAAAGCTGGAACATCAGACTGCAAAGCTGGAACATCAGACTGCAAAGCTGGAACATCAGACTGCAAAGCTGGAACATCAGACTGCAAGGCTGGAACATCAGACTGGAAGGCTGGAACATCAGACTGCAAAGCTGGAACATCAGACTGCAAAGCTGGAACATCAGACTGCAAAGCTGGAACATCAGACTGCAAAGCTGGAACATCAGACTGCAAAGCTGGAACATCAGACTGCAAAGCTGGAACATCAGACTGCAAAGCTGGAACATCAGACTGCAAATTGGGAGCAGGTTGAGTTACTGGCAGGATTGTGTGAGTGGGGAAGAACTTCCGTTTCTTCTTGGGCTTAACTACTGAAGATCTGTAGGTGAGGGGTGCAGCAGACTGGAGACGAGGATTGGGATATGGCAGGGAAGAGGTAACAGTGGCTGGAGGAAGTTCGTGTGGGTTTGCAGGCAGCAGGGAAGAGACAGGTGGGTTGAATGCAGGATAGGTACAGGGAGCAGAGACTGGATATGAGTATTTGTTTGGCAGCAGCGTATACTGAGCTGCAACTGTGGTTGACATGGGTGATGGGGAAACATACATTTGGGTAGGCTGGTGTTTGGTGGCAGAGGTGGTTTGTTTAACTGGAGCTGCTTGCATCATGTCAGACCATGCTGAAAGTATAGGTTGTACAAACTGTGCTTTTAAACCTCCCTGTCTAACAAAAGACTGAGCAGACACAATGCACTCAGCAATCACCGGTGAGGGACAGGCTGAATAGTGCTCACAAAAATCGTCTGGATCATCTTCACAAAGCCAAACTAGTGATACAACCTGATTTATATCAAAAGGAGGAGTGAAATCATCACGGCCCTCAGGAATACAGGGCAGGGCCAGCTCAGTACATAGTTTGATCAAAGGCTGCACCTCCCCAAACAAAATATAACCCTGATCGACCAGGGAGTGAGCCAAACGTATAGTGGCAAACAACTGATCACTAGACCATCCTCTCAAAGCCTGGCGGCAATAATCACCACTTTCAGATGCCAGCAGAGAAAGATAAATAACCTCATCGGTATTCATGTTTGCAACCAACTGAATCAAAATGGTTCCCCTGTGCAGCCACTTCTGGTCAGGGATGGCCTTGACTTACTGTCATGAGCAGGTGTGACCAGAACCGTGTGATCTGCGACAGAGGACACCAAAACGTATGTAAGTGAAAATATATTAATTTATTAAAGAAAGTGAATAATATAAATACAACCAACCAGCTCCAATATGCAAATAACAATAGACAGATAAGTGTAATAAATCGGAAATACCAGGTTCATAAACAATAGCCAGGCCAGGGTCATACACAGCAGATCAGCAGATGGACAAGGGATGTTCCAGAGACATAAACGTAAGCCAGGCCAAGGTCAAACACAGGGAGAGCAGCAGATGGGGTAAGGAACACAGGACAGGGAGAGGATGGATGGGTCAGACTGCAGGCAGGGATGCAAGGTAACAGGTGGGACAGGATAGGGTCCGAGACAGGGAGACAGGTTCAGGGCACAGGATCAGATCACAGGTTCAGGGCACAGGTTACAGGATCAGATAGCTTGCGGGTCAGGAGGCAATGACGAAGTCAAGGCAAACATGTAAATGTTTGCCGGGTATTTATAGGCCTGTGATTGGCCTCAAGTGACACCTGATTGTAGGAGGTACTGTCTGCTCCACACTGCCAGGATCCATCCGCTGGTGGACGCCAGTACTGCGGCCCAAAGATGATATACTATTAACAGGGAAAAGCTCTCCTGACAGTTCCAAACTGCCAGGAGACACCTGCTGGTGGACCTCAGTACTGCATGCCAAATAACAGGTCTTACCAGCGGATGGAACATTTCCTGACACGGGGTTCCTTTTTGCGGCAGGGATTTGCCCGTCCTTTTCCCCATGATGTCTTAGGGTGATGTAGGTAGATTCTCTGGGTAGTAGTAGTTATAAGGGGTGCCGCCACCGGAGCTCAGGAAAAACACGTCCTTACTGCTGCATGTCAAGACCACGCCCCCCCAAGGTATAAGGCTTATGTGACGACCCGTGTGTTTGCTCAATTTCGTGGAACATCCCATTCGTGAACAAGACAGTAAAAGTTCATAAAAAACATTATTTAAAAATCATCATAAGAAATTACCGATACGATCAGAGATAAAACAATTTACGTCAAACTCGACGTTTAAGCCTCTCGGCAGGAGGACCTTGGTTTCATGTATCCAGTGGGATTCCCTGCGGCTGAGCTGGCGAAGAAAATTACCCCCCCTCCAATGTTTGTTAACTCTTTCAATCCCCCAGAATTTTAATCCTCTGGGGTTTTGGGCATGTACCATTTTAAAATGTTTCGAAACATTGTGGGTTTTTAATCCCTTCTTAATATTATTAACGTGCTCTCCTAAACGCACATGCAGGGGCCTGGAGGTCCTTCCAATATATTGGAGGCCACATCCACATTCCAACATATACACCACTCCAACTGTCTTGCAGGTGATCAATTGATCAATTTTATATTCCCTGCCAGTAGAGGTGGCAACGAATTGTTTGCGTTTTTTGTCGTTACACTTAGAATGTCTGCAGGCTGTACAACGCCCGCACGCATAGAAACCAGAGAGGAAGGAGAATAATCTATTATCTGTATATATGGGGGGATCTACCACTCCAGGTGCCAAACGGTCTCTTAAAGACGGGGCTTTCTTATAGATGAAAGATGGACGTGGTGGCAGTAGGGGACCCAGCACACGATCTTGTTTCAAAATTGGCCAGTTTTTAGCAACCAGCTTTTCAAACTGTTTAAACTGAACATTATAGTTCAATAACATTTTGAAATTAGGGGCATTAATGTTGGTATCTCTATCTTTATTGGAGATCAATTCTGGCCTATCCATGGCTAAAACTTTCTCCATGTCACTCTTTAGGGCTATTTGGTCATAGCCCTTTTCCTGAAATTTAGAAGAAAGTGCCATGGACTGAGAGACATATTCACTGACATCTGTACAGTTTCGTCTGAGCCTCACAAATTGTCCCTTAGGGATGTTGCATAGCCAGGATTTGTGATGGCAACTCTCTAATGGAATGAAAGAGTTTCGGTCGGTGGGTTTTCGATAATTGCATAACGTGAATTTATTCTCTTCCCTCCGAATCTCCAAATCAAGGAACACTAATTTTTCCTCACTGAAATTCCAAGTTAATTTAATATTTTTGGTGTTAGCGTCTAAAGTTTTCACAAAGGTAGCCAGACTAGAATGGTCTCCCTCCCAAACCAATACTAAATCGTCTATGTACCGTTTGTAGCAAACTAGCTGTGGGGGACGGTGCGGGCCCGGGAGGGGAACCCCGATGCCTCCACCCAACCATATGGAATGGTGGAGACACCAACCGCAACCATCCCCATTAATAAAAGACCAGTCCAGAAAAAGAGGGAGAGAGGAAGGAGAGGGGGCAGGAGATTACAAAAAGAAAAAGCCCCATTAGCCCCTATTGGCTCGGGTATATACAATCTGAGCAGTTGTATCCTGAGTGAGAACGAAATGAGAGTCCTTGACAGAGGACTCAAATTCGCTCCGGTCCAAAACATGAGTAAATTCCAAACTTATGTCAGTATCCATAAGTTTGTGAGGAATTTAAATATGAGGAAGTATTTCTTGTCAAACCCCACCAGAATCCCTGCCATCACTAAAGGTCCACATTCTGGGCTAAGGAATAAATCTACTTTCAATCCTTTGAACCCGGACAATAAATATTTGGAAGTGTTCAAAAACATGTTGTTTAATGACTTAGACAAGATGAAAGTAAGAAAAGTAATGGATCCACAGTATATCAGGCAGGGTATGAAGACTCTGGAGGCTAGAAATGACATAATTATACGTCCAGCAGACAAGGGTGGGGGTCTTGTCATTTTGGACAAATCCAAATACCTCGCAGAGCTCACTAGATTACTGGATGATCCAGATACCTACCAGATCCTTAATAAGGACCCAATGTTGAACTACAAGGACGAACTACACTGGCTTGTGGAAGAAGGAAAGACATTGGGGATTCTGACAAAGAAGGAGGCGTCCTACTTAGACCCTCTTTTTTGCAGAACCCCCATCATATACTGTCTTCCGAAAATCCACAAGGATATCACTGACCCCCCTGGTAGGCCTATTGTCAATGGCATTGACTCCATCTCCTCCAGGGTGGGTCAATATATAGATTTCTTCCTCCAACCGCTAGTGAATCAAACTGAAGCATTCCTGAAGGATACGAAACATGTTATTCAAATCATGGAATCCATCAGCTGCTCCTCCCCTTGTATTTTGGCTACAGCCGACGTAGGGTCTTTGTACACTATTATCGGACATGAAGATGCTGTATCTTCAGTACAATGGGCCCTATCTAAGTTTTCCGACCTTTCTAGTAAACATAAGAATTTCTTGTTAAAGAGTTTGCGCTTCTGTTTAGAAAAGAATTATTTCTGGTTCAGTCGTCACTTTTATTTACAAAAGAGGGGCGTTGCGATGGGTGCCCGTTTTGCTCCCAGTGTGGCCAATCTTTTTATGGCCCACTGGGAGGAAGATGTAGTTTTTAGGCACCGTCCCCCACAGCTAGTTTGCTACAAACGGTACATAGACGATTTAGTATTGGTTTGGGAGGGAGACCATTCTAGTCTGGCTACCTTTGTGAAAACTTTAGACGCTAACACCAAAAATATTAAATTAACTTGGAATTTCAGTGAGGACAAATTAGTGTTCCTTGATTTGGAGATTCGGAGGGAAGAGAATAAATTCACGTTATGCAATTATCGAAAACCCACCGACCGAAACTCTTTCATTCCATTAGAGAGTTGCCATCACAAATCCTGGCTATGCAACATCCCTAAGGGACAATTTGTGAGGCTCAGACGAAACTGTACAGATGTCAGTGAATATGTCTCTCAGTCCATGGCACTTTCTTCTAAATTTCAGGAAAAGGGCTATGACCAAATAGCCCTAAAGAGTGACATGGAGAAAGTTTTAGCCATGGATAGGCCAGAATTGATCTCCAATAAAGCTAGAGATACCAACATTAATGCCCCTAATTTCAAAATGTTATTGAACTATAATGTTCAGTTTAAACAGTTTGAAAAGCTGGTTGCTAAAAACTGGCCAATTTTGAAACAAGATCGTGTGCTGGGTCCCCTACTGCCACCACGTCCATCTTTCATCTATAAGAAAGCCCCGTCTTTAAGAGACCGTTTGGCACCTGGAGTGGTAGATCCCCCCATATATACAGATAATAGATTATTCTCCTTCCTCTCTGGTTTCTATGCGTGCGGGCGTTGTACAGCCTGCAGACATTCTAAGTGTAACGACAAAAAACGCAAACAATTCGTTGCCACCTCTACTGGCAGGGAATATAAAATTGATCAATTGATCACCTGCAAGACAGTTGGAGTGGTGTATATGTTGGAATGTGGATGTGGCCTCCAATATATTGGAAGGACCTCCAGGCCCCTGCATGTGCGTTTAGGAGAGCACGTTAATAATATTAAGAAGGGATTAAAAACCCACAATGTTTCGAAACATTTTAAAATGGTACATGCCCAAAACCCCAGAGGATTAAAATTCTGGGGGATTGAAAGAGTTAACAAACATTGGAGGGGGGGTAATTTTCTTCGCCAGCTCAGCCGCAGGGAATCCCACTGGATACATGAAACCAAGGTCCTCCTGCCGAGAGGCTTAAACGTCGAGTTTGACGTAAATTGTTTTATCTCTGATCGGTAATTTCTTATGATGATTTTTAAATAATGTTTTTTATGAACTTTTACTGTCTTGTTCACGAATGGGATGTTCCACGAAATTGAGCAAACACACGGGTCGTCACATAAGCCTTATACCTTAAATAGGGGGCTTGTCACGTTTTTATTAGCTACACTCAGTAGCATTTTAGTTATCCTCTAGGGTTCAATCACATTGCTTTATTATTGTTGCAGTGAATCTTTCTATGGCTCCAGCATGAGAGCTGATACTTCCGTGTTCTGGTAACCGTCGCCATGGCAATTTGTATACAAGTTGTTTCATTGGCTGCGGCGACCAGCTGAGTTATTTTAAAAGCGGGTGCACCACGTCATGCCGTCGCCGCTGAAGAAGTCCCGCCCATCACAAGGGACGTAACGCGTACGGATCATTACCACGTGACTCGTGACGTCACCCGCACCTTGCTCGTTTTCGTGGAGTATCCTACATGCCTGCATCCTTCGCACTGGGGTACAGTGCCAGCTTTGTAAGTTGTTCTACGTTTTAATAAATACATTTTAAGCTAGAGACAGAGAGCACTAGATTGTATTCATTCTATTACATGTGATCGTTCCTTGAGACTGCAAGCTACCTGGTTCCAGTTACCTGCCCCTATACATCTCCCACTGCGGGAAAGGCTGTTTTGAGACCTCATTGAGGTGAGAGGCTAGCGATACTGGTGGTGGATTGTTATCACTTTATCAGTCACTTATCATTATTGGATATCACTTGCACATTGGGATCTTCATCTGGAATTCTCCTTTCTCTTTATGGACATTATATTTATGGACATTTATGCTTATTGATTATCTTTAGGGACATTGTCAGCGCTGTACTGCTTTTTTCATTTGTCTGGTTGGATTTGATAGATTTTATCCTCAGTATTCAGCTGCTTTTAGTATTTTGCATTAGTGATCAGCGCTGGTTGATTTTCATTATTTCATTGTCTCTTTAAATTTATCACAATTTCAGCTGCTATCATGGATATTTTTTGTTATTTGGAAAAACGTGAGGTTAAATTGGATGAGGTTTTCTCTCATGGTCCCATGTCTGAACAAAATAATGATTTGACCTCCTCTTTCAAAAAATTAAATCATGTTTTTGAGAAGAAGGTTAAGACATGGTGGGACATTACCTCATTCAATCAATATCTCTCTTCCAATTTAGTCCCCAGAAGACTTAGGTGGGACATTCCACCGAATGATGGTCTTTTTGATGAGGAATCAATGTTGGAATGGAAGAACTTTTTTATCAAAAAGGGCTCAGAATTATTACAGTTATTACTCATACGCAAACAAAGAAAAATGGATTTCCTTGAGTCTCAAATTAGTGACCTTAGGAAATCCATTGAGCCTTTTAAAAACAGTGAAGAGTATAAAAAACTGTCTGCTGACCTTGGTAATAGACTTTCAAAATGGGATATTGAAACTCAAAATAAGAAAAAGAAAAAATACATTAGAGACTGTGACGATTTCAGGAATGGTAACATTTTTAAGTGGCAAACCGGCCCTGTCCCCATTACATCTGAGGCAAATCCCAACCCACTTCCGGTGGAACCGAATTCTAATCCAGCTAGATTTCCACCAGCTATGTCCAATTCCTACAATTATCCCCCCCCTGTACCATCTAACAACAGAGGAGGCCCGGTTGGGAGAGGGAATTTTAAGGGGAAGAGAGGGAAAGGCAAACAACATGGCCCCCCAAGGACCCCTACTGGGAACACCCCTTATTATCCCTATTACCAACAAAATTATGAATCCCCTCGGAGATGGGAAAACCATAGGCAGAATGATCATCACGATTATTCTAATAATTATGGAAGAAGGGATATGCCCCTACCCACACGTGGGGAACCATTACCCTTATCAAATAGATTTGCCCCACTTCATCATCATAACTCTAATGATGAAGGGGATTTTTTAGGGACCCAGAGCGGGCCCGGGAGGGGAACCCCGATGCCTCCACCCAACCATATGGAATGGTGGAGACACCAACCGCAACCATCACCATTAATAAAAGACCAGTCCAGAAAAAGAGGGAGAGAGGAAGGAGAGGGGGCAGGAGATTACAAAAAGAAAAAGCCCCATTAGCCCCTATTGGCTCGGGTATATACAATCTGAGCAGTTGTATCCTGAGTGAGAACGAAATGAGAGTCCTTGACAGAGGACTCAAATTCGCTCCGGTCCAAAACATGAGTAAATTCCAAACTTATGTCAGTATCCATAAGTTTGTGAGGAATTTAAATATGAGGAAGTATTTCTTGTCAAACCCCACCAGAATCCCTGCCATCACTAAAGGTTCACATTCTGGGCTAAGGAATAAATCTACTTTCAATCCTTTGAACCCGGACAATAAATATTTGGAAGTGTTCAAAAACATGTTGTTTAATGACTTAGACAAGATGAAAGTAAGAAAAGTAATGGATCCACAGTATATCAGGCAGGGTATGAAGACTCTGGAGGCTAGAAATGACATAATTATACGTCCAGCAGACAAGGGTGGGAGTCTTGTCATTTTGGACAAATCCAAATACCTCGCAGAGCTCACTAGATTACTGGATGATCCAGATACCTACCAGATCCTTAATAAGGACCCAATGTTGAACTACAAGGACGAACTACACTGGCTTGTGGAAGAAGGAAAGACATTGGGGATTCTGACAAAGAAGGAGGCGTCCTACTTAGACCCTCTTTTTTGCAGAACCCCCATCATATACTGTCTTCCGAAAATCCACAAGGATATCACTGACCCCCCTGGTAGGCCTATTGTCAATGGCATTGACTCCATCTCCTCCAGGGTGGGTCAATATATAGATTTCTTCCTCCAACCGCTAGTGAATCAAACTGAAGCATTCCTGAAGGATACGAAACATGTTATTCAAATCATGGAATCCATCAGCTGCTCCTCCCCTTGTATTTTGGCTACAGCCGACGTAGGGTCTTTGTACACTATTATCGGACATGAAGATGCTGTATCTTCAGTACAATGGGCCCTATCTAAGTTTTCCGACCTTTCTAGTAAACATAAGAATTTCTTGTTAAAGAGTTTGCGCTTCTGTTTAGAAAAGAATTATTTCTGGTTCAGTCGTCACTTTTATTTACAAAAGAGGGGCGTTGCGATGGGTGCCCGTTTTGCTCCCAGTGTGGCCAATCTTTTTATGGCCCACTGGGAGGAAGATGTAGTTTTTAGGCACCGTCCCCCACAGCTAGTTTGCTACAAACGGTACATAGACGATTTAGTATTGGTTTGGGAGGGAGACCATTCTAGTCTGGCTACCTTTGTGAAAACTTTAGACGCTAACACCAAAAATATTAAATTAACTTGGAATTTCAGTGAGGAAAAATTAGTGTTCCTTGATTTGGAGATTCGGAGGGAAGAGAATAAATTCACGTTATGCAATTATCGAAAACCCACCGACCGAAACTCTTTCATTCCATTAGAGAGTTGCCATCACAAATCCTGGCTATGCAACATCCCTAAGGGACAATTTGTGAGGCTCAGACGAAACTGTACAGATGTCAGTGAATATGTCTCTCAGTCCATGGCACTTTCTTCTAAATTTCAGGAAAAGGGCTATGACCAAATAGCCCTAAAGAGTGACATGGAGAAAGTTTTAGCCATGGATAGGCCAGAATTGATCTCCAATAAAGCTAGAGATACCAACATTAATGCCCCTAATTTCAAAATGTTATTGAACTATAATGTTCAGTTTAAACAGTTTGAAAAGCTGGTTGCTAAAAACTGGCCAATTTTGAAACAAGATCGTGTGCTGGGTCCCCTACTGCCACCACGTCCATCTTTCATCTATAAGAAAGCCCCGTCTTTAAGAGACCGTTTGGCACCTGGAGTGGTAGATCCCCCCATATATACAGATAATAGATTATTCTCCTTCCTCTCTGGTTTCTATGCGTGCGGGCGTTGTACAGCCTGCAGACATTCTAAGTGTAACGACAAAAAACGCAAACAATTCGTTGCCACCTCTACTGGCAGGGAATATAAAATTGATCAATTGATCACCTGCAAGACAGTTGGAGTGGTGTATATGTTGGAATGTGGATGTGGCCTCCAATATATTTGAAGGACCTCCAGGCCCCTGCATGTGCGTTTAGGAGAGCACGTTAATAATATTAAGAAGGGATTAAAAACCCACAATGTTTCGAAACATTTTAAAATGGTACATGCCCAAAACCCCAGAGGATTAAAATTCTGGGGGATTGAAAGAGTTAACAAACATTGGAGGGGGGGTAATTTTCTTCGCCAGCTCAGCCGCAGGAAATCCCACTGGATACATGAAACCAAGGTCCTCCTGCCGAGAGGCTTAAACGTCGAGTTTGACGTAAATTGTTTTATCTCTGATCGGTAATTTCTTATGATGATTTTTAAATAATGTTTTTTATGAACTTTTACTGTCTTGTTCACGAATGGGATGTTCCACGAAATTGAGCAAACACACGGGTCGTCACATAAGCCTTATACCTTAAATAGGGGGCTTGTCACGTTTTTATTAGCTACACTCAGTAGCATTTTAGTTATCCTCTAGGGTTCAATCACATTGCTTTATTATTGTTGCAGTGAATCTTTCTATGGCTCCAGCATGAGAGCTGATACTTCCGTGTTCTGGTAACCGTCGCCATGGCAATTTGTATACAAGTTGTTTCATTGGCTGTGGCGACCAGCTGAGTTATTTTAAAAGCGGGTGCACCACGTCATGCCGTCGCCGCTGAAGAAGTCCCGCCCATCACAAGGGACGTAACGCGTACGGATCATTACCACGTGACTCGTGACGTCACCCGCACCTTGCTCGTTTTCGTGGAGTATCCTACATGCCTGCATCCTTCGCACTGGGGTACAGTGCCAGCTTTGTAAGTTGTTCTACGTTTTAATAAATACATTTTAAGCTAGAGACAGAGAGCACTAGATTTTATTCATTCTATTACATGTGATCGTTCCTTGAGACTGCAAGCTACCTGGTTCCAGTTACCTGCCCCTATACATCTCCCACTGCGGGAAAGGCTGTTTTGAGACCTCATTGAGGCGAGAGGCTAGCGATACTGGTGGTGGATTGTTATCACTTTATCAGTCACTTATCATTATTGGATATCACTTGCACATTGGGATCTTCATCTGGAATTCTCCTTTCTCTTTATGGACATTATATTTATGGACATTTATGCTTATTGATTATCTTTAGGGACATTGTCAGCGCTGTACTGCTTTTTTCATTTAAAACAAATGAAACTCCAACTACAAAACCTCACCCTTCACGACTCATGGCGCACTTTATATCCGACAGATAGAGATTATACATACTTCTCCCCCCCACATCAGAAATATTCTACAATTGATTATCTATTCCTGTCCCAACCAGACCTCTCATATCTCTCACAAGCTACAATAGAAAACATGTTCCTATCTGACCACCACCCCATTACGATGACCCTTTCATTCCCAGAATCGCGTAAGACCACCAAAACCTGGAGATTGAACCCTTCTCTCCTAAAAGATCCTGAAACAATCCGGCAACTGAACGCCCAAATCCAATTATACTTCCAGGAAAATTCAACCCCAGATGTCACTCCGGTGACGCTGTGGGAAGCACACAAGTGCGTTTTAAGAGGCAAACTCATAGCCCTAGCCACGGCGGAAAAAAAGAGACACCAAGAGCAGATCAGAGTCCTTACCGCAACAATCCACAGACTCGAAACAACTCATAAAAAGTCCATCTCTCAATCCACACTACAAGCTCTCTCACAGGCAAGAGCATCTTTACTAGACGAACTGGGGAAACGCACTAGGCGAAGATACATCCTAGGTCAAAAAGTGTTTTATGAATACGGCAATAAAAGCGGGAGACTTCTCGCTCGCACAATCCAGGCAGCTAAAACATCCTCCACTATACACCACCTCCACACTGCAAAAGGCACACTTCTCTCCAAAAATGAGGATATAGCCAAACACTTTGAGGAGTTTTACTCTAATGCCGCGTACACACGGTCGGACTTTTCGTCTACAAAAGTCAGACAGCCTGTCCGACAGACTTCCGGCAGACTTTCGGCGGACTTGCGGCGGACTTGCGGCATACTTTCTAACGAACGGACTTGCCTACACACGACCACACAAAAGTCCGATGGATTCGTACGTGATGACGTACACCGGACTAAAATAAGGAAGTTCATAGCCAGTAGCCAATAGGTGCCCTAGCGTGGCTTTTTGTCCGTCGGACTAGCACACAGACGAGCGGATTTCGGGGTCCGTCGTAGTTACGAAGTAAAGATTTGAAGCATGTTTCAAATCTAAAGTACGTCGGATTTGAGGCTAAAAAAGTACGTTGAAAGTCCGGAGAAGCCCACACACGATCGGATTACCAGCCAGCTTTAGTCCGTCAGCGTCCGTTGGACTTTTGTAGACGAAAAGTCCGACCGTGTGTACGCGGCATAAGTTGTACAACTTACCTCAAAATCCACCAGACTCTCCTGCCGCACATGTCAGGTCCTCACAAATTCAAGAGTTCTTGACCCAATATTGCCCCAAGCCTATATCAACACAAAAAGCTAAGGAATTGGAGCTCCCCATGACCATAGAAGAACTCAACCTTGCCATTAAACAAACGAAAGCGGGCAAAAGCCCAGGCCCTGATGGCCTACCCCTCATATACTACAAAACTTTCCTAGAGACACTAGCACCCAAAATGTTGTCGGCCTTTAATTTTCTTTCAAATCCACTTGCCACATCTGGACACATGTTAGAAGCCCAGATAGCAGTGATACCCAAAGCAGACAAAGATCCAATGATAGTTTCTAATTATAGACCCATATCGCTGCTCAATGTAGATATTAAATTGTATGCCAAAATTATAGCCAATAGATTATTACCCCTGATTCCAGACCTAATTTTGTCCGATCAAGTAGGCTTTATCCCAGGCAGAGAGGCAAGAGACAATACCATTCGCACCCTGAACCTACACCACTGGCTCAATACATCCAATACCAAGGGATTTCTCTTATCCCTGGATGCTGAGAAGGCATTCGACAGGGTGGCCTGGGACTACATGCAAGAGGTACTCAAAGGGATTGGCCTCCTACCACGCATGTTGGCACACGTTAGTGCCCTATATACTACTCCAACAGCAAGAGTTAAAGCAAATGGCCTCCTGTCGAACGCCTTCCGTATCAACAACGGTACCCGTCAAGGATGCCCTCTGTCCCCCCTAATTTTTGTCCTGTCCCTTGAACCCCTTCTCAACAGAATAAGAGCCAACCCTGATATTCAGGGTATCCCCATAAACCGCAGGGAATTTAAGGTTGCTGCTTTTGCAGACGACATCCTATTATCACGGCAATCACCTCGCATATCCCTTCCCAACCTGTTGAAAGATATTAGCCACTTTGGAACATTGTCCAATTTTAAGATTAACTATTCTAAATCCCAGGCCCTTAATGTCTCTCTCCCACCATCAGAAGTTACTCACTGCCAAGCTTCGTTCCCATTTCAGTGGGAAAATGACTATATTACCTACCTAGGCATTAGAATCCCCCGGCACCTAACAGAGCTTTATGATCACAACTTTCTCAATGCCTTGACGAAAATCCAAACAGACCTTCAAAACTGGAATACCCTGAATGTTTCTTGGTTTGGTCGCTCGGCATTGATAAAGATGATAATCCTTCCCCGTCTCCTGTATCTCATGCAAATGATCCCAATCCACCTGCCCCCATCTTTCTTTTTGGCCTATAAAAAAGCCTGTTCAAAATTTATCTGGAGAGGCGGTCCCCCCCGCATCAAATATACGAAGCTGACATGCTTAGCTTGCCATCTCTCTAGAGTGGTTAACTGGAAAACCCACAAACTAAGCAAACTATGGACCATTTTGGAAAATGCCTCTAGCACTATACCCTTGCACACCCTGACATGGGTTCCAATGCAACACTACCCCCACGCTGTTAAAGCACACCCGCTTATATACCCATCATTGCGAGCTTTCTCCACAGCAAAGCACTTATACCACATAGTCTCAACACCAGGACCGTTGACCCCTCTTCGGGCTAACCCTGAATTTCCTCCTGGAGAATCAAATTCTTTCCTAACACAAGAGTGGCCACACGACGATATCTATGCCCGTCACTTTTTTGTTGATGGGAGGTTACGTACATATAACGAATTAAAATCCATCTCACGCACAAAAGAGTTCCCCTTTTGGTCTTACAGACAGCTAAGACACTTTTTCACATCGACCAACACAAACGACCTCTGGACAAGACCACTTACCCCTTTCGAAACAATGTACTCTCAGTCCATTCCACAAGGACACTTAATTTCCATGATTTATTCCTTCCTCCAAGATGACTCGCTTCGCCCACAGACGGAAACCTCAAGACTATCCTGGGGGAAAGACCTGCAAATCAATTTTTCTGATGACGACTGGGAATCTATCCTTACATATGCTCACAAGGGGTCTATGAATGTAGCAATTCAAGAGAAAGGGTACAAAATTGCCACAAAATGGTATAGAACTCCCACTCGACTACATCACTTTTCGCCCTCCATCCCCAACATTTGCTGGAGATGCAATAAGGCAATAGGAAATATGTTACACATCTGGTGGGAATGCCCATTAATTCAACCATTTTGGAAAGAGGTACACTCGGTTATTACACAGGTAACTACCTATTCTTTAGACTTTAACCCGGCCCAATATCTCCTCCATCATTCAACCTTGTCCAAAAAAGTTTACCACAAATCACTTGCAATGCACATGGTAAACGCCGCTAGAACGTGTATTCCCGCACACTGGCGTTAAATTAATCCCCCGACCATTACAGAATGGTTAACCAGGGTTGCAAAGATCGAGGAGATGGAAGAACTGATTCACATATCCCAAGACTGTATCCATAAATTTACTGTCATATGGGCTTGTTGGTCCCATTTTAAAAACCACTGATTACTATAAATCTTTCTTTCCGTCCTAAACACCCTCCCTTTTATAGCCTAATATCTATGACCCCCATGACCCGAGGGGGCGCTCGTGGGGCCTGGACTGAGGGGCGGTCCCCCCTCTCTCTCTCTCCATCTGCCTTCCTCGCCTTATCTATTATCTTTTCTTTTCTCCCCTTCTTCCCCTATACCTCCCCCCTAACCCCTGTTTTTTTTTGTCTTAACAATCCCCCCCTACCCATCCTTTTATTTTTTATTTTCTGAATATGGGGTTACGCTCCATACATGATCGTCAAAACGTGCAAAATCCCCCACTAACAGACACTCAAACTTGTATCCGTTTATGTAATGTACTCAAGGAACAGGACGAACATTGGACCTTTCTGTACCAGAGACACTGGAACATTTTCATTACAGTATTAGCAACAATGGTACAGTTCTTGCTATCAAGTGTGCCCCCTCTTGTGTGTGTACTTCAATAATTACATATGCACTTTGTAAATTCAAACGTGTTATAACAATAACCATTATGATGTATCATTGTCCAATGAGTGTACTGTCTGATTCTTTTTGATACTCTTTCGATGTATTGTACTTGCTATCTTATTCCTTTTTCAATAAAATCTTTTTTGTGGAAAAAAAAAAAAAAAAAAAATAATCATCCTTTTCAGCTCCATTAATTAATTGCTTTGAGTCCCTAAAGTGGCGTGATTGTGGCAAATTTTAGAGCACTGTGGGGGTTATTTACTAAAGGCAACTCCACTTTGCACTACAAGTGCACTTGTAGTGCAAAGTGGATTTGCCTTTAGTAAATACCCCCATTGTCACTGTAAACTACACCAACTTACTACAAAAACTGGTATTGAGCATTGAAAGCAGAAGCCACACATTGTTGAGTATAAAACATTTTACTCAAAGCCAGGGGCATTGCTAGGTCTACAAAAGACCTGGGGCTAGAGCCCATAGCAGCACAGTAAAGAAAGTCATACGCTTGGGCAGGCATACACATGTATATAATATATATGTGTGTGTGTGTGTGTATATATAATATCGTTACATATCTGAGTGCGGATCCCCCCTTACACCAGGGTCTCCAGAGAGCCTCCCCACTTACATCAGAGCCCCCCTCATTACATCAGGGTCCACAGAGAGCCCCCCCTTACACCAGGGTCCCCTGAGAGCCTCCCCCTTACATCAGGGTCCCAAGAGCCCTCCTCCTTACATCAAGGTCCCCCCAGAGAGCCCCCCTCCTTACATCAGGGTCCACAGAGAGACCCTTCCTTACATCGGGGTCCCCAGAAAGCCTCCCCTTACATCAGGGTCCCCAGAGAGCCCCCCCCCCTTATATCAGGATCCCTAGAGAGCCCCTTGCTCACATCAGGGTCCCCAGAGAGCCTCCTCCTTACATAAGGGGGGGCTGCGGTTCCGGGCCATTACATTGCCTGGCAGATTGGTATAGAAGTGGACGCCAGGACAATGATTAAATTGTCGGAACTGCTGAATATAGATAAGAACTTGTGCCTGATAACATTAACTAGTCATATTCCTCCAACAGCTGAGCATATGGAGCCCGGAGCCAACCCTAGGTAAGAGACTCGGGCTATGAGTGCATTAGAAAAGGTTTTTTTTAACAAATAACATCTTTGGTGTATAACATTTCTATGTTTGACACAGTGGCGGCCCGTCCATAGGGGGCGCCTGGGTGAGGCCACCCCCCCCCCCCCTCCAGGCAGCAAAAAAAAAAAAAAAAAATTTTTTAATACTGGACCTTTAAAAAAGAAAAAAAAGGTCCTTAAGTGCACTGTGTTCGGACGCCGTATACAGTGCGACGCCGGACACAGTGCACTTATAGGAAGCGCCACGTCTATGCAATCACGAGATTGCGGGCGTTTAGCCCGCCTTGGGGCGTTTTCTGAAGCGCCGAGTAGCTTCCGCTCGGCCATAGCAATACATACTACAGGCGCCGGGCGGAAGCTACTTGGCACTTCAGATTTGATTGACATCTGCCCTGAGGCAGATGTCACTTACTGGTTCTCTCTCTCATTGCGCCCGAGAGAGGAAGCAGGAAGAATGCTCCTGCCAGTGTGAGGAGGAGGACACCGCAGGAGACTGAAGGTAAGTACCGCTGTGTGGAGAATCAGGGGGACACCTGCTGAGGGGGGGCTCTGGTGGGGGGCTCTGATGGGGACAACTGCTGCGGGGAGCTCTGATGGGGACAACTGCTGTGGGGGGCTCTGATGGGGACAACTGCTGTGGGGGGCTCTGATGGGGACACCTGCTGTGCGGGGTTCTGATGGGGACACCCTGCTGTGGGGGGCTCTGATGGGGACACCCTGCTGTGGGGGGCTCTGATGGGGACACCCTGCTGTGGGGGGTTCTGATGGGGACACCCTGCTGTGGGGGGCTCTGATGGGGACACCCTGCTGTGGGGGGCTCTGATGGGGACACCTGCTGTGGGGGACTCTGATAGGGACACCTGCTGTGGGGGACTCTGATAGGGACACCTGCTGTTGGGGGACTCTGATGGGGACACCTGCTGTGGGGGACTCTGATGGGGACACCTGCTGTGGGGGGGCTCTGATGGGGGACACCTGCTGTGGGGGGACTCTGATGGGGGACACCTGCTGTGGGGGCTCTGATGGGGGACACCTGCTGTGGGGGACTCTGATGGGGACACCTACTGTTGGGGGCTCTGATGGGGGACACCTGCCGTGGGGGGCTCTGATGGGGGACACCTGCTGTGGGGGACTCTGATGGGGACACCTGCTGTGGGGGACTCTGATGGGGACACCTGCTGTGGGGGGACTCTGATGGGGACACCTGCTGTGGGGGGACTCTGATGGGGGACACCTGCTGTGGGGGGACTCTGATGGGGGACACCTTTTGTGGGGGGACTCTGATGGGGACACCTGCTGTGGGGGGACTCTGATGGGGACACCTGCTGTGGGGGGACTCTGATGGGGACACCTGCTGTGGGGGGACTCTGATGGGGGACACCTGCTGTGGGGGGACTCTGATGGGGGACACCTGCTGTGGGGGGACACCTGCTGTGGGGGGGACTCTGATGGGGGACACCTGCTGTGGGGGGGACTCTGATGGGGGACACCTGCTGTGGGGGGGACTCTGATGGGGGACACCTGCTGTGGGGGGGACTCTGATGGGGGACACCTGCTGTGGGGGGGGACTCTGATGGGGGACACCTGCTGTGGGGGGGACTCTGATGGGGGACACCTGCTGTGGGGGGGACTCTGATGGGGGACACCTGCTGTGGGGGGGACTCTGATGGGGACACCTGCTGTGGGGGGACTCTGATGGGGGACACCTGCTGTGGGGGGACTCTGATGGGGGACACCTGCTGTGGGGGGACACCTGCTGTGGGGGGGACTCTGATGGGGGACACCTGCTGTGGGGGGGACTCTGATGGGGGACACCTGCTGTGGGGGGGACTCTGATGGGGGACACCTGCTGTGGGGGGGACTCTGATGGGGGACACCTGCTGTGGGGGGGACTCTGATGGGGGACACCTGCTGTGGGGGGGACTCTGATGGGGGACACCTGCTGTGGGGGGGACTCTGATGGGGACACCTGCTGTGGGGGGACTCTGATGGGGGACACCTGCTGTGGGGGGGACTCTGATGGGGGACACCTGCTGTGGGGGGCTCTGATGGGGGACACCTGCTGTGGGGGGCTTTGATAGGGGACACCTGCTGTGGGGGGCTCTGGTGGGGGGCTCTGATGGGGGACACCTGCTGTGGGGGGCTCTGGTGGGGGGCTCTGATGGGGGACACCTGCTGTGGGGGGCTCTGATGGGTGACTCCTGTTTTGGGGGGACTCTGATGGGGACCCCTGCTGTGGGGGGACTCTGATTGAGACACCTGCTGTGGGGGACACCTGCTGTGGGGGGCTCTGATGGGGGACACCTGCTGTGGGGGGACTCTGATGGGGGACACCTGCTGTGGGGGGCTTTGATAGGGGACACCTGCTGTGGGGGACTCTGATGGGGGACACCTGCTGTGGGGGGCTTTGATGGGGGACACCTGCTGTGGGGGGCTTTGATAGGGGACACCTGCTGTGGGGGGCTTTGATAGGGGACACCTGCTGTGGAGGGCTTTGATAGGGGACACCTGCTGTGGGGGGCTTTGATAGGGGACACCTGCTGTGGGGGGCTTTGATAGGGGACACCTGCTGTGGGGGGCTTTGATAGGGGACACCTGCTGTGGGGGGCTCTGGTGGGGGGCTCTGATGGAGACACCTGCTGTGGGGGGACTCTGATGGGGACACCTGCTGTGGGGGGACTCTGATGGGGACACCTGCTGTGGGGGGACTCTGATGGGGACACCTGCTGTGGGGGGACTGTGATGGGGACACCTGCTGTGGGGGGATTCTGATGGAGACACCCTGCTGTGGGGGACAACTGCTGTGGGGGGCTCTGATGGGGACACATGCTGTGGGGGGACACTGATGGCAACTCTGATGTAAGGGGACAGAGGCTGTATTGGGGGGGGGGCAGAGGCTGCATTTTGGGGGGGGGCAGAGGCTGCATTTGGGGGGGGGGGGGGACAGAGGCTGCATTTGATGTGACAGAGGCTGCATTTGATGTGACACAGGCTGCATGTAAGAAGGGACTGCTGGGGACACCTGATGGCATCTGGTGACAGGCGACGTGGCTAGTGACACACTCGGGGCTCCCACTGATTCTGCATTATGGTGAGTTGAACGATTTCATTTTATATTACAATGTAATAATAGTAATAATGAGCTTCAATCATCCTGACACCATAACAACCATGGTGCCGGGATGATTGAAGCGCTAACACCAGGTGTTTGGAGTATCTTTATCTGCTGATTGTTAAACTTTGTAGAATACACATTTCTTTTGTTGTGTAGGATCTAGGCCTGCTGTCCCTCTCTCCCTCGCCCTCTCCCTCCATCCCTCGTTCATCTCAGACACTAACCACACCACCTTAGAGCCACGCCCACTATTTCGCTGAAACCACGCCCATTTCCACCAAGTGGGAGGGGTCAAAAAGGAAGGGCGGGGTCTGGCGCCCCCCCATCCTAAAACTTCACCAGCCGCCACTGGTTTGACAGTAGAAATATTCCTTTTTGGGTTAAACAGTCATGTTTAAAACCATAACATACACAACTCAGGAACTTACAAAGTTCAACTTGGATAAATTGAAGGCAATATGTGACATTAGTATGTCATGACTGTGTTGATTTTGCTTTCATCAGATGAGGTGATGTCACCCCTGTAAAAGCCAAATTTTGAAGATGCACACAAATTGGGAGTGAAAATGTGGATTTCCCTCCTGATCCCATGCCTAATGTTAACATCTGCTAGCTCCCATCATGGGGGAATCAATGGACGTGTTTGGGGGGTGCAACCCCTTCCTCTCATCTACTTGAGTTGCGAGGAAGGAGTTGCACCCACAAAACGTGTACATTGATATCCCGTGATGGCAGATAGCACATGTTGACACACTGTGTGCACCTTCAAAATTTGGCTTTCAAATTACTTTAAACTTTTTGAAAAAAAAAATATGATGACAAAATGTAAAATTTTTTGGGTGTTTTATATTCTGCCTAAAACATCAATGATGTTGTTGAGACTTTTTTCAATATCATTGATGTTTTCCTTTATCTTCTCTACTTTCCGATTGCACACCATGATCTCCCCGATGAGGATGTGTGCACTTGCACTGGTGAAATGAGTTTCTTCTTCCACAACATCCACCACATCACCTAAAAATAAAAAAAACACACCATGTGCTCAATATGCATGCATACATCTATTACCTGAATCTGTGGTCCCAGACACTGACCTGTTGTGGTCATTATTTCGCCCAATTCCTGAACCTCTCCTCCCTTCACATCTTCTTCAGGGTGTGTGGGGATTTCCCCTTCTTTAGGAGGTGTGGTGTTCTTGGTGTCCTCAGATGTCCCGAGTCTTTTGTCCCCTATGTGAAGAAAAAATAAGGTATACTTATACCTTATTATACCGTATACTAGAGGGCGTTATCAAAAACTTAAGGCTCAAAGGTCTTTGATAACGCCCTGTAGGTTGGTGAAACATGTCAACGTATTTCACTGACGTGTGACGTCATTTCCTGCTCCTTGGAACACACTTCCTGGTTTCTGGAACACACGCATTGAGCAGCGTCCGGATCAATCTCTAATCCCTTTACATGCCTGGTTTTTCAACTATCTTGTAAGTACCCATTTGTATATGGAATAAATCCCTTTTCAAACGGTACTTTTTTACTATTAGTTCCATTTTTCATCCTTTTTTGGTGCCTGGTGATTCTGCTGAGAAATTCCAACAAGAAATCCTTTGATCTGATGTGCACAACACCACTCCTGAGCTTTTCTGGATACCATCACATAAGCCTGAAGTGACCCCCAGACTGCAAAGCTGGGGGTCATCGCCATTTGGCGAGTGCGGACACATGTGTGGGTGGCGTTTCTGCACCTGAAAAGTCCTGGAGCGTCTGTGGTCCATTGCACTTTATACGTTTTTTCCATTGCGGATCAGAACATTCAGCACATTTATTTGGACTTTATTTATATGTTTTTTGTTATATATATATATATATATATATATATATATATATATATATATATATATATATATATATATATATATATTGCTTTATATATTCACATCTGCACTCATCTACACTTAGTCACACATGTTAATAACATTTGCGAGGGCCACATTTCCATAATTATACTTAGCACACAGATATTTGAGGCAAGAAATAGGAATATGAAACGAAGTGTCGTACAATTGTCTGTTTTGGCCGAGTTCCAAGCTGAAAACATGTTTTTTTCCCTTTCTAAAGCTGGAATACTTACCTTTTTTGTTATTAAAGTTTCACAGATGGAGAGACCCCTAGTATCCACTGGAGCAGCTGCGTGGGACACCCTAAAAAGGGTGTTCTGATATCCCACACTAGTGCTCCTGCGTCCAGATGTGTAAACAGCTGCTGAGTGTTCTCTCCTTACACTGAATCAAGTTTGCATTTCATTCTAGTTACAAAACATCTAGACATAAACTTCTTTTCATACAAATACGCCTAAACAAATGTAGTTAACCTGCATCTGCCAAAAACATTGTATTAAGGGTCGAATGATATTTAGTGTGAATGAACGATGTTTACTGTGAATGAATAATGTTTACTGTGAACGAACAATGTTTTCTGTGAACGACGATTACTGTCCCCATGCCATTTTAAAATGTACAAGAGTAAAGAAAAGAACATGTAGCAGCATGCAAGTAATAATTAATTGGAACACATTTTGCAGCACTCTCTTGATCCTTCTGTACTGATCCTGCTCCCTCAAATTGAGTTCTGACCAGAGTTTCCTCAATTGCTCCTTGGATCGTCGTACCCCAAAATTCTTCTGCAGACTTCTGACAACTTTAGTCATGATCTTGGCCTTTCTCACATATGGTCCATATTTCTCGTCATAGTCGGCCCTCTTCAGGATGTCCACCGTCTCCACCATCTCTACAAAGGACATATTTGACGCCTTAAATCTCCTCCTGGATCAGGACGTTTGTAGCTCCGGGCTTTCCTCATCCTCCTTGTTGCTGATAATATCATGCACCTGTTTCTCTGCCATGTGCTCTCCCACTGCGCCGAAAGAGAAGGGGCGGGGAATATACTAGAAAGAGGGGCAGAGTTTCATGCATGCACAGTGTAGATAAAGCGTAACACGTGTGCGTCATATGTACGATCCGTGAGCGGAGGACGGAGTAGCGTAAGCGCTGATTGTGCAAACAAAGGTACCATTTTAACTTGTGGCATCAGTGGTTAGTGGCCTATACTGCTTATAGATTGAGGCCTATATTGGGACAAGATTAAGAGAGTTTATCCTGACATTAGGGTTTGTCTTGTGTTGTGTCTTGCAGAGAAAATGGATAAATTTAATGACCATGACTTCCTCCCCAACTTTATTGATAAGTACAGAGAGCTGCCCTGTCTGTGGCAAGTGAAACACCCATTTTATAATAAAAAAATAAAGAGGAAGGCAGCGCTGGATCAACTGTTGGAATTGATAAAGCCGGTGATTCCCACGGCAGACATCACCTATTTGAAGTTCAAAATTGGTGGCCTGAGGAGCACATATAATAAGGAGCGCAAGAAGGTCCAGGATTCCATGAGATCCGCAGCAGATGACATTTATGTCCCCAGGCTCTGGTACTATGACAGACTGCGGTTTTTGCAAGACAAGAGTGAACCCAGGCCATCATTCTCAACCCTTCCTTCCACTCTTCCTTCCACCTCAGATGAGGCTTTAGACGTACAACCTGGGCCTTCCACCCAGGAAGATGTGGAGGAGCCCAGCTTGAGCCAGGTATAGCATTGTTTAACATATTTCTCGTCAAAAATGTAATTATGTTAACTAGATGCTGTTATTGATCACTAATTTCTGATTTAACAAAGTGGTTTACATATCAATAGACAGTAGTGGCCAAAAATGATTGGGACAAGAATGAAAAATGCTGGGGTCAGAATGATAGTCTTTTCTATTTGTTAACATTCAATTTGCAACAGTCATGAGCTCAAAATTGTGTGTGATTGATGACCAAAAAACTAAAACTATGTCCTGTTTTCATACACAGGAAAGTCTCAGCCAGGAGGAGGCCGTGGAAAGGGGCAGCCAGGAGGTGGCCGCAGAAAGTGGCAGCCAGGAGGTGGCCGTGGAAAGTGGCAGCCAGGAGGTGGCCATGGAAAGTGGCAGCCAGCAGGTGGCCGTGCCCAGTAGCCTGACCGAATCGCAGGTTCCTCCCCTCCACCTTCCAACAAAAAGGCCCAGGAAGGGGAGGAACGTGGAGGAGTCAGCGCTTGGTTTGAATCAGCAGGCTACTGCATTCCTCACAAACACCCCTAATGTCCAGGAGGCCTTTGCGTGTATGACGGACAGTAAGATGCAAGAAATGGAGGTGGGCCAACGCCTCATCTGTGAGGAGGTCCTCTTTCAGGCCCTAAATAAAGGGGTGAGGGGCCAACTCACAAACAAAAGTCATGTATGTGAGTTGGACCATACTCCTCCTCCACCTCCTGCCACAACTCCAACACCACAGCCACAGCCTGAAAGGAAGCATGCAAGGAAGTCTTGAGAGTGATGGCCTGGGTTCAGTCTGGTCTGGCAAAAGACGCAGGCTGTTGTAAGACCATAGCCTCGGGACAAACATGTCATCTGCTGCTGCTCCCGATCTCTCGGGGGCCTGGACCGAATTGTGATCCCTATTAAATGGACTCCTCAGGTTAACAATTTTGCCTGTAAAATAACTGATGTCTGCCCTGGGGTACAAAGGCTTTGCCAATTTCAACAGTTTATCTAGCATTGCCTTCCTCTTTATTTTGTTATGACCCCTAATAAATTACTATTTTTTTAACAAATACTTGGCTATGTGTTTTAGTTCAAAAAGGACAGTGTGTTTGTGAGTAGGCAGGTACATTTCAAAAATACAATGTCAAATTAACAAGGGACACCAACACAACCAACCCCTTTGAGATTAAAAAAAACAAGATAATAATGGTGTTGTGGTAACTTGACACACAAAATGACAAAAAATATTATGGAAATCACTATAAAAAAAACAAACAAAAAAATTATTAAGGAGATCTTGATAAAAAAAAACACATTATTCTGGAGATCTGGTGAAAAAAATAAAGATTATTCAGGAGATCACGAGAAATAATAAAGAAATCAGTTTCTCAAAACTGTGTGTGAATATCAGCAGCAAAGCAACTTCATTATTCTAGCATTATAAAGAAGAAGAGAATGCGCTGCATTGAAATATTTAAAAATTTGCAGCGTGACGAATGTGCTATCTCTATTATGAACGCTAGTTTTACCAGACCGAGCGCTTCTGTCTTGTACTTGATTCTGAGCATGTGTGGAATTTTGTGCCTCGGACTTCTGTACACACGCTCGGAATTTCCGACAACAAAGTTTTTTGTCGGAAAATTTGAGAACCTGCTCTCAAACAGTTGTTGTCGTAAATTCCGACAGCAAATGTCTGACAACACGCACATATTGAACATTTCCCGTCGAAAAATCTGATTGTGTGTACGGCCCATTAGAGTTCCTATTGTAAAAACAAAAACAAAAAATTAAGAACAGCAGTACCTGGGCACTAATGGATATACTATAGAAAACTATACCATAGGCAAAATGTTCCACAGGCTCAGAAAAACCAAGAAGAAAATAGACAAAACATAAAAGGAAAGAAAAATGCAAAAGAGAGAGGGTGTAGAAGAAAAAAAAAGGGGGGGTGAAAGAAAAATATGTGGGGGAAGGGGGGTAAGGAGGGGAAGAGAACTAGGTGAGAGGGGGGAAAGAGGGCAGGAGGGAAAGGAGAAAAACACGGGGAGGCCTGTTCTACCTGCTACCTGACTCCACCCATATTCGCCCGCCCCGGGAGACTCCACCCAATGTGACCAGGTGGAACGTTGAGATCAAGACAATTCAAAGATTACTGAAATGGATATCTAAGGTTACAGTCTAACACTATAGCCAGTAACAAAGGTTATGTCGGGTTAGACCATTTAAAATCAAAGCATTCCCAATGGAGCTCCCTATAACACGCGGATTCCTGGAAGCATGTCCAATACAACCAGATTCAGGTGTATTTGGAAAGTTTGTCGTGTGTCGTGTAGATTAGCTCCTCCATCTCCGTGATATGAACGCGGTGAAGCCGGTGTAGCTTTTTTTGTTAATTATGACGATAGATTCCCTGTAAAGATATGAGTTACTGATTGAACATAAATATCAAGTACAAATTTTAGGAACTGCATCCATTTTTATACACAGTCCCCCATTTTCAGGAACTCAAATGTAATTGGACAAACGAATATAATCATAAATACCCATGCACATTACCAAAGACTGGGTTTCCTCCTTTTTGATGCTTTGCCAAGCTCTAACTGCAGCTAATAAAATAAATTGGAAGAACCGCGCTACGGAGCCTAATTTAAATAAACAGACTGATAGCTGCACCGATAACACACCAATATCAGTGTACAAAATCAAAAAGTAATATAAAAAAGTGCGCTTACAATCTATACAAACGTGTAATGTTACAAATTTATGAATTTGCATAACACAAAGTACCGTATATACTCGAGTATAAGTCGTTCCGAGTATAAGTCGAGGCCCTAATTTACCACAAAAAAATGGGAAAAACGTATTGACCCGAGTATAAGACGAGGGTGAGAAATGCACAGCTACTGTAAGGGTCGGTTCACACTGGGGCAACACGACTTCAGCGCGACTTTGCACGGCGACTTCAACGCGGCTTCGACGTGACTTCGACGCGACTTCAGCGCGACTTTAGCAAATTACAAGGCGACTTGAAGTCGCCTCCATGACAGGCGACTTCGCCTGTGGCCAATCAGCTCTCTGGGAGGGAGGGGGGGAGGGAGGGGTTTTCCCTGCAAAGTCGCTTGACTTTACAGAGAGATCCGACTTGGAGGCGACTTCCATTGATTTCTATGGTACAGGTCGCCTACCAAGTCGGATCAAAGTAGTACAGGGAGTACGCTCTGAAGTCGGAGCGACTTCAGTAGCATCTATTAAGACGCTAGCGTTCACTCCCATCGAAACTATTTCTGGGGCGACTTGGGGCGACTTGAGGGCGTACAAGTCGGATCCCAAGTCGCCCCAGTGTGAACCGAGCCTTAGTGGAAAAGAGGGTCAACAATGCACATTTGCAGCATCACTGTACCCATTTGCATGCCTCACTGTGCCCATTTGCAGCCATAGGTCCCCTGAACTTCAAACTCGGTAGTTAAGGGTTCCTAGATGCCCCCTAGCTGCAGCCAAAATTTGGGGTCTCTGAACCCAAAGGGTCCTGAAATGACATTGCTGCAGATGGACACAGTTGACCGAATTTGGGGCCCCGTATCTCAGGGCCACTTAGTGCTAGGAACCCCAAATTTGGTGTGCAAACCCAGTGGAACTAGCCCCATGAAATTTTTAAAGCTGGGGTTTCTAGCACCAAGGGGCCCCGAGATACAGGGCCCCAAAAATCAGTTCAGAAAATGTCAAGCACTTTTCTGCAGCAGAGAATGACATATTCCAAACCGGATTTGGGGCCCGTATCTCAGGGCCACTTGGTGCTAGGAACCCCAGCTTTGAATATGTTATGGTACCAGTTCCACTGGGTTTGCACACCAAAATTGGGGTTCCTAGCTCCAAGTAGCCCTGAGATATGGGGCCCCAAAATCGGTTCAGAAAATGTCAAGCACTTTTCTGCAGCATAGAATGACATTTTCCGAACCGTTTTTGGGGCCCCGTATCTCGGGGCCACTTAGTGCTAGGAACTTCAGCTTTGGATATGTTGTGATACCAGTTCCATTAGGTATTGGGGTTCCTAGAACCAAGTGGCGCTGAGATACGGGGCCCAAAGTCGGTTCGGAAAATGAAATTTTTTGCTGCAGAAAAGTGCTTGACTCGAGTATAAGTCCAGGGGGGCACTTTCAGCACAAAAAAATGTGCTGAAAAATTCGACTTATACTCGAGTATATACGGTATATTGAAATATAGCAAACACATACATAAATGGAAAAATGCAGCAAAAAATTGCATAAACACAAACGTATGTGAGGTGAAAATTTCTCTAGTCATATATGATACGACCTGTGAAATATATGTAAACATGATTCAAAGATTTGGTATAATGTTAAAAAAAGTGAATCTAAAAATGATGTGAGAATTATAACTCCAGTCCATGAAATGAAACAAAAAAAGTTCATCAGTGTGAGGAACCATCATCCACTTTCATTAGACCCATCATCCGTATAAATTATATTACTTTCTAACTGCAGCTGTCTTCAGTTGTTCTTTGTTTGTGGGTCTTTCTGACTTTAGTTTTGCCTTCAGCAAGTGAAATGCATGCTCAATTGGGTTGAGATCAGGTGATTGACTCGACCATTGCAGAATATTCCACTTCTTTTCCTTCAAAGGCTCCTGGGTTGCTTTTGCAGTGTGTTTTGGATCATTGTCCATCCAGAGGCGTATCTAGTGAAAATGGCGCCTATGGCAAGCACTGAAACTGCGCCCCTGTCAAAACATTTGAAACCCATCTTTCAGATAACCTAACAAAAAAAACAGCTAACAAAACAACAAGTCAAGCTCTTTAATCTATCAATTAACAAATTATGGATTGGCACTACATAAAAAATTAGAACTGCACCTTCCTTACTTTCACTGATGCAAACTGGTCTATGATGTGCTCAAAGTCTTCTTTTTTTTCTGTTTCTTCTCTTTCTACACTCAGCGCACACACACACACACACAATGGCCCACGGGCACACACTGATACAGAAATCACTGATGATGCCAACACACTGGCACACTCATTAAAATACATTGGTGCACACAGTAACTCATGCAAAAACAATGACACACACTCAAATGCACACACATAATCGTAACATACACACCTGTATAATGTGTATATAAATATAAATATATATATGTATATATATATATATATATATATATATATATATATATATATATATATATACACACACACACACACACACACACACACACATATATATACACACACACACGCACGAGACGGTCATACAAGAGTACAAGAGATGGTCAGGGAGTGCAGACGTGATACAAGAGATGGTCAGAGAGTGCAGACGTGATACAAGAGATGGTCAGAGAATGCAGACATGATACAAGAGATGGTCAGGGACTGCAGACATGATACAAGAGATAGTCAGACTGCGGACAAATTACAGGAGATGGTCTGACTGCGGCATTGATACAGGAGCTCAAAGACTGCAGTTTCTGGCTTACTAACAGTCTATTTTCCAAGCACAGTTAGTAAGACAATAAATGGTTAAAAAGTCTGTGAAGATACAAGCCTGACCAGCCTAAATCCTGAAAGGCAATAAAAAAAACCAAACAAATCATGTTGAGCACACAGGACTCTGGCACTAACAGCTCTCCAGAAACAGCTGCAAATTGTCACACTCTTGCAGTGTCTTCCAGAAGTCTAATTATTAGTGTGCTCACCCATCCTGTGTGCAGTGTAAATAGATAAAGAGAAGAGTGAGGGAATAATTTCCTAACTAGTGTGAGTGCTGGCTGATCTGCATACAGGACTGGCAAACTGCTGCCTAGACTTCTGCAGCATCTCCTGGTATCACCTCATATCATTCTCATTAGGTGTCACATAAACGGGAGCTCCTCCTGGTATCAGCTCTGTAATGAACTCCCACCACCTTCTCCTGATCTCACATTATCTGTGATCTCCCTCCCTCTGCCGCCCCCCCCCCCCCCCCCCGCCTGTATCATTCATCCGTTCTGCTTGATGGAGTCCTTCAGTGAAGCACAGGCCATGGCGTCCCCCCTCCTCCCGGGCATGGTGCTGAGGCTCCCGGAGAACGGATGACAGACACCTCCGAGCTCTGCGAGGGAGGTGTCTCAGGTGTCTCTGCGAAGGAACCAACATCATGGGCAGCATGCAGCAGGCGGCGGCCATCTCTCTTGTCATGTGATGGCAGTCAGCTGAGGGCGGAGCCTTCTGTACCCTGGGTACTCATTGGCTAGGACGCCAGCTACTATCTCCTTAGATAGTAGCTGGCTGCTACATCCCTCCCAGCATACTGTGTGGGCGGCGCCGGGTGACAGCGGAGCGGTTCAAGTTTTTTTTAGGCTGAAATCAGACACCTCGGCCCAGTTCGTCCCTGTCCAAAAGCGATTTTTATCTCTAAACACTGCAGCATTGATCCGGGTCCCCCTGCTGAAACACGAGACCCTGTGATTTAACGCGTAGGGGATGGGCAGATTTGTTTGGCAGGACGCTTGTGCATCTTTTACAGAGAGGCACGAAGTAGCTGCAGCATCGTGGTTTTATATGATACAGTGGGGACGGAAAGTATTCAGACCCCCTTAAATTTTTCACTCTTTGTTATATTTCAGCCATTTGCTAAAATCATTTAAGTTAGTTTTTTCCCTCATTAATGTACACACAGCACCCCATATTGACAGAAAAACACAGAATTGTTGACATTTTTGCAGATTTATTAAAAAAGAAAAACTGAAATATCACATGGTCCTAAGTATTCAGACCCTTTCTATATAAGGCCTTACAACTCACAGTGCATGTCAAAGCAAATGAGAATCATGAGGTCAAAGGAACTGTCTGAAGAGCTCAGAGACAGAATTGTGGCAAGGCACAGATCTGGCCAGGGTTACAAAAAAATTCTGCTGGACTAAGTGCCGGTTCACACAGGGGCGACTTGTCAGGCGACCTAGCCGCCTGACAAGTCGCCTCCCGTTCTGTACAATGGAACCGTTCTAATAGGAGCGACGCAAGTCGCTCCGACTTAGAAAAAGGTTCCTGTACTACTTTGGGGGCGACTTGCATAGACTTCTATACAGAAGTCGTTTTGCAAGTCGCCGTGGAAGTCGTGTGCAGGTCGCCTCGGTGAGGCGACCTGCAAGTCGTGCCGCCCCTGTGTGAACCGGGTCTTAAGGTTCCTAAGAGCACAGTGGCCTCCATAATCCTTAAATGGAAGACTTTTGGGATGACCAGAACCCTTCCTAGAGCTGGCCGTCCTGCCAAACTGAGCTATCGGGGGAGAAGAGCCTTGGTGAGAGAGGTAAAGAAGAACCCAAAGATCACTGTGGCTGATCTCCAGAGATGCAGTCGGGAGATGGGAGAAAGTTGTAGAAAGTCAACCACCACTGCAGCCCTCCACCAGTCGGGGCTTTATGGCAGAGTGGCCCGACGGAAGCCTCTCCTCAGTACAAGACACATGAAAGCCCGCTTGGAGTTTGCTAAAAAAACACCCGAAGGACTCCAAGAAATAAGATTCTCTGGTCTGATGAGAACAAGATAGAACTTTTTGGCCTTAATTCTAAGCGGTATGTGTGGAGAAAACCAGGCACTGCTCATCACCTGTCCAATACAGTCCCAACAGTGAAGCATGGTTGTGGCAGCATCATGCTGTGGGGGTGTTTTTCAGCTGCAGGGACAGGACAACTGGTTGCAATCGAGGGAAAGATGAATGCGGCCAAGTGCAGGGATATCCTGGACGAAAACCTTCTCCAGAGTGCTCAGGACCTCAGACTGGGCCAAAGGTTTACCTTCCATCAAGACAATGACCCTAAGCACACAGCCAAAATAAAGAAGAAATGGCTTCACAACAACTCCGTGACTGTTCTTGAATGGCCCAGCCAGAGCCCTGACTTAAACCCAATTGAGCATCTCTGGAGAGACCTAAAAATGGCTGTCCACCAACATTTACCATCCAACCTGACAGAACTGGAGAGGATCTGCAAGGAGGAATGGCAGAGGATCTCAAAAACCAGGTGTGCACAACTTGTTGCATCTTTCCCAAAAAGACTCATGGCTGTATTAGATCAAAAGGGTGCTTATACTAAATACTGAGCAAAGGGTCTGAATACTTAGGACCATGTGATATTTCCGTTTTTCTTTTTTAATAAATCTGCAAAAATGTCAACAATTCTGTGTTTTTCTGTCAATATGGGGTGCTGTGTGTACATTAATGAGGAAAAAAATGAACCTAAATGATTTTAGCAAATGGCTGCAATGTAACAAAGTGTGAAAAATTTAAGGGGGTCTGAATACTTTCTGTCTCCACTGTATATGCTGTATGTTGGTGCACTGGAGCACCTTTGAAATGTGAGTTCTATGCACATTTTTTAATAAGTTGAATAGTGTCTAAACGATGTAAGCACTATTTGGAGCTCTTTTTCTCTCATATATATATATATATATATATATATATATATATATATATATATATATATATATATATATACACATATATATATATATCGAGTCATAATGGAGGCACATCAATGGAGCAACGAGGAGGAAAGCATAATCTGTTAGTCCGGGGTGACTAAAAAGCTTTATTTGACCAAACTTAATTGTGAGATCAAACTTTGTGAGGTGAGCGCATTTCTTATGGGGGAGCATTGAGGTAAATAGATACAAAGCGCGGATTTTTGAGGATTTGTGAAGACTCAACAAGCTAAAACTTTTTTCTGACATTTTCATTAATTAAATATTTGATTTCACCCAAACACGGGATTTATATCATCACAAGAAATACACATGAATGTATTATATTATTGTATATTCACATATTATGATGGCACTCATATTTGCACAGGAGAATTGATACACTTATGCCCTGTACACACGATCGGACTTTCCGACAACAAAACCGTGGATTTTTTTTCGAATAATGTTGGTCACACAAATGTTGGCCAACAATTACGAACGTAGTGACGTACAAGACGTACGTGATATCGCCTTTACAGATGCTAGTTTTACAAGACTGAGCGCTTTCGGCTCATACTTGATTCCGAGCATGCGTGGACTTTTGTCTGACAGGCTTGGGTACACAAGATCGGAAAGTCCGACAACAAACATTTGTTGGCAGAAAATTTGAGAACCTGCTAGCCAACATTGGTTGGATAAATTTATTATCACTAGCGCAGCATTATTTGTTTTGAGAATTCATCCAACTGCGTCTTCTATCATATCATCAATAAACACCAATGACCCAGTGCCACTGGAAGCCATGCATGCCCATGCCATCACACTGCCTCCACCATGTTTTACAGATGACCTTGTGTGCTTTGGATCATGAGCTGTTCCAAGCCTTCTCCACATTTTTTTCTTCCCGTCATCCTGGTACAGATTAATCTTAGTTTCATCCATCCAAGGAATGCTTTTCCAGAACTGGTCTAGCTTTTTTTGATATTTTTTGGTAAAGTCTAATCTGGCTTTTCTATTTCTCAGGCTTATGAATTGATTGCACCTTATGGTGAACCCTCTGTATTTGCTCTTGTGAAGTCTTCTCTTGATTGTAGACTTTGACAATGATACGCCCACCTCCTGGAGAGTGCCCTTCACTTGTCTTGATGTTGTGAATGGGGTTTTCTTTACAATAGAGAGGATCCTGCGATCATCCACGTTTGTTGTCTTTCGTGGACGTCCAGGTCTTTTTTATGTTGCTGAGCACACTAGTGCGTTCTTCTTTTCTCAGAATGTACGAAACTGTTGATTTGGCCACTCCTAATGTTGTTGCTAGCTCTCTGATGGATTTGTTTCGTTTTTGAAGATTTACAGTGGCCTGTTTCACTTGCATGGACAGCTCCTTTGAGCGCATGATGTAGGTTCAAAGCAATAGATTCCAAATGCAAATACCATACTTGAAATCAACTCCAGACCTTTTACCTGCTTAATTGATGAAGAAATAAAGAAGGAGTAGCCTGCACCTGGCCATGAAACAGCTTTTGATTCAATTGTCCAATTAATTTTGGTCCCTTGCAAAAGGGGGGGGGGTGACTATTCTTAAGAGCTATAATTCCTAAACCCTTCTTCTGATGTGGATATACATACCCTCACATTAAACCTGAGAGTGTGCACATTCAGCCCATATCCATTATATAACTATAGCTTGAATATGTTTTGGTAAATACCTGAAAAAAAAATAAAATTGTGCCTGTGTCCAAATATATATGGACCTAACTATAAGTTGTAAATATAATATAATTAATAAAAGTATAAATAATGCGCCCTACCTATAGCATTTGAGTCCCATAGGTGATCATTTTTGACAGTCCTATATGACAGTTATTTTTAGTGATAGTCATGAAATGAACAATGATAATGGCCAATTAAATTGGTGGTCAGTGGGAAGAATGCCTCTTACATTGGGGGTGAGTGGGAGGAATACCTCCTACAACAGGGATCAGTGGGAGGAATGCCTACCTTACAGACAGTTAAAAGATTGGTGCCGGTGGTTACTTATTGGCTGCACTAGTCCCACATCACTGACTTTGCAAAGTGATGTTGGTAATAGAATTATGCAGGCACTATTAGTGGAAAAATTATCTGTCACTACATAAGGAATTCAGAAAAACCTCTGGAGGAACCCAAGAGTTCTACAGAACCAAAAATCTGGTCTAAAATACTGGTTGTTCAGCAGTCTATTACAAAGTGTGCCCAGTCCCACTATTCTAACCTCATAGGTTTTCTTATTTAGTGTGTAAAGTAACCGTGTCTCCCCCTCCCCATACCTTCCCCCCTGGCCTCAGATGCTGCATCAACCCATTGCAATTTAAAGTTCTGGCCCTTCCTTTGCCTTCCTCTCATGTCAGGCCTAGAGACTAGATACCAATTGGCTTTGCTTTGCAAGGAACTGACCATTTTTGGTGTGGAGGCTTCAAAACAAATGAGGGTAGCTTGCTAGCAGCTACCCAAATCTGAAGTATCAGTGTGGGTGAAATTGGCCCTTAAGCATTTTACATTCTTCACTGAACATTTAACAAAGGAGTTCACCATAGTAGCTTGTGTTAAACACGATCCTTATCCGCACAGAACAAATATCATAAAGAGAAGCTGTGTTATGTTTCAATAGATCACTGCATGTGTTTGTTCAGTCTTACTCAGACACCTGCTGCAAAGCCAAGAACTGCAAACAAGGCCTGATGGTCCTGTGTTCATTTTGTGAGAATGCCCATTTAATGATTTACAACATATGGCCTCTATGTGACTGGTTTTGTGATCCTTCTGTTGTTTTACCAGGTCACTGGACAGTCTCCTTCCTTTACCCATAATAAAAGAGGATCAATATTAAGCTGGTCTCCATATCAGGTCCAGACATAATTTAACCACTGATATTTTTTACAAAAAAAACATGTATTGCCCTACCATTGTGTGTTGTTGGCACTTTGATACACTTGTAACAGGTTAGGGTTTGACATTTGCATTCCTTCATTTTGTCTTTTTTTTTCATAGTTACATAGTAGTCCATTATACATTCCTGTTTATTTAACATTTTGACTTTTTTTTTCCAGACGGTCTTTCTGGCTATTTGGTGCCATTATATTTTGCTTAAACTGCATACACTACTATAATGTAACTAATTATACTGAAAAGTCCCTCTGTGTTACATGCAAAGAAAATGTAAAAACTGTAATTTTTCAATTCTTTACGTATATTAAAAATTTGTCCCAAGTACACAAATATGCTTTTTACTTGGGTTGCTGTCACGTACCTTACAGAAGAGCGTGAAATGATGAGGGTGGCCTCTTGCATGGTTCCGGTCCAAGCACCCCTGATGGTGAGTACAGGGAGGACGAGGGCAGCAAAAGGGTGCAGGTGCCTGCAGGCAGGAGGCTGGAACTTGGAGATACAGGAACCTCTGCTGAGGAGATGTGGAAACTGATCAGACTTGTTCAGCTGGAGCCAGATCAGGATCAACTGCAGAATTAGGAACAGGCAGGAGTCAGCAACAGGCTGGCTGCGGGGTACCGAATCAGAAGACAAAACCATAGTCAGAAACAGGCAAAGGTTGGCAACAGACGGGCAGCGGGGTACAGAATCAGGTGGCAGAGCCGTAATCATAAGTCCAAGCCAAGATCAGTATTGCAGGTAGAGGCAGGTTCAGCAGGTAGGGGAGATCCAAGAGAATGGTCAGAAGATAGCCGGGTTTTCAGGAACAAGTTCAATCAGGCAGAGTAACAAAAGGAACACAGGGACAAGCTGAAGACGATCCAGCACTGATGCTAGGCAGACTCTTTGTTTATATAGGGTGTTGTGTGCCAGGATTCGTGGCAGCACATGCGCCTTAGCACATTGGCGCATGCGCGTTGGCACTCGCTGGTGCACGTTAGCGCGTGCGCATGGAGGTGCCATTGTGCATGCCCACTCTGGATCTCATTTGTCTCTGGCTACGTTTCCGTACATGCACATTGGCATTAGCGGAACGAGGGTTGGCAGCTGCTGCAAGGAGACGGGTGCTTGCTGTGTGAGTTCTCTGACAGTTGCACCAATACTGGTATCGATGCAGACACTAAGCATTTGCATGAGTATCGGTACTCGTTGAAATGCTCTGATGCCTGAAGCCGGTACTTTCAGGCTGGGTTCCTTCAGCTGACTGTGGGATTCCCCCACTGACAGCTGAAATGTAAAAAAAAAAAAAAAAAAGCTGGCAATTATCAGTTGTTAAAGTGTTTGTTAACCCAAAAAAAAAATACAGATCCTACAGATTACACAGTGCTTGTGCTGTGTAATCTGCCCCCCTCTAAACTGTAAAAAACACTTCCCTGAATCTAACACTTCCTGTATGCCCTCTCTGCGCTGACCACGAAAATCAGGGCTGCTGAGCCATGACCACCGTGGTCAAAGTACGTCCCTGCATCATACGCTGCTGTCCTCTCTGCTTTCCTCTCTCTCCTTCCTGCCTGTCAGTTGCATCTCTGTGTCTGTCTCCGCCCCACCCCCACACCAATATTCTTGGAAAAAAACAAACAAAAAAAAAAACGTAAAATTGTCACTGCCAGCCCCTCTATTAGAGGCTGGCAAAGCACACTATGTAAGTTGTTTTTAAAAATGAGCGTTCTAAATACCAATTTTGAGCTGTCTCCAGGCCGGTCACGTTTTTGGCCGCTTTACAGCTACGAGACAGAGCTTCTGCAGGAGGAGACGAGAGGCCACATGATCTCCCTGGCTGACGTCAGGGGGAGATCACGACCCCTCCCGCAGAAGCCATCCAATCGGAGCTGTAAAGCGGCCGCAAGTCATGTCACCGGCCTGAAGACAGCTCAAATTCGGTATTTACAATGCTCTTTTTTAAAACAACTTACATGGTGTGCTATGCCAGGCTCTAATAGAGGAGCTGGCATAGTCTTATATAAATGGGTTCATAAACACTTTAAGGAGCGGGGCTGCCGCATCCTTAACAACCAATGAAAAATTAAAAGAAAAAAATTTATTTCATTTGTAAATGACTTTTTAATGCTTTGTACAATTGCTGACAGCTGAAGTATAAACAAAACAGTTGCGGTAGGTATCGGTAATTGGTATCGGCGAGTACTAAAAAAAAAGTATCAGTACTCGTAAAAATCGGTATCGGCGCATCCCTACTTTTTGCAAGATAATTTTCAGGGTTTTTCAGAAAAATACAACACATTTTAAGAGAGTATTTATAGTAGCTTTTTTAGTAGCCCTAATTTACTGTGGTGGGTTTATGGGACTGCTAATGTTAATTGTATTCAGATTAAGCTGTTCTGGTGTCCTTTATGAGCATCTTATTACTATTTAACCACTTAAGGACCGAGCCTTAAAAACATTTTTTTTTGCTATAAAATTGCTTAGAACCCCCAAACATTATACATTTTTTTATAACACCCTAGAGAATAAAATGAAAGTCTTTGCAATACTTTCTGTCACACCGTATTTGCGCAGCCGTCTTACAAGCGCACTTTTTTTGGAAAAAAAATACACTATTTTTTAAAATAAAAAAATAAGCCAGTTAGCCCATTTTTTTATATTGTGAAAGATAATGTTACACCGAGTAAATTGATACCCAACATGTCACGCTTCAAAATTGCGCCCGCTCGTGGAATGGCGACAAACTTTTACCCTTAAAAATCTCCATAGGCGACATTAAAAAAATTCTACAGGTTGCATGTTTTGAGTTACAGAGGAGGTCCAGGGCTAGAATTATTGCTCTTGCTCTACCGATCATGGAGATACCTCACATGTGTGCTTTGAACACCGTTTTCATATGTGGGCGCTACTCACGTATGCGTTCGCTTCTGCATGTGAGCTCGGCGGAACGGGGCGCTTTTAAAATTTTATTTTATTTTTTTCTTATTTATTTTACCTTTTATTTTTTGTTTTTACACTGTTCTTTAAAAAAAAAAATTGTGTCACTTTTATTCCCATTAAAAGGAATGTAAAAATCCCTTGTAATAGAAAAAAAGCATGACAGGACCTCTTAAATATGAGGTCTGGGGTCAAAAAGACCTCAGATCTCATATTTACACTAAAATGCAATAATTAAAAAAAAAAATGTTGTCATTTGGAAAAAAAATGAATAAAAATGGCCCTTTAAGAGCTATGGGCAGGAGTGACGTTTTGATGTCGATTCTGCCCTGCATTGGGATGGAGACGGGTGGGGGCCATCTTCCCTTCACTCGTCTCCATACCCAGCCAGCAGAAGGACCCAATCGCCTCCGCCGCTTACCGCCTCCGGTAGGCGGCGGAGGGCACCGAAGTGCGGCGGGAAGGGGGCGATAAAAGTGATCTCGCGGTAGAGACCACTATTATCGGAAACCGGACCGCCGGCCGAAGAAGAAGATACTGGGGTTATGGCAGCTAGCTGCTGCCATAACAACGATATTCCACTTCAAAGTTAGGACGTATATCGGCGTGCGGAAGTCCGGAAGTGGTTAAGTGTGTGGCCTCAGTAGGCTCCATCAATATCATCCACATATACAGTATGCATAGAATATGGAAAATTGTTATCAAATACTTGACCGTAATTTTCCTTTCCTGGCCTATCCTCACGTCAGCACACAATGGGTTAACGCCTCATCTGGCGCCCACATGACCACCTTTTCCTAGCTGAATAAAAGACACTGATGTGTTTGATAATCTAGCCTGTGACATGCCACTTGGGAGGGAGTCCTGTGCTGACGTGAGGATAGGCCAGGAAAGGAAAATTACGGTAAGTATTTGATAACAATTTTCCATATTCCTGGCCATACCTCACGTCAGCACACAATGGGATTTAACTAGCTGAATAAATGGATGGGAGAGAACACATGAAAAGAAACATTGACAATCGCAGAAAAGCTGTCAAAGACAAAAATAATTTATATGTCTTGTCCCAAACTTTGCAGAACTTGCCGACTGCATGCCTAGCTTGTAAAGTTGAATGAAGGGCTAGCCATCTCTCATATACTCTTCACTGACTTCCTGGCATAACTGCCCCAAAGGCTGCCACCCCTTAGTTCGAAGGAGCTTGTCCCTGTTCCTGAGCAGAAAGGCCCACTTCCTGCATGCCAATTGAATCACCCTGGTGAACCAATAGAAGATGACTCAAGAACCTGACAGCGAAATTAAAAGAATTGTCCACTTTCCTCATGTCTTTGATCTTTGCATGCACACTGTTAGCAACTTGTGTAAAGACCTGAAGTCTTCCTGCTGTATACTCAGTAACTCCACGTGAATGCTTGGAGAGACTGCACCCAGGTTTTCCTGGAAACTGGATACCACTTGGAGATGGACGTAGTATCACTAAAAAAGACACAAAAGGGATCTTTGCATAAAAGTGCTGCAACCTCCAACAGCCCTCTTTCTGAAGCAACTGCTGTCAGAGGAACTAGTTTTACCACTAGGGACCGCAATGGAAATGAAGCTATTGGAGCAAAGGATGCCTGTATGAGCGCTTTCAGAACCAAGCCTAGGTCCTATGAAGAGAACAAGAATTTCCTTGGTGGTCATATATGGATTACGGTCTGCATGAAGCATTCATTCAGTGGAGTTGTATGCCAGACGAACCTCAAGCGCTGATTGTAAAAATGTCTAGAGCTGGGGACACAGGAGAGAAAACTTTGCTGAGTAAACAGAACAAACTTCCTTCATATCCTCCTATGTAGCGTTCATGGTCTTGTAGTCTTTGTCAAGGTCTGAACCACCTCGGATGAGCCTCCCTGCACCTCTAGTCTGGTCAATTCAATAGCCAGGCTATTAAGAGTCTCACTGGATTTGGGTGCTGCCATTAATGTTGACATAAAAGATCTTGTTTGACCGGAAACAGGATTGGTCGTGCTGAATGACAACCAAGGCCTCTTCGGCAGGTGGAAAGCACCTGTATGGCATAAACGTGTTCTGTCATAATTAAGCACACTGGAGGCAGACAAACACCAACGGAAAAAACCTATGGCACTGTGAATCCACCTTCTATCACTTCAGCTTTGTACATTGTTACAAATACCGGAAGCTGTGTGTTCAGAGGACTCTCTATGAGAACTACCGCTGGAATATACCATAGAGCCAATACTAGTTGAGGTACTTATTGTTGGAAAATAATTTGCATAACTGATCCTGCTTTCCCAATAAGTAGACTGCCTTTAACTGCCTGTAAGCAGCTCTCCATGCAGCGAAAAGTTCATGTTACATTCTGGACATTTCTTCCGTCTGCAAGTCTGCAGGCCAGTTCACCACAATTTCTGAGTTGAAGAGGTTTTTCTGCATGTACACTTTGAGGTGTTCAGGTGCTTTTTTAATGCATTTTCCATGTTATAGATACATTCCATAGAGAAGAAATGCAACCTGTTCTGCTTTAGTTGACAGTACTGGAACACACAGCACCGGTGTGATATAGGCCATTGGGATCCATAGTAAACACTGTTCATGCATTTTTGACTTGATTAAAAAGGCATTGGACTGCATCCAGTGTGAACCAGCCTTAAGTACATTTTTCAACCCGTGGGATTCCTGAAAGGTATTAAAAGGCAACACTTGCACACCTGATGCTGGCGGGCCCTATCCACTCCTGGAAGTGTGTTGCTTAAACATGCATCAGCCAGCTTCATTGGATAAAGCTTGGATACCTTTACTGGAAATGGGTCTTCTTATCACATCTCTCCCATTCTTCATCAATGAGCTTTTAACTCTGTCATTATGGGAAAAGAAGTTCTTCCTTTTTCACATTTGGAAATATCTGCGTGCATTTGCGATGGTTGGGCCTGCTGCTTGCCTGTTCCTTATCCATTGGCATTTGAGGCAATCCATGCCGATTAATGGCCAATGCTTGCTACAGGGCTGGGCAAGGCATTTTCTATTGCACTGATGTAAACGCATGTGAGCCATTGCCACGTGAGCTGCTTTAGGAGCATGAAAGCCACCCTGTGCGGGAATGTGAGGAATGCATATTGTCCTGGTCAGGGGATGACCAGTGGCGGGTTTTAGATTTTCTGGAGTTTTTACGTTTAGGGCTTCTGCTCCTAAAATCATGCAAAACACCATACTGCATTCCTTGAGCACTCTTTTGAAGATATGTCCCACGCTGCCCCCTCGTACCTTTGCTACTCTTCTGTGCCACTGACAGGTGTGGTGAGCTCATATGTGCAAAAAAATATTAAAAAAAACATAATTCTGTTACCAAAAAAACAGGTATCTTGTCTCTTTAAGATCCATCCACTTTTTTCTACTTAAGCAGCAGCAGGTGAGGTCAGACAGCCTTCCAGAGACAGACAGGAGACACAGAATCTGAGACAAAACCAGTCAGACTAACCCCCCCGGAACACACAGCACAGCAGGTGAGAAAACAGCAACAAGTCTTTACCACACAAGAGAAAACTGGCAGGACCACAGAGAGGAGAGAGAAACCAATTCCTCTGCCGGCTCTAAGACTGTTTTTTTTTATTTCAAATAAAAACTTTGTGTGAAATATATTTGACATTACAGAGTCTAGAACATATGCATTCCATTTGGATAAAACATTGCATCAAACTGACATACAACATGGTGTTAAATAACAGATTAGAACTGACTTCGCTCAGAGGCCAGTTATAGATACAAGTATTAAGTCAGAACTTTACACCTCTACTGTCCGGAGATTCTAAGACTGTTTAAGTTGCTGCTTGGTGACCGGCGGTCGCTACTCCACCCCGCCCGTCTCCCTGCCCTCTGTGACATAATCCACTGCCGCTCTCAGATTGAAGACAAAGCCAGGAGAGCGGCACGCTGCCTATACAAGACAGAAGAACCCCAATGGTGACATTGCAGAGCTTACTAATACTACACCTGTAAAATATTTGTGCTATCTAAGCGACTTTGCCCACAACCCGGCACAAGGGATACCCAGTTTCAGGAGGCTTTACCGTCCAACATTCTGGGTCTTCCAACTCCATGAGAGGCTGAACATGGAGAGGCGGTGCCGTAGGGGATATCCTTGCAGCAAACAAAGTACTTACCACTGAAATCCACAGGTGGCCTGGAGCAGACTGAAAAAAAAAACACATCAGTGGGGGAGGGTCTGTCTTTTATTCAGCTAGGAAAAGGTGGTCATGTGGGCGCCAGATGAGGCATTAACCCATTGTGTGCTGACGTATGGCCGGGAAAAGCATTTTCTATAATTTTGTTAGTAGCGGACGCGCCGATGTCCCAGGCCTCTTCAAACTCGCAATGCATAGAAGCGCTTTTTGGAAAATCTTTGGCTCCTTTGTTATCAGATTGTTTATATAGGCTGGAGTACTAGAAATTCATCCATGGGCACCAAGTTCTTGAGAGTTTTTTCTATGCATTGAAGAGGTCAGATTCATTATTCTCCTGATATAATTTATTCTGGCAAGCCACTGACTCAAACTAAAAGCACAAATTTGTTTCCAGTTTGAAGTAATGCAGGACCTAGCAGCATTTATAAGATTTATTAAGAGTGATGTGAAATGACATTTTCCACCATAGTTGCTGTTATCATTTGGGTGGTGGTGGGGGGTGTCTCCATGTCCTTCTGTGACCTCAAAGATATGCCTCTGTGAGCTATTGTTATACAAGTCATAAGAAAATGGACCTAACAAAGTAGCAGTTTACTACAAATGGCAAGGCTGGGGAATTTATTAATGCTAAAGCCAACATGTCTGAGGAGTAAAAATTCATAGAAAATTGCAGGTCCCTGAAGTGATTGGTTATGGGGCTTACTTTTCATAAAATATGAGAACATGAGTTAGTTGCCCAGAAATAATTCCTAAATATAATTGATAAGGAAAAGGTGGAAACAAACCTCCCCCTCTCACTCACACCGCCGCCACACCCGCCACCCCCCCATGAGAGACTGACAGGAAGGCGGCCTTAAGAGAACAAGGGGTAGGGCTGCTGCTTCTCACTCCAACTTAAGACTCCCCAGGCAATCGGGTCTCAGGACCAGCTTCCTGAATGGCCGGGAGGAGAATCAGGAAGACAATATTCGCTATTGTCACACAACTGGGTGGGCTCAGGCGCAGTGCTCTGTGCCCCGAGCCCACCCTTTTTTGAAGTCAATTAAAGCCTCAGGCTCTTATCATGTGCTTAAAAAAAAAACAAAAAAAACATTGAAATCCATGCATTCGGCGCCCTGCATGGAGATTAGGGGGCCGGACGCATGGATTAGGGGGGTGGCAGCCCTGCACCAGGGGCGGACTTACAATGAAGGCACGAGGGCCAGGGGCCAGTAGGGGGCCCCATGAGAGACTCTATCACTTCACCTCTACTTGTTGCAGAGCTCGGATCATAGAGCGGTGTCCATACACAGCGCTCTCCTCAGCAGTTCCTATCAGTCCCCATAGATCAGTGACATGTGATGTTCTGGCCTGCGCCCTGCATTACAGGCCACCACTGCAAAAGAGTATGTCATAATAAAAGGGTCTGGAACTTTGGACCTTCTGGGCCTTTGGGCCTGGAACTATGTGTGCCTACAGTGATGAAATTCCAGCCCTGAGTACAGTACTATCAGAGTAAGGAACACATTTTATAATGTATCATTAAAGAAGACCTATAGGCATCATTTTAACATAATCAGATAAATGATGCATTTTAGCTAAAAAAAAACTGTATTTTCTTTAATATGTCACTTCCATTTATATAATAAAAGTTTAGTGATCCTGACAGAAATCGTGACTTTTTTTGACAGGGTAGCAACACCAAGGGTCTATTTAAAAAAAAAAAAATTGCAAAGCCATTCCTCCAGTGAATCTGCCTGTACATTTGTTCTGTGTGAACTGTAACATTGTATCTGTTGATGCAAAGACATATGTATTTTCTTTACACCTCAGAACCATCTGGTGGATATAATTCAGAATTTTACTAGTGTCCATAATAAAAGAACATTGGTTTAGAAGAGAAAGTAGATCAAATACATTTTTGCTCAATTCGCACAGGACACATGTACATGCAAATTGGCTGCAAACATAGCTATTCAATTTTTTTTAAATAAAAAGACCACTAAGTGACCTGCAGTGAACTTACTGTAAAGATGTCACCCTGTGTAGCTGTTGGGTTCTGTGCTTACATATAGGAGGAGGGCTATCATCGTCACTGGTCATTACCCTCCTCCTCAAAGCCAGTCAATACACGGCATTCCCAACCTTATCCCAAGGCACTGTGATTGAGAGCATGCTGCTTAGGGAGAAGAGTGATGAAACAACTACGAAGTAAATATAACAAATAATTCTGCGCTGCCCTAGAGAAGGGGAGTAAGCAGCTAACACGGCCAGTAGGATATGTGCATATAAAGGAGTAAACAAAATAAGTGTAGCGCTAAAACAACCCTAAATGTCTAACATAGAGACGATGCAGCCCAAGAGCCAATAAATCTCTAGATGTAAATTGGACAAAAGTCCTTCATATTTATGTAGCTCATATAGAGTGATGGTCCAAAAATGTTCAGTGACTTTGTGTGTGGACCATATCAATAAATGCGTGACATCTGAAGTGAAGAGAACACCACCACCGACAATAAGGAGGCTTACCAGATCAATTGGACCCAAAAAGACATATGTTTAGTTGGGTCAAACAGGCTTGGGTGGTAAACCACTGTAGAAGATCCAGAGGGGTTGAGAAGATGGGGGTCCTGAGATGAACCGTGGACCGGTGTGTCCCTCAAAATGATGTCAGAAAGCAGATGGTGATAGCAATAGGTGGAAAGGGAGAAAGAAAGGCCACATGGTGTAAATCCATAAAAATATGTAGCAAATGTATTAAAAAACAAGGAAATACACTCACATGTAAATCTTTAAAATCAGCGCTGTAAATGTACAAATGGCGGCAGTGGGGTCCTACCCGACGCGTTTCATCCTCTTAGACGTCATTGGCGGGGTAGGACCCCACTGCCGCCATTTGTACATTTACAGCGCTGATTTTAAAGATTTACATGTGAGTGTATTTCCTGTTTTTTTTTTAAATTTGCTACATATTTTTATGGATTTACACTATGTGGCCTTTCTTTCTCCCTTTCCACCTATTGCTATCACCATCTGCTTTCTGACATCATTTTGAGGGACACACCGGTCCACGGTTCATCTCAGGACCCCCATCTTCTCAACCCCTCTGGATCTTCTACAGTGGTTTACCACCCAAGCCTGTTTGACCCAACTAAACGTATGTCTTTTTGGGTCCAATTGATCTGGTAAGCCTCCTTATTGTCAGTGGTGGTGTTCTCTTCACTTCAGATGTCATGCATTTATTGATATGGTCCACACACGAAGTCACTGAACATGTTTGGACCATCACTCTATATGAGCTACATAAATATGAAGGACTTTTGTCCAATTTATATCTAGAGATTTATTGGCTCTTGGACTGCATCGTCTCTATGTTAGACATTTAGGGTTGTTTTAGCGCTACACTTATTTTGTTTTCTCCTTGATGAAACAACTACAACCATTGTAAAGCACTTTAACATCTCTGCATTTGAGTGGTAGAGGAATAGGTCTAGTGGCTGCGAGCCCACCCTTTTTTGAAGTCTATGGCTCAAATCTTGTGCTTCAAAAAAAAAAAAACTCAGATTTTAATTTGGAATCCATACATCCAGTGCTCCGCATGTAGATTAGGGGGCCGTTGCATGGATTGGGGGGGGGGTCGCCCGTGCTCCCCTAATGGACAGCCTGCCACTACCCTGATGTCGTCATGTACAATGCAGGACCACTGGTCCTGCATTGTATGCAAGGATGACAAGGGCCCACCCACAGAACGGAGCATTGGAGAGAAGAGAAAGTCGCTAGACTGAGGAATAAGATAAGTATTACAGTTTATTGCTCTACCCCTAGACCTAAAGTGGGAGTAAACTACCAAGCATGACTTTTACCGATAGGTAAGCCTATAGTAAGGCTTACTTATAGATACAGTAAATATCTCCTAAATGTGCACTGTTTAGAAGATATTTACTTTTGATGCAGCCAGTGCTGTCACTGGCGCATGCACTTTGAAGGAACAGCATACTCTACAGTTCCTTCAGAGTTCTGTGCGGTGAACGGCGGCACCTATGCACATGCGCATTTACATCCCGAAGGAAGACTAGGTAAAGGGGGAAGCGCCTTCGGCAATGACAGCGCAACGCTGGATGGCTTCGTTCTAAGGTTAGTTTCACATAATGTGCTAGTATGCGATGCATACTAGCATTTTATGGTTTTGTATCAAAAATGAAAACTCAAAACAACGCGCCCTACCTGAGTTCTCACCACTGCGCTCAATGCCAAAAAGGGGGTGATGGCCCCCCTATAAAGGATGTGGAAAATTAAGGCACAAAGTGTGTGAAACAAATGTGTGAAACTTAAATATGTGAGAAGTTAATGGAGTTAATCCAAAGCTGCCACTTATTAGATAATGCAATACGTCCTATTATTCCCAAGAGCCCAAATGCGATCCTTGTGAAATAATATAAGTGGCGCTAAATAACAGTGATAAATCATAAAACACTCAAAAGTGATCCAGTACAACTATCTACAGCAGAACATTGGGATAGATAACGTGAATAAATCTATCTCATGGAAAACTATTCAGTATAAATTTAACAGTGCAAGTGTGCCATACACAAGGCGATTTCAATGACACATAGGCAAAAGTGAGATCAAGTGGTAAAGTCCATAAAGTCCATAGATAGACCACCGTGCAAAAGATGTGATGAATCTGGAAACGGTCCACCAGTTCACTTAGTGTCAGTGACTCCACTCCCCTTAAAATCAGCACTCACCGACTCACAATGCCTCACACTCTCGTGTTTTGGCAGCAAAGCATGGATGTAAAGCGCATCAGCTGGGGGTGTGGGCTCCGAATTCCTTGTTAATCCCAGTGTCACCTCAATGCATGGAAAAAACTCAACATAGTGTGATACCGTAAAGTATATAAAATTTATTGAACTTAAAACCTTCAATCATTGCACTCACATAAAAACTCTTGAATCAAGCCAAAATGACACTGCAAAGAAACTTCCAATACAATCCTCCTCTGTGAAACGCCCAGCACCACTGTGAAATGAGGGTCGCGGCGGACCCAAAAGAAAAGGGTTGGATGGGTTCTCACCCCTCTTGCTGACACTTCGCTGGTGTGTAATTCCTGCTGGCTTACCCGCCCAAGGCGTGACTCCTCTAACGCCTTCGGAGGGTCTCGCCGGTTCCCGGAGATAAACCGCGACGTCCTATCTCTCACTGACTGCTAATCCTGGATGCCGTACAGCCACGCCCCGACATGTTTCGTCACAACTGACTTCCTCATGGGATTGGCTGTACGGTACGGCACCTCCCACTCTTATACCCCTCACGTCTGTCGACGTAGGAGTATGCAAATCTTACTTCATGTTCCCAGGTATCCCCGCAGCCCTCAACACAGCAGTGCTGGACCGATCACATATCTCAGAGGGCACATTTTATTACAAAAAATCCCAAAGAGTCCCGGGACATGTGTAGCTAACCATATTATACGAGCCGGGTTACAAGCAAAGATAAACATTCCTGAGATCATACTTGACAATGCTTATTCATTCATTGTATATCTCGTTTACTAGTATGAGAGTTCAACTAAAGATGTTATGTTTAAAGGCTCAACCTGACACACTATATAAAAAGAACAATCAATACAGCCCGTATAATGCCTGATCGGAACTATATACTGGGCTATAAGCCTAAACTCCCCTCATAGTTCCTAAGCTAAACTAAAAGTGTGAAAGTGATAATGAGTCCTTATATAAATCAATAAATCATAAAACATAGTGATTGGAAAGTGTGATGTGCATTTAGTGAATTTTTTAGGGTTGAATAGTGCCAGAGCCCTCTAGTGGTGAAATCGAAGAAGACTCCTTAGTTTTCTTCTACAAAAACCAAGACTGAACCGCACTATTACCACCCCCTATAAAAAGATAACCCACTATCCCTCCTAACGTGCTGCAAGCATGATGACCATGCAGTGAAAAATCATAATTCAATCCCTCAATTAATGATAGGATTATAAATGTCTAAAAATATATATATAGATATATAAATGAATATATATATATATAACGTGTAAGACAGTATATACAAATGTGCCCATCTATATACAGTATGAAGGGTTGTCTCTATGGGAGCATAGTTCAGAAATCATTTATGAAGCAGTTCAGATCTACTTCAATGTTCAAGCCCCTGGGGGCAAGGCATTTTAGACGGTGTATCCATAGGGTTTCCCTTTGTGAGAGGTCCCTCACCCTATTGGACCCTCTCCAAGATGGATATACACAATCTAATCCACAGAATTGTGCTAAGGAGGGGTCTTGTTGGTGTTTCTCTCTAAAGTGTAGCGATACACTATGGTTTTTAAAGCCATTTTTGATGTTCGTGAGGTGTTCAGAGATTCGGACTCGAAGTAGTCGTTTCGTCCGTCCAACATACAGTAGCCCGCATGGGCACCATAGAAGGTAGACGACATATGAGGAATTACACGAGATATATTCCTTAATATCAAAGGTTTCCTGGTCTGTGCTGGTAACAGAAGTCATCCCCCTGTTGGAGGTCCTGACAGTCTTACAACACACACACTTCCTGCATGGGAAGAAGCCTTGTAAGTTAATCCTTATAGTTTGTTGTCCTGGTGGGTCCAAAATCTTTCTTACAACTTTATCCCCAAAATTTGGGGCTCGTCTGTAGACGAATTTGGGTGATGAAGGTAAGATTTGACCCAGGTGTCTATCACGGCCCAAGATGTGCCAATGTTTTCTAAATATGGTCTCAATATCCCTGTACTGAAAATGGAAGCTTGTGATGAATCTAATTTGATGTTGGGCACTCCCGCCTGGAAGATGTCCTCTCCCGAAACACTGGTCTCTGGGTGTGAGTGCTACCTCCTGTATTATGTTGTCCAGTGTCTGTTCCCGGTAGCCCTTCTGTATGAACTTATCTTTTAATATCTTAACTTGGGTGTGGTAGTCCTCCAAATCAGTGCAGTTTCTTCGTACCCTGAGTATCTGCCCCTTTGGTATATTGCGGATCCAAGTGGGGTGGTGTCCACTTGTGATGGCCAAATAGCTATTACGATCCGTGGGCTTGAAATAGATTTTGGTCTTTAAACCATTAGCATTCCTTTCTATGGTGACATCTAGAAAGTTGACCGAAGTGTCGCTGATTTGGTAATCTAATTTGATGCCATTAGTATTGTCATTCAAATGCCCCAAAAAATCAATAGCTGACTCCTTTGATCCTTCCCAAATGAACATCAAATCATCTATGAAGCGCCGATAAAACTTCAACTGGGGTCTTTGGGTACTAAATACTCGCTTATCTTCCCACTCAGCCATGAACAGGTTGGCGAGGCTGGGGGCATATTTAGCCCCCATAGCCACGCCAACCTGTTGTGAAAAGAAAAAACCGTGATACCAAAAATAATTATGGGACATGCAAAAGTCCAGAGCATGTCCCAAAAAGCGCTTTTGCAAATGAGGGATTTCATCCCTCTTGCTGAGTGCCCAATTCAATGCCAGCAGTGCATCCTCATGTTGTATAATAGTATATAATGAGGACACATCGGCCGTTACCAAATAAGTCTCTCCTTCAGGGTTGATGACCACTTCCCTCAAGAGTTGCAACAGGTCCGATGTGTCCTTCAAATACGCTTTAGTGGTGAGGACGCTAGGCTGCAAAAATTTGTCTAAGTATTCTCCCAAGCGTGCCGTGACAGAACCTATCCCGTTCACGATTGGGCGGGCGGGAGGTGATTGCACGTTCTTATGGATTTTCGGTAGTGTGTAGATAATTGGAATCCTACACACTGAGGGCACCAGGTAGCGCCTCTCTTTGCTGCTTAAAACGCTCATCTGGTGACCCCATTCCACCAACGTGCTCAATTGTGTTCTATAAGCTTCCGTTGGGTCAACCCCCAGTTTCTTGTATGTAATTCTATCCCCCAAGAGTTCCATGAGCTGAAGGTGATAGAAATCTTTCTTCATAAGGACTACCCCACCCCCCTTATCCGCCGGGCGGATGATGATATTTTTCTTATCTTCCAAAGATTTTAAACCATCCTTAATATACCTCGGATTAACCATTTTCTTAACAGGGAGCTCCTCGATGTCTTTCAACACCAGGTGCTTGAATACCTCTATAAAGTGATTATTTGATAATTGTGGATTGAAAATAGACTTATTCTTCAGGCCACTATCAATTCTCTGTCCTCCTACATTCGCCCTGATCCCTGACTCCACAGGGTGGCTGAGAAAATATTTTTTTAAATTTAGTGTTCTGATGAATTTGTGTGTGTCAATGTAAGTTTCAAACTTATTCATCACTCTCCTAGGGGCACATTTAAGCCCAGTTTGTAATATGTTCAATTCCTTCTCATTTAACTTGGCCTCACTTAGATTGTATATACCCGTATCTACATGTCCCTTGGTCTTTTCCTTGGGTTGTCTCCGTCTGCCTGCCCGACATCCCCTTCTCCTCTTTGATAAGGGGTGAAATCTCGATTTGGGTAATGTGGGGGCCCAGTGGCGTTGCCTCCCCTGTATTCCCCTGGGTGTGTGTTCCTCCTTGGTGTTCCACCCCCCCTCCCCCCCCTCCCTCGTGGTCCTAAAAAAGACTCCTGTTGATATTGCATTCTATATTCCTCATCCATTAATGGTTGATACCTATTGTGCAGTGGTACATGATAATTGGGTTCAGGAGGAGGATATTGGTGCCATTGTTGGGGGTGATCCATGGTTCGTCCCCCCCCTCCCCTTTTTTGTTGATATGAGTGGGGTGAGGCATAACCATACTGTTGTGAGTACCCCCCGTTGCCAGGTCTAGTTGGGCCCACTGGTTGATGGTAATCATTATGGAGATAATCCCTATTGACTGGGATATTGCCATTCCGATTGGGGTTGGGGCCTGATGTACCTCTATTGTTAGTGCCCCTAGGGGGTGCATCTTTGGTTTGGTGAGTGGAAGCAGTGGTCCTGATGGGCTCTCCCTCCTTGATGGTATTATTCTCAGTGTTTTCAATGTTTGAGTTTTGCCAGGCATAGACCTTATTGGTCTTAAAATCATTGGAATCTCTATTGTATTTTTTCACTTTTTTCTTTTGGGTTTCCCGGTCTATTTTTTCTAATTTCTTTTGCATATTGGTGTTAAATTCTTTCATCTGATTGGACTCCTTGATTGGTTCCAACCTACTTTGCAGTGCAGAGATTTTCTCCTTAATCTTAATAAGCTTGATCTGTTTTCTTTTTAAAACAAGGGTTTGTAATTCCCTTCCAACTTTGTTAAAAAATGCAAACCACTCATCAATGAACTCTTGTTCATTAAGCCCATCCTGGGGTGCTACTTCCCATCTTAGGCTACGAAAGATGAGATTTTCCCTTAGATAATGCTCAAATGTAAAAACATCCCACCATGTTTTAATCTGCTTTTCCAGCAGGTTATCCAAATTTTTTAAAATGCTCGTATAATCTTCCTCACAGTCAGTCATTTCATGGCTAGTGGAGAAGATAGATTCAGGGTTCATTTGTCTATTAGATAAAAAGTTGATGGCATCCATGGCTGCAGGTGGTTAAAGTACTGTAATGTATCAAAAATGAAAACTCAAAACAACGCGCCCTACCTGAGTTCTCACCACTGCGCTCAATGCCAAAAAGGGGGTGATGGCCCCCCTATAAAGGATGTGGAAAATTAAGGCACAAAGTGTGTGAAACAAATGTGTGAAACTTAAATATGTGAGAAGTTAATGGAGTGAATCCAAAGCTGCCACTTATTAGATAATGCAATACGTCCTATTATTCCCAAGAGCCCAAATGCGATCCTTGTGAAATAATATAAGTGGCGCTAAATAACAGTGATAAATCATAAAACACTCAAAAGTGATCCAGTACAACTATCTACAGCAGAACATTGGGATAGATAACGTGAATAAATCTATCTCATGGAAAACTATTCAGTATAAATTTAACAGTGCAAGTGTGCCATACACAAGGCGATTTCAATGACACATAGGCAAAAGTGAGATCAAGTGGTAAAGTCCATAAAGTCCATAGATAGACCACCGTGCAAAAGATGTGATGAATCTGGAAACGGTCCACCAGTTCACTTAGTGTCAGTGACTCCACTCCCCTTAAAATCAGCACTCACCGACTCACAATGCCTCACACTCTCGTGTTTTGGCAGCAAAGCATGGATGTAAAGCGCATCAGCTGGGGGTGTGGGCTCCGAATTCCTTGTTAATCCCAGTGTCACCTCAATGCATGGAAAAAACTCAACATAGTGTGATACCGTAAAGTATATAAAATTTATTGAACTTAAAACCTTCAATCATTGCACTCACATAAAAACTCTTGAATCAAGCCAAAATGACACTGCAAAGAAACTTCCAATACAATCCTCCTCTGTGAAACGCCCAGCACCACTGTGAAACGAGGGTCGCGGCGGACCCAAAAGAAAAGGGTTGGATGAGTTCTCACCCCTCTTGCTGACACTTCGCTGGTGTGTAATTCCTGCTGGCTTACCCGCCCAAGGCGTGACTCCTCTAACGCCTTCGGAGGGTCTCGCCGGTTCCCGGAGATAAACCGCGACGTCCTATCTCTCACTGACTGCTAATCCTGGATGCCGTACAGCCACGCCCCGACATGTTTCGTCACAACTGACTTCCTCATGGGATTGGCTGTACGGTACGGCACCTCCCACTCTTATACCCCTCACGTCTGTCGACGTAGGAGTATGCAAATCTTACTTCATGTTCCCAGGTATCCCCGCAGCCCTCAACACAGCAGTGCTGGACCGATCACATATCTCAGAGGGCACATTTTATTACAAAAAATCCCAAAGAGTCCCGGGACATGTGTAGCTAACCATATTATACGAGCCGGGTTACAAGCAAAGATAAACATTCCTGAGATCATACTTGACAATGCTTATTCGTTCATTGTATATCTCGTTTACTAGTATGAGAGTTCAACTAAAGATGTTATGTTTAAAGGCTCAACCTGACACACTATATAAAAAGAACAATCAATACAGCCCGTATAATGCCTGATCGGAACTATATACTGGGCTATAAGCCTAAACTCCCCTCATAGTTCCTAAGCTAAACTAAAAGTGTGAAAGTGATAATGAGTCCTTATATAAATCAATAAATCATAAAACATAGTGATTGGAAAGTGTGATGTGCATTTAGTGAATTTTTTAGGGTTGAATAGTGCCAGAGCCCTCTAGTGGTGAAATCGAAGAAGACTCCTTAGTTTTCTTCTACAAAAACCAAGACTGAACCGCACTATTACCACCCCCTATAAAAAGATAACCCACTATCCCTCCTAACGTGCTGCAAGCATGATGACCATGCAGTGAAAAATCATAATTCAATCCCTCAATTAATGATAGGATTATAAATGTCTAAAAATATATATATAGATATATAAATGAATATATATATATATATAACGTGTAAGACAGTATATACAAATGTGCCCATCTATATACAGTATGAAGGGTTGTCTCTATGGGAGCATAGTTCAGAAATCATTTATGAAGCAGTTCAGATCTACTTCAATGTTCAAGCCCCTGGGGGCAAGGCATTTTAGACGGTGTATCCATAGGGTTTCCCTTTGTGAGAGGTCCCTCACCCTATTGGACCCTCTCCAAGATGGATATACACAATCTAATCCACAGAATTGTGCTAAGGAGGGGTCTTGTTGGTGTTTCTCTCTAAAGTGTAGCGATACACTATGGTTTTTAAAGCCATTTTTGATGTTCGTGAGGTGTTCAGAGATTCGGACTCGAAGTAGTCGTTTCGTCCGTCCAACATACAGTAGCCCGCATGGGCACCATAGAAGGTAGACGACATATGAGGAATTACACGAGATATATTCCTTAATATCAAAGGTTTCCTGGTCTGTGCTGGTAACAGAAGTCATCCCCCTGTTGGAGGTCCTGACAGTCTTACAACACACACACTTCCTGCATGGGAAGAAGCCTTGTAAGTTAATCCTTATAGTTTGTTGTCCTGGTGGGTCCAAAATCTTTCTTACAACTTTATCCCCAAAATTTGGGGCTCGTCTGTAGACGAATTTGGGTGATGAAGGTAAGATTTGACCCAGGTGTCTATCACGGCCCAAGATGTGCCAATGTTTTCTAAATATGGTCTCAATATTCCTGTACTGAAAATGGAAGCTTGTGATGAATCTAATTTGATGTTGGGCACTCCCGCCTGGAAGATGTCCTCTCCCGAAACACTGGTCTCTGGGTGTGAGTGCTACCTCCTGTATTATGTTGTCCAGTGTCTGTTCCCGGTAGCCCTTCTGTATGAACTTATCTTTTAATATCTTAACTTGGGTGTGGTAGTCCTCCAAATCAGTGCAGTTTCTTCGTACCCTGAGTATCTGCCCCTTTGGTATATTGCGGATCCAAGTGGGGTGGTGTCCACTTGTGATGGCCAAATAGCTATTACGATCCGTGGGCTTGAAATAGATTTTGGTCTTTAAACCATTAGCATTCCTTTCTATGGTGACATCTAGAAAGTTGACCGAAGTGTCGCTGATTTGGTAATCTAATTTGATGCCATTAGTATTGTCATTCAAATGCCCCAAAAAATCAATAGCTGACTCCTTTGATCCTTCCCAAATGAACATCAAATCATCTATGAAGCGCCGATAAAACTTCAACTGGGGTCTTTGGGTACTAAATACTCGCTTATCTTCCCACTCAGCCATGAACAGGTTGGCGAGGCTGGGGGCATATTTAGCCCCCATAGCCACGCCAACCTGTTGTGAAAAGAAAAAACCGTGATACCAAAAATAATTATGGGACATGCAAAAGTCCAGAGCATGTCCCAAAAAGCGCTTTTGCAAATGAGGGATTTCATCCCTCTTGCTGAGTGCCCAATTCAATGCCAGCAGTGCATCCTCATGTTGTATAATAGTATATAATGAGGACACATCGGCCGTTACCAAATAAGTCTCTCCTTCAGGGTTGATGACCACTTCCCTCAAGAGTTGCAACAGGTCCGATGTGTCCTTCAAATACGCTTTAGTGGTGAGGACGCTAGGCTGCAAAAATTTGTCTAAGTATTCTCCCAAGCGTGCCGTGACAGAACCTATCCCGTTCACGATTGGGCGGGCGGGAGGTGATTGCACGTTCTTATGGATTTTCGGTAGTGTGTAGATAATTGGAATCCTACACACTGAGGGCACCAGGTAGCGCCTCTCTTTGCTGCTTAAAACGCTCATCTGGTGACCCCATTCCACCAACGTGCTCAATTGTGTTCTATAAGCTTCCGTTGGGTCAACCCCCAGTTTCTTGTATGTAATTCTATCCCCCAAGAGTTCCATGAGCTGAAGGTGATAGAAATCTTTCTTCATAAGGACTACCCCACCCCCCTTATCCGCCGGGCGGATGATGATATTTTTCTTATCTTCCAAAGATTTTAAACCATCCTTAATATACCTCGGATTAACCATTTTCTTAACAGGGAGCTCCTCGATGTCTTTCAACACCAGGTGCTTGAATACCTCTATAAAGTGATTATTTGATAATTGTGGATTGAAAATAGACTTATTCTTCAGGCCACTATCAATTCTCTGTCCTCCTACATTCGCCCTGATCCCTGACTCCACAGGGTGGCTGAGAAAATATTTTTTTAAATTTAGTGTTCTGATGAATTTGTGTGTGTCAATGTAAGTTTCAAACTTATTCATCACTCTCCTAGGGGCACATTTAAGCCCAGTTTGTAATATGTTCAATTCCTTCTCATTTAACTTGGCCTCACTTAGATTGTATATACCCGTATCTACATGTCCCTTGGTCTTTTCCTTGGGTTGTCTCCGTCTGCCTGCCCGACATCCCCTTCTCCTCTTTGATAAGGGGTGAAATCTCGATTTGGGTAATGTGGGGGCCCAGTGGCGTTGCCTCCCCTGTATTCCCCTGGGTGTGTGTTCCTCCTTGGTGTTCCACCCCCCCTCCCCCCCCTCCCCCGTGGTCCTAAAAAAGACTCCTGTTGATATTGCATTCTATATTCCTCATCCATTAATGGTTGATACCTATTGTGCAGTGGTACATGATAATTGGGTTCAGGAGGAGGATATTGGTGCCATTGTTGGGGGTGATCCATGGTTCGTCCCCCCCCTCCCCTTTTTTGTTGATATGAGTGGGGTGAGGCATAACCATACTGTTGTGAGTACCCCCCGTTGCCAGGTCTAGTTGGGCCCACTGGTTGATGGTAATCATTATGGAGATAATCCCTATTGACTGGGATATTGCCATTCCGATTGGGGTTGGGGCCTGATGTACCTCTATTGTTAGTGCCCCTAGGGGGTGCATCTTTGGTTTGGTGAGTGGAAGCAGTGGTCCTGATGGGCTCTCCCTCCTTGATGGTATTATTCTCAGTGTTTTCAATGTTTGAGTTTTGCCAGGTATAGACCTTATTGGTCTTAAAATCATTGGAATCTCTATTGTATTTTTTCACTTTTTTCTTTTGGGTTTCCCGGTCTATTTTTTCTAATTTCTTTTGCATATTGGTGTTAAATTCTTTCATCTGATTGGACTCCTTGATTGGTTCCAACCTACTTTGCAGTGCAGAGATTTTCTCCTTAATCTTAATAAGCTTGATCTGTTTTCTTTTTAAAACAAGGGTTTGTAATTCCCTTCCAACTTTGTTAAAAAATGCAAACCACTCATCAATGAACTCTTGTTCATTAAGCCCATCCTGGGGTGCTACTTCCCATCTTAGGCTACGAAAGATGAGATTTTCCCTTAGATAATGCTCAAATGTAAAAACATCCCACCATGTTTTAATCTGCTTTTCCAGCAGGTTATCCAAATTTTTTAAAATGCTCGTATAATCTTCCTCACAGTCAGTCATTTCATGGCTAGTGGAGAAGATAGATTCAGGGTTCATTTGTCTATTAGATAAAAAGTTGATGGCATCCATGGCTGCAGGTGGTTAAAGTACTGTAATGTATCAAAAATGAAAACTCAAAACAACGCGCCCTACCTGAGTTCTCACCACTGCGCTCAATGCCAAAAAGGGGGTGATGGCCCCCCTATAAAGGATGTGGAAAATTACAGACGAGCCCCAAATTTTGGGGATAAAGTTGTAAGAAAGATTTTGGACCCACCAGGACAACAAACTATAAGGATTAACTTACAAGGCTTCTTCCCATGCAGGAAGTGTGTGTGTTGTAAGACTGTCAGGACCTCCAACAGGGGGATGACTTCTGTTACCAGCACAGACCAGGAAACCTTTGATATTAAGGAATATATCTCGTGTAATTCCTCATATGTCATCTACCTTCTATGGTGCCCATGCGGGCTACTGTATGTTGGACGGACGAAACGACTACTTCGAGTCCGAATCTCTGAACACCTCACGAACATCAAAAATGGCTTTAAAAACCATAGTGTATCGCTACACTTTAGAGAGAAACACCAACAAGACCCCTCCTTAGCACAATTCTGTGGATTAGATTGTGTATATCCATCTTGGAGAGGGTCCAATAGGGTGAGGGACCTCTCACAAAGGGAAACCCTATGGATACACCGTCTAAAATGCCTTGCCCCCAGGGGCTTGAACATTGAAGTAGATCTGAACTGCTTCATAAATGATTTCTGAACTATGCTCCCATAGAGACAACCCTTCATACTGTATATAGATGGGCACATTTGTATATACTGTCTTACACGTTATATATATATATATTCATTTATATATCTATATATATATTTTTAGACATTTATAATCCTATCATTAATTGAGGGATTGAATTATGATTTTTCACTGCATGGTCATCATGCTTGCAGCACGTTAGGAGGGATAGTGGGTTATCTTTTTATAGGGGGTGGTAATAGTGCGGTTCAGTCTTGGTTTTTGTAGAAGAAAACTAAGGAGTCTTCTTCGATTTCACCACTAGAGGGCTCTGGCACTATTCAACCCTAAAAAATTCACTAAATGCACATCACACTTTCCAATCACTATGTTTTATGATTTATTGATTTATATAAGGACTCATTATCACTTTCACACTTTTAGTTTAGCTTAGGAACTATGAGGGGAGTTTAGGCTTATAGCCCAGTATATAGTTCCGATCAGGCATTATACGGGCTGCATTGATTGTTCTTTTTATATAGTGTGTCAGGTTGAGCCTTTAAACATAACATCTTTAGTTGAACTCTCATACTAGTAAACGAGATATACAATGAATGAATAAGCATTGTCAAGTATGATCTCAGGAATGTTTATCTTTGCTTGTAACCCGGCTCGTATAATATGGTTAGCTACACATGTCCCGGGACTCTTTGGGATTTTTTGTAATAAAATGTGCCCTCTGAGATATGTGATCGGTCCAGCACTGCTGTGTTGAGGGCTGCGGGGATACCTGGGAACATGAAGTAAGATTTGCATACTCCTACGTCGACAGACGTGAGGGGTATAAGAGTGGGAGGTGCCGTACCGTACAGCCAATCCCATGAGGAAGTCAGTTGTGACGAAACATGTCGGGGCGTGGCTGTACGGCATCCAGGATTAGCAGTCAGTGAGAGATAGGACGTCGCGGTTTATCTCCGGGAACCGGCGAGACCCTCCGAAGGCGTTAGAGGAGTCACGCCTTGGGCGGGTAAGCCAGCAGGAATTACACACCAGCGAAGTGTCAGCAAGAGGGGTGAGAACCCATCCAACCCTTTTCTTTTGGGTCCGCCGCGACCCTCGTTTCACAGTGGTGCTGGGCGTTTCACAGAGGAGGATTGTATTGGAAGTTTCTTTGCAGTGTCATTTTGGCTTGATTCAAGAGTTTTTATGTGAGTGCAATGATTGAAGGTTTTAAGTTCAATAAATTTTATATACTTTACGGTATCACACTATGTTGAGTTTTTTCCATGCATTGAGGTGACACTGGGATTAACAAGGAATTCGGAGCCCACACCCCCAGCTGATGCGCTTTACATCCATGCTTTGCTGCCAAAACACGAGAGTGTGAGGCATTGTGAGTCGGTGAGTGCTGATTTTAAGGGGAGTGGAGTCACTGACACTAAGTGAACTGGTGGACCGTTTCCAGATTCATCACATCTTTTGCACGGTGGTCTATCTATGGACTTTATGGACTTTACCACTTGATCTCACTTTTGCCTATGTGTCATTGAAATCGCCTTGTGTATGGCACACTTGCACTGTTAAATTTATACTGAATAGTTTTCCATGAGATAGATTTATTCACGTTATCTATCCCAATGTTCTGCTGTAGATAGTTGTACTGGATCACTTTTGAGTGTTTTATGATTTATCACTGTTATTTAGCGCCACTTATATTATTTCACAAGGATCGCATTTGGGCTCTTGGGAATAATAGGACGCATTTTATGGTTTTACCTTGCAGGATTAAAAAAAAACAACAAAAAAAAACAGCTGGTTACTACCGCTTTAACAAGCATTTGACCCTTGCAGTGTGAGGGGTCGGCCCACTGCCAGGGTATTTTTTTTTTAAAGGGGTTGTAAAGTAAGAACGTTTTTTATCCTAATGCATACTATGCATTAAGATAAAAAGCCTTCTGTGTGCAGCAGCCTCTCCAGCACCCCCTAATACTTACCTGAGCCCTAGAGCCCCCAAGAGGAGGATTGGGGCTGCTCTTTGCAAAACCATTACACGGGGCAGGTAAGTATAACAGGCTTGTTATTTTTATGGAAATAAAAAAAACTAGACTTTACAATCACTTTAATTCCCAAGGTTCAGCTTTAATTCATCATGATTTGCATGATAGGGATGTGTCCATTACCAAAATATTCTGTTGTAAAAGTGTCTCAGAAGGTATGGGAAAGTATCTTCCATACTGTTTGCTAAAATCCTAGCAATGTATAGAACCGGACTTTCATTACTGCCTACTCAGATTTTGCTCTACTCCTTTGACAGGAGAAAAATTTGACTTGCAGATGAAAATGAAATTCAATTATATAAATGCTGAATACAAATGAATGTACCAGTGTTTCTTTAATTCTACCGACAGCTCACACAAAAATAACAGTACCAGAAATTCAATGTTCTACACATTACATCCTGTTCAGATATATTAGGAAACCAGTTTGGCATTTCCTGCTAAAAGTTTATAAACAAAAAGAGACATAAGCCAGTAAAATACAAGATCTGAGCTACACTTATACATATTAGCTGCTGCTTGAAATCTTTAAAGTGTTGTCTGGTTGTCACTGGCTTACAGGAAGACAATAATGGCTTTGAGTAAATGTATATATATATATATATATATATATATATATATATATATATATATATATATATATATATATATATATATATATATATATACACATACACTATATACTGGTTCAGCCAATTGGCTTCCAGGTTTCCCTTCTCTGTCCTAAGACTAATCAATGGACAACAAATCAGCATAATTAGCTTTATCCAATAAGCAGGATGATGTAGACATAATTTTTGCTAAATCAGAAAATAAAGCAAGTACTGTACATGTAAAATAATAGCTGCCAAAATTACATACTTACAAGACTTTAAGTTATCCATAACCGATGGAAAATGTCCGATCGGAGCGTGTTGTCGGAAATTCCGAGTGTGGGCTCCATCGGGCATTTTCCATCGGATTTTCCGACACACAAAGTTGGAGAGCAGGAGATAAAATTTTCCGACAACAAAATCCGTTGTCGGAAATTCCGATCGTGTGTACACAAATCCGACGGACAAAGTGCCACGCATGCTCAGAATAAATAAAGAGATGAAAGCTATTGGCCACTGCCCCGTTTATAGTCCCGACGTACGTGTTTTAAGTCACCGTGTTTAGAACGATCGGATTTTCCGACAACTTTGTGCGACCGTGTGTAGACAAAACAAGTTTGAGCCAACATCCGTTGGAAAAAATCCTAGGATTTTGTTGTCGGAATGTCCGAACAAAGTCCGACCATGTGTACGCCCTATAAGAGTATAAAAAACCTTTGAAAGTGTGCCAGTGACCGGGCTATTCACATTCCCCACCTGAGCCGGTCTGCCCCCACCAGAGCCGAATGGACTCACCCCCCAGCTAAACCAGCCCAACTGCCTCACTGCCTGAGCCAGCCTGCCTTCTCACCCGAGCCGAACTGACTTGCCCCCCAGCTGAACCAGCCCACCTGCCTCCCCACCCGAGCCAAGCAGACCCGCCTGAGCCAGCCCGCCTCCCCACGCGAGTCGAGCAGACCCACCCCTTGCCCGAGCCAGAACACACGCCCTCAACTTATTTCCACTTGCCAAATGCGATTAGGCAAGTGGAAATTTTGAGGGCCGTATATATATATATATATATATATATATATATATATATATATATATATATATATACACACACACACACACATGCTGATACATATATACTGTAAATATATAAATTGGCCATATGAGGGGCTGCACTAATATGCAGAAGAAGATATTGCCTTTTATTCATCTCCCCCTCTACTGAGATACTGATGTTATGTTACACCATTCTCCTCCAGCCAGCAGGGGGAGTGCTAAAGCCAAGGAAGCCCATAGACTTCTATGCAGAGCACTAAGATGCTGGGAGTTGCAGTATTAAATGGCAGCCATATAATGGAATGAATAGACTACTTACAATACAAATCCCCTTAGGCACTGTGCAGTAGGAGGAGTGGAGAGGTGATTTATATTAAACTGTTCAGGAAAGCCTGAGACTGACAGTCCAGAAACTTGGGGCAGAGCAGTACCGCTAACATCACCGCACTGATGCAGCAGGGAGACAGGAGTGTTCACTCACCCTCTGCTTCCCACCACTTATAACCAGAGGCTTTCAGGTAGAGACCGGGCAGGCCAACATTCTACAGTGAGAAATCACTGTAGCATCACGGGGACTGGTGAGAGGCTCTCTCTTCCTGTATTCACAGGACACAGAGGCAGGAAACATTGGCTCCTGCTGCTGTCAATCAAAACCTGTGAGGAGAGATCCTGGGGCGATGCCAAGCCACAGGAGTGCGTCTGTGCAAGTGCCCCCATAGTGCACAGCTTGCTATGGTGGCATTCAGAGAAGAGGAGTGGACAGCACCAGTGGGGGACCCAAGAAGAAGAGGTAAGGGGATGCTCTGTGCAATATCCTTGCTCAGAGCAGGTAAATATAACATGTTTGTTATTGTAATAAATAAATAAAAAACTTTACAACCACTTTAAAAATTCTGCTTGAAATGTTGAGAGCTGTAAACAACAGGATTTTTATAACAAGAAATAGAGGAAAACATGTGCAAAGGAGCCCAGAGCTACACCCAGTGGCTACAAAAAAATGCAAAATGTTAATATGAAATTTTTTTATTTACCTCAACAAAATTAAGAAGTTTGTTAAGTTTAAAATATAAAAAATGAACAATGACAATATGTGCAAAACCACTGCACTTTCCCTTTAAATAGTTGATATTACACATTAAGAAGAAGTATTCAGCAACTGATGTCAAATCTCGTAATCTATATCCTGGGTCTGTGTCAATGACTCACAATTACAGTAATATTCATTGTATGAGAGTCATGTGACTAGGATTTTAAGGAGCAGAGGTGAGCAATGACAGCTTAAAGGTTTGCACAATTAAAGTGCATATTGGTTGAAAAATAATCATATATACAGTATGTCTCCATTGTACCACAACACACTTAACCTACATATGATCTATTTGATTTTGTGTGGTTTTGTTTGCATTCCTAGATTACAAGTTCACTCTTTATCAGTGAAGGTTGCTGCCGGCAGACTTTACTATTTTTGTCCATAGTGCAGCTTTTCCAAAGGTCTTATTTCCGATGCAGTCAGGTAATTTGGAAGTGCGACTTTGTTCCCTCACAATGCTTACGTGACAAAGTTGAGTATCGCTACAGAGAGCCTGAGAGAGAGTAAACTGATTGGCCTTTCTGATATGCAGATAACCATTAGAGGGCTGTCTTCAATGACCAGTCTAGTTTTGTTTTTGTTGTTTTTTATTTTTGGGGAACTTAGTTAGGGAAGGGGATTTAGTGGGATTCTTCAAGAAATAGAACTATTAACAACTGAGGACATCTAGCAGATCTCTGAAGTGAAGTCCTTGCTGAAAGCAGATAGCTGACTTCTCCTTGGCAGTAGCAACAAAGTAGTTTAAAGATTGAGCAAAGTCCCTTATTAGCATTAATAGCAGGGTTACACAGCCCTGCCAGTGAGCAAAACCCATTTGGTTACATTCCTATATCGCAGTTAGGCAACATAGATAGGTCCCTGCATCCTAAAAGAAATACTTTAGGCCCCTTTCACATGGGGCAGACTCCGTCCTGCGGATCCGCCTGCTCAGCTGGGGATCTCTCCGCTATGCAGAGCTGACACGGACACAGCCTGCTCTCCTCTACACCTGTCCGTTTCCATCCGACTGTCATCCGATCCGCTGGAAATTCCCATCCGTCTGTTTTTGCCGGCCTGGATACCCCATAATAACAATGTGAAAGAAGTTTGTTTGAAATCTTTGAAAATTTCTAAAAAAGAAAAAAATCACATGTACATAAGTATTCACAGCCTTTGCTCAATACTTTGTTGAAACACTTTTGGCACCAATTACAGCCTCAAGTCTTTTTGAGTATGATGATACAAACTTGGCACACCTATTTTTGGTCAGTTTCTCCCATTCTTCTTTGCAGAACCTCTCAAGCCTCTTTGGGTTGGATGGGGAGCGTCAGTGCACAGCCATTTTCAGTTCTCTCCAGAGATGTTAAATCGGGTTCAAGTCTGGGCTCTGGCTGGGCCACTCAAGGACATTTACACAGTTGTCCCGTAGCCACTCCTTTGTTATCTTGGCTGTGTGCTTAGGGTCGTTGTCTTGTTGGAAGATGAACCTTTGCCCAGTCTGAGGTCCAGGCCGCTCTGGAGAAGGTTTTCATCAAGGATGTCTCTGTATATTGCTGCAATAATCTTTACCTAACTGGTCCCCCCAGTTCCTGCCACTAAAAAACATACCCACAGCACGTGTGGGTGCCTGGTTTCCTCCAGACATGAAAGAGTTCAATCTTTGTTTCATCAGACCAGAGAATTTAGTTTTTCGTGGTCTGAGAGTCCTTCAGGTGCCTTTTGGCAAACTCCAGATGGGCTATCATGTGCCTTTTTCTGAGGAGTGGCTTCCGTCTGGACACTGTACCATACAGGTCTGATTGGTGGAGTGCTGCAGAGACGGTTGTTCTGGAAAGTTCCTTTCTCTCCACAGAGAAACGCTGAAGCACTGTCAGAGTGACCATCAAGTTCTTGATCTCCTCCCTGACTAAGGCCCTTCTTCCTCGATCGCTCAGTTTGGCCGGGCAGCCCGCTCTAGGAAGAGTCCTGGTGGTTCCAAGCTTCTTCCATTTACGGATGAGGGAGGCCACTGTGCTCATTGGGACCTTCAATGCTGCAGACATTTTTCTGTACCCTTCCCCAGATCTGTGCCTCGATACAATCCTGTCTTGGAGGTCTACAGACATAACCTTTGACTTCATGGCTTGGATTATGCTCTGACATGCACTGTTAACTGTGTGACCTTATATAGACAGATGTGTGCCTTTCCAAATCATGTCCAATCAACTGAATTTACCACAGGTGGACTCCAATCAAGTTGTAGAAACATCTCAAGGATGATCAGTGAAAACAGGATGCACCTGAACTCAATTTTGAGTGACATGGCAAAAGCTGTGAATACTTATGTACATGTGATTTTCTTCATTTTTTATTTTTAATAAATTTACAAACTTCTTTCACATTGTCATTATGGGGTTTTGTTTGTAGAATTGTGAGGAAAATAATACATTTAACCCATTTTGGAATAAGGCTGTAACATGGAAAAAGTGCAGCGCTGTGAATACTTTCCAGACGCACTGTATGCCTGACTAAAAAACGGCACAAAGCTGATAATCTGTACCTGCTGAATACAGGTACTCCTCACTTAATGACCAGGTTCTGTTCCAACGACCAGGTCATCAAACTAATTTTTCGTTAAATGAGGAGCCTCAAGTAATCCATATTTTAAGCATTCTTAACTACTGTATTGTATTGTGAAAAAAAAGGTCTAAACACAAAACTCCGGCTCAATAACGTTATTTTAATTTGCATCAGTACAAAACACAAATGAATGTATAGCGTGTTGTTCGGGTGGGGAGAGCTGGTCGTAAGTCCAAGTGGTAATTAAACAGGTAAGTCGTTAAACGAGGAGGAGTACCTGTATTGATATAATCTCAATGAGTGCCATCAGGGTACCGTCATCCCTTTAATTATATAGATCATTAAAAATAGTAATAAATGGGACTTTTCAGGTACCAGTCACAAAATATTCATTAAAATTATAATAATTGTATTTTTTCCCTAAAAACAGGTTACGCGTTAAAAACATCACAGTAATCAACAGTAATTCTTGTGGTCAAAAAATGGCTTAATGTTACATATAGTTACATAATTTCATAGTTAGTCAGGTTGAAAAAAGACACAAGTCCATCAAGTTCAACCAAAAAAAATTAAAATAAAAAATACAATCCCATATACCCAATCCTATACCCACAGTTGATCCAGAGGAAGGCAAAAAACCCCAGAAAAGCATGCTCCAATTTGCTACAGCAGGGTAAAAAGATCCTTCCTGATCCCCCGAGAGGCAATTGGATTTTCCCTGGATCAACTTTACTTATAACTGTGATAACTCAATGTGAATGCTCTTGCTCCAAGCAGGGCATAAAAAAAGGAAAATTTATTATCAAATACTTACCGTAATTTTCCTTTCCTGATGGACTCCATGGCAGCCTACGTGTGGGTTAACCCCGCCTCCTCTCCAATGCTATAGGACCCCATTCCCATAAATGAGTACTCACCACTAGCTACTGCGTTCCGTAACTAGCCTACTCGTTGACCAATGGGTGGGAACTCCGTCTGCCATGGAGTCCATCAGGAAAGGAAAATTACGGTAAGTATTTGATAATAAATTTTCCTTTTTCCTGACAGACTCCATGGCAGCCTACGTGTGGGAAATAACTAGCCAACCACATGGGTAGGTATGCTGAACAAACATAAATTTTAATTTGTCCTATCGGTCGATAGGATTTGTAACCCAAAGTTTACAGAGGATAGTGAGGCAGGCTCTATACAATAATGCAACATGAAGGTATTAATAGAAGCCCATGAAGCTGCCTTGCAGATGGTATCTGGAGCCACGTGTCGAGCCGCTGCCCATGAGGCTGCCATTCCCCTGGTGGAATGGGCTGTCACCGCCTTTGGAGGAGCCAAGCCCTTAGCCCTGTATGCCTGTTGTATGGTCTGTACGATCCAGGACGCGATAGTACTGGTTGAGGCTTTCTTCCCTATATTGCTGCCTGAGTGAAGCACGAAGAGATGACTAGAACGCCTAAAGGGAGAAGTAACTTTGAGATATTCTTTAATAGCTTCGCCCACATCTAGAGGGTGATTTTCAGTGGACCCTGGGGTCCTAAATGTAGGTAAAACGATCTCTTGATTGACGTGGAATACCGAAGACACTTTCGGGTTGGAACCCAGCATAGGGATGAGGACTACCCGGTCCGGGAAAAACGTTAGGAAGGGTTCTTCATGACCAAGTGATGCAATCTCAGAGACCCTTTTGGCTGAGGTAATGGCCACCAGGAAGGCCACCTTTGCTGAAAAGACCTTGATAGGGAGCGGGGAGGGCCCCGTAGTACTGAGTCCAGAGATCGAGTCGAGGACTAATGGAAGGTCCCATTTGGGGAACCTAGGCTTTCTTTGGGGCTTGAGCCTCGATGCACCTCGAAAAAATTGTCTAACCAAAGGATGAACTGCCCATGAAGTGCCGGAGAAGGCCGAAAGTGCCAAAACTTGGACCCTCAGAGAGCTGACAGATAGATGTAAATCTAGGCCCGTTTGGAGGAAACTGAGAACGTACTGGACTTTTGGATGTCTAAAAGACCTGCCCTGGGGAGAGCAGAACTCCACGAATTTGGACCAAATTCTTCCATAGACTTTATTTGTACTAGATCTTCTCGAGCTCATGAGAGTGGATATTACTTCTGAGGCACAACCTAGGGATTCCAGCCTCTCCCTCTCAAGAACCAGACCATCAGTCTCAGCACTGCAGGACAAGGGTGCAGGACTGACCCTTGAGAAAGAAGGTCCGGTCTGAGAGGGAGAAGCACTGGGTCCCGACAACTGAGCTGGACCAGGAGAGGGAACCAAGGCCTGTTCGGCCAATAGGGAGCTATTGTCACCACCTCCACTGGCTCTGCTCGGAGCCTCTGCAGGAATCTCAGCATGACTGGCAGTGGCGGAAAGGCGTATGCACGCTTGAACCTCCATTGATCCGTCAGGGCATCTGTCCCGATGGCTTGACTGCAGAGACCCCTGGTGTAGAATTTCTTCAGCTTGCAATTGCAGGGGGAAGCAAACAGATCCACCTTTGGATAGGTCTTGAGCGACAAGATCCACCTGAACGTCTCTATGTGAAGAGACCATTCGTTGTTGTCCAACTCGGTCCGTGATAGGAAGTCCGCTTGAGTGTTTTGGACCCCTGGGACAAAGACTGCCGAAATGTTGGAAAGGTTTTTCTGCGCCCATGATAGGATGGGCTCGACTTCCCGCAGGAGAGTGGGACTCCGAGTGCCCCCTTGCCTCTTCACATACGACACCGCTGTGGTGTTGTCCATCCTTAACAGTACTGACTCCCCTATGAGGAGATGAGAGAAGGACTGAAGGGCACACCAGGCCGCTCGAAGTTCCAGGATGTTCGACCCTGGGTTGGGAAGACATGCACCCCACTTGCCCTGAGCCAGATTCGACCCACAGAGGGCTCCCCAACCGGTACCGCTGGCATCGGTCGTGACCGTCACCCAAGAGATGGGAGCGATGGAATGGCAGGTCAGAAGGTTCTTGCGCTGAAGCCACCAGAAGAGGCTGTTCCTCACTGCAGAAGTTATGCGGATGACCTGATTCTTGTCTCCAGACTTCCATTGTCGAAGGAGACCTGACTGGAAGGGTCGCAGTCTCCATAAGGCCCATTTTGGGAGTCGTGGAAACCATCGTGCCGACGACTTTCAGGCACTGAGAGGCTTTCATTTGCCGGACATGTAGGGCCCGAGAGACTCTGTCTCGAACCGTAGAAATTTTCTGTAACGGAAGGGAGATAGTGTTTGCTACTGTATCGAACTGAGCACCCAGATATATTAGACGCTGAGTTGGGGTCAGTTGACTCTTTTCTAAGTTTAGGAGCCACCCGAAGTTGGACAGCGTGGAAATCACTTGTTCCCGATGGACCAGCAACTGCTCCCTGTTCTGAGATAGCACCAGCAGGTCGTCGAGGTAGTGGTAAAGACGTACCCCTCTTGATCTTATGAGTGTCACCGTAGCCAGAAGGACCTTCGAAAAAACTCGGGGGGATGTTGTCAGGCCGAAGGGGAGGCAGATAAATTGTAGATGATCCGACCCTATTTGGAAACGGAGGTATTTGTGTAAATCTTTTTCCACTGGGACGTGGAAGTACGCATCCTTCAGGTCGATCGATAACATCCAGTCGCCTGGCTGTATAGCTTTCTGAATGGTCATCAAGGTTTCCATTTTGAACCTTCCGTTCTCTATGAATTTGTTGAGATATGTGAGGTCTATGACTGGATGCCAAGAGCCCCCCTTTTTCTGCACTAGGAAGAGAGGGGAGTATATCCCCTGGAACCATTCGTCCTGTGGGACATGTACCACTGCTCCTTGAGTTTTCAGGAGGTCCACATAGGACAGCAAAATTTGTTTCTGATCCTCTGCCCGAGGGAGAAGAGTGGAGACGAACCTTGGGTGAGGAGTACTGGAAAAGGCCCATCTGTGGCCTGACGAGACCGTCCTTATGACCCAGAAGTCTGAGATCGAGGCCACCCAGACGTGCCGGAAGAGGAGCCGACGAGCCCCCACCCGGCCCGCCTGGGCGGGCGTAATCTCAAAAAGATTTAGCCTGATCATGAGCACTGGACGTTTGATTTTTAACAGGTTTGCGGAAGGATGTCTGCCCTCTGCTCCAAATCTTCCAAAAGTCCCTGCCAGGCTTGTAGGAGCGTGCTTCCCCGGGCTTCGTCTTCTGAACTGGGGCTTCTTTCGACCCAGCATGCGCCTGTCCTGGGGGAGAAAACCCGATTTACCACCTGTGGCTCGCGTAATGGCATCGTCAAGCTTATTGCCAAACAGTGAGGACCCCTCAAACGGAATTTTACACCATGCTTGCTTAGAACCTGGGTCAGCAAGCCAGGGGCGCAACCAGAGGGCTCTCTTGGCCGTAACTGAGGACAGCATAATACGAGCCAGAAGGCGGATCAGGTCAATGGACGCCTCCCCCAGGAAGACCGCTGCAAGCTTCAGCTCTGCGGCTGCTGAACTTCCGGCCAGCTCTTCTGATACGCCTTTAAGGAAGGACTCCACGTTCTCCGTCCAGGCCTCCATGGCCTTGGACATGGCCGCCAGTGCCAGGGCTGGTTTACAGCCTCTCGAGCCCATCTTTGAAAGATACTGCGTCTTCTAGAGGAAGAGTCACATGTTTGGCCAGACGCATAAGAGCTGCGTCCACAAGGGGAGTATTCTCCAAACTCTTTACTTCTTCCGACTTGAAGGGGTACAATCTGGAGGTTTTATTAGACATGGAAGACTTTTTCTCTGTTTTACTCCATTCTTCCTCAATGATTTCCTTTAGCTCCGGAAGGAGCGGAAAGTTTGCGCGTTCTCTCCCCAGGTGCTTGAAGAATTTTTTCTGCTTGGCTGGGGGAGTGGAAGGGTCTTCCTACTTCAAGGCTTCCTTGATCGCTTTGATTAAAGGGGAAACCATCGCGAAGTCAAACCCTCCAAGGACCTCCTCATTAATAGACTCGTCCTCTGAGGAGTCAGGAGAGGCAACATAGGGCTGGGAAGTACCCGGATCATCACGGGCCTCTTCAGCCAGCGGGCCAGACACGGTGGTAGACGGACTCAATGTGCGAGGTGCCTCCCTCTCCATTAGGGATTGCTGCACCACTCGTTTCACAAGAGACTCTAAACGCTGGTTTTCCGTCTCTTTTTCCCCAACCGCACGGGCAAAACAACGATCACATAGGGACTTGCCCTCCGGGACTCGTGTCCTACATCCCCAGCAGGCTCTGTGGTCTGAGCGGCTGTCATGGCGGTGGGAGCGGTGTCTTGAGGAGGAACGAGAGCGTCTCCTCTGGTGGGATCCGGACTGGGAGTCTCGCCTGGATGAAGATGAGTTATATTGTGGCTTGGCAAGGTCATTGGCATTCTGGACCGCGTTTAGCGGGTCCGACCTAGAAGGGCTGGAGAAAAAAGAATAGGGGAAGGGGAGAGAAGAAAGGCAGAACATGGTATCAGCACGACATTATTTGTGCATAAATCTCATCCCCTCCCCTCACGAGCACATACCTTGTGCGTGAGGGCTGGCCACTTAAAGGCGGTGAATTGTCCATAACCTAGGACGCGAATGTCACTTTAATAGTCTGCAGGAATAATGGTCTAAGAAAACCTAGGCACCAAACATGAGAAGGTTTTAGAAAAAAAACTCTGCTTTTTAAAAGTGCACAAAAAGCATGAATCAACACATATTCAAGGCAAAAAAGAAACAACTTCCTGCCGCATATACCATATTTATCGGCGTATAACACGCACTTTTTTCCCCTTAAAACCAGGGGAAAATCGCAGGTGCGTGTTATACGCCGATCCCCTGCGATCCCGACCTGTCACATTTTCAAAATCGCAGACCGCGATTTGAAAATGGCGCCGCCGGCGCCGAAATACACAGAGCCGGTCCTCGGCTCTTCCCGGCGGCTCTCGTTCATTTTCGGCTCCACTCGTAGTCCCGAACGGAGCTATCCGAACCTACTCGGCTAGGTTCGGATAGCTCCGCTCGGGACTACGAGTGGAGCCGAAAGTGAACGACAGCCGCCGGAAAGAGCCGAGGACCGGCTCTGTGTATTTCGGCGCCGGCGGCGCCATTTTCAAATCGCGATCGGCGATTTTGAAGCCCAGAATGGCTGGGATCACTGGGGCAAGGCTGCACTGGGGAAGGCTGCACTGGGGAAGGCTGCACTGGGGAAGGCTGCACTGGGGAAGGCTGCACTGGGGAAAGCTGCACTGGGGAAGTCTGCACTGACAAGGCTGCACTGGGGAAGTCTGCACTGACAAGGCTGCACTGGGGAAGTCTGCACTGACAAGGCTGTACTGGGGAAGGCTGCACTGGGGAAGGCTGCACTGACAAGGCTGCACTGACAAGGCTGCACTGGGGAAGGCTGCACTGGGGAAGGCTGCACTGACAAGGCTGCACTGACATGGCTGCACTGACATGGCTGCACTGACAAGGCTGCACTGACATGGCTGCACTGAGAAGGCTGCAATGATGGGCGTTTAAATGTAAGTTTTTTTTCCCTTCAACTTCCCTCCTAAAAGTTTTTTTTTCCTTAAAATTCCCTCCTAAATTAGGGTGCGTGTTATACGCCGATAAATACTGTATCTATATATATATATATATATATATATATATATATATATATATATATAAAGATATTTATGAAAGAATACTTTCCATTATTTTCTCCAAAAAAAAAAAAATTTATTATATATATATATATATATATATATATATATATTTTTTTTTAAGAATATTACTTCCACAAAACAAATCAATCATTAGTCTATTCATATATAAATATATGCCTTTTTTTTTTTTTTTTTTTAAGACAAGCAGAGGTTTCAGCCACTCACCTGGAGACCAGCAGGGATCCGCTCCTCCTTTCCCTACCAAGGGAGATCCCAACACAGCAGGACAGGAGGGCGGAATTTAAATTACCCGCTCGTGACGTCATTATCTCCTACTGCGCACGCGCAATGGGAGACCACCGTACGGCGCCTGCGCGGACGACGAACGAACCGCCGTACTGCGCATGCGCGAGCCACAACCCGGAAGTGCTGTGGCGGGCTGGAACGCACGCGAACCAGCCGCCATGAGGGGGACAGGACACACTGGACCACCCGGGAAACACAGACTACACATAAAAACACTGCCATGGAGTATGAAATGCAGCCACAGACCTTGCCAGCCGTTGATGAAAACTGTCCGCCGGGCATACAGAGGCGACCACCCATCCACCAAGGGGAAACATTCAAGCCTCTTTAAGCTACTCGCCCGCCCATGGCTGGGCTTTGAGCTGCACCGCACAGGTATGCCAATCCTGGATCCATTCAATCCTGATGCGAATAGCATGTGTAGGTCCCTAGAGGAGGACAAAAAAGGAACGCAGTAGCTAGTGGTGAGTACTCATTTATGGGAATGGGGTCCTATAGCATTGGAGAGGAGGCGGGGTTAACCCACACGTAGGCTGCCATGGAGTCTGTCAGGAAACCATTATTTGACCACAAGAATTACTATGATGTTGTGATGATTTTAACGCGTAATCCCATTTTTATATACAAAACATAATTGTTATCATTTTAACAAACATTTTGTGACTGTTTGGTACCCGAAAAGTCCCATTTATTCCTATTTTTGTTGTGTCCTTTGTATGTATTTCAAGGCTTATTTTTTTATATTATAAACAAGGCCAAGGATAAATCCAAGGAAAAATCCAAGCTTACTGCCAGCCCGCTGACAACGGAATCAACCTGTCTAATGCCCTGTACACACAATAAGATTTTCAGACAACAAAATCCTGGATTTATTTTCGACGCTCAAACTTGTCTTGCATACACACAGTCACACAAATGTTGTCGGAAATTCTGAACGTCAAGAACACGGTGACGTACAACACGTACGACGAGCTGAGAAAAATGAAGTTCAATAGCCAGTGCGGCTCTTCTGCTTGATTCCGAGCATGCATGGAATTTTGTGCATCGGAATGGTGTACACGCGATCGGAATTTCCAACAACGGATTTTTTTGTCAGGAAATTTGAGATCCAGTTCTCAAATTTTGTTTGTCGGAAATTCAGACGGAAAATGTCTGATGGTGCCTACACACGGTCGGAATTTCTGACAACAAGCTCACATCGAACATTTGTTGTCGGAAAATCGGACCATGTGTACAGGGCATAACAGTATGCTTTAAAGCAGGGGTTTAGTCCGCACGCATTTGCAAACACGTGCGTAGGCCACAGAGCCTTGTCACTGCACCCTGGTATCTGTGGTCCTATCACTAACTTATGAGTGACTCCACAATGGAGGCACATGCATTCTAATGGATAGGTGGAGGGCAGGTGGACTAAAGGGGAGCCACCCCTTCTTAAAGGTACAGGGGCACACTGAACACCCAGCAAATCGCACAATGGCTGCAAAGGTGTCAGTGCGTTGCCTAACCAATATAACAGTAATATTAGTACAACAAAAGGTGTCCACTACCCCCACCCAACTGGCCATTGCAGCAAGTAGCATTGGAAGGCAACATATGATATAAACAAGGCCAAGGAAAAATCCAAGCTTACTCACTGGCCAGCCCATTGACAACCGAATCAACCTATCTAACAGTATGCGTTAAAACAGGGGTTTAGTCTGCACACATTTGCAAACACATGTGTAAGCCACAGAGCCTCGCCACGGCACCCTGGTATCTGTGGTCCTATCACTAGCTTATGAGTGACTCCACAATGGAAGCACATGCATTCTGATAGGACCACAGATACCAGGGTGCCGTGGCGAGGCTCTGTGGCTTACACATGTGTTTGCAATCGTGTGCAGACTAAACCCCTGTTTTAACACATACTGTTAGATAGGTTGATTCGGTTGGGCTGGCCGGTGAGTAAGCTTGGATAGGATTTATCTTTTGTTTATATCATATGTTGCCTTCCAATGCTACTTGCTGCAATGGCCAGTTATAGGTGGGGGTAGTGGACACCTCTTGTTGTATTATTTTTTAATACTACCTGGAGTGTACCTTTTAAAGTGATTTCCAAATAGATATAAAAGAAATGCCATTTATTAGTACGAGTTATTTGGAAAAGTACGGGCTATTTACAAAAAAAAGTACCGTATTTATCGGCGTATAGCACGCACTTTTTTCCCCTTAAAATCGGGGGAAAATCGTGGGTGCGTGTTATACGTCGATCCCCGCTATTTTGTGATCTGTCGGAGCGATCGCCGCCGATATTCACATAGCGTGTATTTTTAAATATGGCGCCGCGGAGTTCGGAGGGACTCGGCGGCGCTCGTTCAGCTGAGACACAGTGACTGGGCGGAGCCGAGATACACATAGCCGAGGGTTCTCGGCTCTTCTCGGCGCCGTTCACAGTCACGCCCAGTCCCGCCATTGGACCTGTGTTATGTCCATCATAGGGACTGGGCGTGACTGTGAACGGCGCCGAGAAGAGCCGAGAACCCTCGGCTATGTGTATCTCGGCTCCGCCCAGTCACTGTGTTCTCGGCGGCGCTCGTTCAGCTGAACGAGCGCCGCCGAGTCCCTCCGAACTCCGCGGCGCCATGTTTAAAAATACAAACTAAACTTGTGTATGTCGACGGCGACAAGGCTGCACTGACCACTGGGGCAAGGCTGCACTGGGGCAAATCTGCACTGGGGCAAAGCTGCACTGGGGCAAAGCTGCACTGACAAGGCTGCACTGGGGCAAAGCTGCACTGACAAGGCTGCACTGGGGCAAAGCTGCACTGACAAGGCTGCACTGGGGCAAAGCTGCACTGACAAGGCTGCACTGGGGCAAAGCTGCACTGACAAGGCTGCACTGGACACTGGGGCAAGGCTGCACTGACAAGGCTGCAGATGGACACGATAACGCTGCATTGATGGGCATTTAAATGTAAGTTTTTTTTCCTTAAACTTCCCTCCTAAAAGTTTTTTTCCTTAAAATTCCCTCCTAAACTTGGGGTGCGTGTTATACGCCGGCGCGTGTTATACGCCGATAAATACGGTAATTGAATGTGCTTTTAAATTATCCTAATCTGTTGTACTGTCAGCCGGTTATAATTCCCTGTACAGTAGAACTTAAAGTGAGAGACGGAAGGGCAGTACTGTCGCTGTACCTTCATGGCCTTTTAAGCCTCGTACACACGATTAAATTATTGGATGAATGATCGTCCATTTTTTGTTTTGCATGCTAGTCTCCATTTTGAAAAAGAAGAGGTTACTAAAGTACGAAAATTCTTGTACGGCAGAATAAAAATTCAGTAGTGCTGTAATGTATTGTATTTTTAGACGAAAACTGTACTGATTAACCACTTCAGCCCCGGAAGGTTCACCCCCCTTCCTGACCTGGTCATTTTTTGCAATACGGCACTGCGTTATTTTAACTGACAATTGCGTGGTCCTGCGACGCTGTACCCAAATAAAATTGATTTCCTTTTTTAACCACAAATAGAGATTTCTTTTGGTTGTATTTGATCACCTCTGCGGTTTTTATTTTTTGCGTTATAAACAAAAAAAAGACTGACCATTTTGAAAAAAAACCTTTTCTACTTTCTGCTATAAAACATATCCGATAAAAAAAATGTAAAAAAATCTAATTTCTTCATCAATTTAGGCCAATATGTATTTTGCTACATATTTATGGGAAAAAAATCCCAATAAGCGTATATATATATTGGTTTGCGCAAAAGTTATAGCATCTACAAACTATGAGATATTTTTATGGAATTTTCATTTATTTAATCTTTTTACTAGTAATTATTATTTTTTTAATTATTATTATACAGGTTTTATATAGCACCAACAGTTTGCACAGCGTTTAACAAAATAAACGCAGACATTAGAGTTACATTACAATTTGGTACAAGAGGAATCAGAGGGCCCTGCTCGTTAGAGCTTACAATCTAAAAAGGAAGGGTCAATTGATACAAAAGGTAATATCTGTGGGGGATGAGCTGATGGAGGAAGTAATGGCAGTGATCAGCGATTTTTAGCGGGACTGCGACATTGCGGCAGACAAATCGGACACCTAACTGACACTTTTTGGGGACCAGTGACACTCATACAGTGATCAGTCAGTGTAATGACACTGGCTGGGAAGGGGTTAACATCAGGGGCGATCAAAGGGTTAAGTGTGTCCCTTGGGGTTGCTTTCTAACTCCTCCTCAGAATGATCGGCAGACCCGCTGATACGCTCCCGCTCTGTCCAATCACAACGGGAGTGGGTAGCCGGCAGCACACGTGCGCGCCCCAGACCCTGTGCACGAAATCACGTACAGCTATGTGATTTCGCTCAGGAGGGCCGCCCTGCCGCAGTATATCTGTGTGTGGGGGGGTCTTAAAGTGGTCATATTAAAATCATACGATCTGGTATGGTGCGGGAACAGTTTTTGTGTTTGTCCCTTCAGATAATTTTGGATGAAAACTGCGTACTAACAATCAAATTATTGTACGATCGCTTTGAAAGCGGTATTTTTTTGTACGGTTTGCTGATCGTGTGTACGGGGCTTAAGGCTAGGGACAAGAAGATGAAAATGGGGTTAGCAAGGAGGATGTAAATGTGGGGTCACCAGAATATCTGTATTTCGTTTGTTGGTAAAAATGTATAGGCTGGCTGGGCAAAATGAACAATCATTTAGTAGCAAAACAGCTTAAATCCGTTTATTTACCTGTTTGTTTGGAGCTTGGCTTGTCTGGGGCTGAAATTAAAACCTCATCATGTGGCAATGTACAATCAAGACTATCACTTATATTATTCATATCATTTTCATACTTCTAGCACAAAAAATCACCCCGGCTAACACCAGGTCCTGGTGGACTTTACAACTGTTCCTGGCTTTGTGCACTATTGACAGTCTTGCTTCCAATGGAGACGTTCATCACCATAAAATCATATTTTTCCTGCACTCTCTAGCTTAATCATTTACAGTTTATTTGTTTGCTAACCTTTTTATATATATTCAAATGATTTATTTAATCTGCACTATGGGTACAGGCACATGGCTCAGGTATAATTTGTAAAGCTGGAAAGTTCATTTTAGATATTTAGGCCTCATGCACACAGGACCTTTTTACAGCTGATACTAGGGGCGCCTGGCATTTTTCTTTCTGCTTAAAGGCTTCATGTACACGGGACATTTTTGCAACCTCTCCTGAACGATTTAACTTGACAGATAGTAACCCACGTTTAAAACGTCCGTTTTGTTGCGTTTACATGCCGCGTTTGCATTTAGAAGCGTTTGAAAAAAAAAAAATCTTTTAATTTTTTTCAAAATAGCCAAAAATTAAAAATGGCTGTAAACGAAAGACGGCTAAACGCAAGTTACCGCGTTTAGCCGCGTTTGGCGTTTGAAATGCCTCTAAAGACAGCTTCTGAACGCATTTTTTTGGGTTCCAAAAAAAGCCTCTGCCTAGAAACAACTATAACTGACCCTATGTACATGTACTGATAAGATAACATAGAGGAGAATTCAGGAGCCGTTGAAAAAAATGCCCAACTGCTCCTAAGGCCTCATGTAAACTGCTGCTGGTAAACGGACGTTCAGAGGCAGTTGGATGCTTTTTTCAGCTGCCCCTGAACTCATCCAATGTTATCTTATGTGTACATGTACACAGGTTTGTTCAATGTCGCTTTTAGGCAGTTGCGTTTATAGACTTTTCTTTGAAGGCAAAAAAAATAGTTTTGACGCCGAAGTTTCAGACGCCAAACGCGGCTAAACACAGTAACTCACGTTTAGCCGCGTTTCATTTACAGGCGCTTTTCATTTTTGGCTATTTTTTAAAAAAAAACCTTCTAAACGCAAACGCAGCTAAAAGCGGCAAAACGGACATTTTAAACGTGGGTTACTATCTGTCTAGGTAAATCGTTCAGGAGAGGTTGTAAAAACGTCCCGTGTACATTAAGCCTAAATGTCCGTTTACCAGCAGCAGTGTACATGAGGCCTTAAACTCCCCTCCATGTTAGCCTATGTGTCCATGCACACATAGACTTTTAGCAGCATTTACTGGCACTGGCTTTTAGAGGCAGAAAAAAACCCACGGCCAGTGAGTCCGGGAGCAGCAGAGTTTGGGCAGAAAAAAACGCGTGACGCTACTAAAAGCTGCTAAACCTGACGAAACGCTAGGCATGTTTAGTGCTTGAGCATTAATCCATTTCAATGGCCAGAAAAGTTTTTTTTATTCTGGCCAATGAAATTGATTGACGCCCAAGAGCTTGACATCCTGTGTGCATGAGGCCTTAAAGTAGAACTCCATTAAAGTAAACTATTGGTGGTGAGAGGGGGTAGAATTCAAAATGAATGGGCTGAAATTGCAACGCACAGAATCACATGTGAATTGCACAAGAATGCGGTGGGGTTCCTGTGTGATTCACAAACGAGCTATAGTGAGAACCCAGGCTCACTCACCATGGTTCTCTACTGGGGCTACCTGTGTCCTAATCAAATGACTGATACTGTGTTTGCTGCTTTGGCAGGTACCCTTTGGCTTATATACACTATATTGTCAAAAGTATTGGGACGCCTGACTTTACACGCACATGAACTTTAATTGCGTCTTAGTTTGTAGGTTTCAATATTCAGTTGGCCCACTCTTTGCAGCTATAACAACTTCAACTCTTCTGGGAAGGCTGTCCACAAGGTTTACTAGTGTGTCTATGGGAATGTTTGACCATTCTTCCAGAAGTGCATTTGTGAGGTCAAGCACTGATGTTGGACGAGAAGGCTTGGCTCGCAGTCTCTGCTCTGATTCATCCCAAAGGTGTTCTTTCCAGTCAAGGCCAGGAGTCAAGTTCCTCCACCCCTAACTCGCTCATCCATGTCTTTATGGACTTTATACATTTATAATCTACTTTTGCAGTCAAGTTTTAGAGCACCCCTAATATAAGTTTTTTTTTGTGTTCCCCGTCACACAACATACAGTGCCTTGCGAAAGTATTCGGCCCCCTTGAACTTTTCAACCTTTTGCCACATTTCAGGCTTCAAACATAAAGATATAATTTTTTTTTTTTTTTGTGAAGAATCACCAACAAGTGGGACACAATTGTGAAGTGGAACGAAATCTATTGGATTGTTGAAACTTTTTTAACTAATAAAAAAATGAAAAGTGGGGCGTGCAAAATTATTCGGCCCCCTTGCATTAATACTTTGTAGAGCCACCTTTTGCTGCGATTACAGCTGCAAGTCGCTTGGGGTATGTCTCTGTCAGTTTTGCACATCGAGAGACTGAAATTCTTGCCCATTCTTCCTTGCAAAACAGCTCGAGCTCAGTGAGGTTGGATGGAGAGCGTTTGTGAACAGCAGTTTTCAGCTCTTTCCACAGATTCTCGATTGGATTCAGGTCTGGACTTTGACTTGGCTATTCTAACACCTGGATACGTTTATTTGTGAACCATTCCTTTGTAGATTTTGCTGTATGTTTGGGATCATTGTCTTGTTGGAAGATAAATCTCCGTCCCAGTTTCAGGTCTTTTGCAGACTCCAACAGGTTTCCATCCAGAATGGTCCTGTATTTGGCTGCATCCATCTTCCCCTCAATTTTAACCATCTTCCCTGTCCCTGCTGAAGAAAAGCAGGCCCAAACCATGATGCTGCCACCACCATGTTTGACAGTGGAGATGGTGTGTTGAGTGTGATGAGCTGTGTTGCTTTTACGCCAAACATATCGTTTTGCATTGTGGCCAAAAAGTTGGATTTTGGTTTCATCGGACCAGAGCACCTTCTTCCACATGTTTGGTGTGTCTCCCAGGTGGCTTGTGGCAAACTTTAGACGAGACTTTTTATGGATATCTTTGAGAAATGGCTTTCTTCTTGCCACTCTTCCATAAAGGCCAGATTTGTGCCGTGTACGACTGATTGTTGTCCTATGGACAGACTCTCCCACCTCAGCTGTAGTTCTCTGCAGTTCATCCAGAGTGATCATGGGCCTCTTGGCTGCATCTCTGATCAGTCTTCTCCTTGTCTGAGCTGAAAGTTTAGAGGGACAGCCAGGTCTTGGTAGATTTGCAGTGGTCTGATACTCCTTCCATTTCAAAATGATCGCTTGCACAGTGCTCCTTGGGATGTTTAAAGCTTGGGAAATCTTTTTGTATCAAAATCCGGCTTTAAACTTCTCCACAACAGTATTACGGACCTGCCTGGTGTGTTCCTTGGTCTTCATGATGCTCTCTGCGCTTTCAACAGAACCCTGAGACTATCACAGAGCAGGTGCATTTATACAGAGACTTGATTACACACAGGTGGATTCTATTTATCACCATCAGTCATTTAGGACAACATTGGATCATTCAGAGATCCTCGCTGAACTTCTGGAGTGAGTTTTCTGCACTGAAAGTAAAGGGGCCGAATAATTTTGCACGCACCACTTTTCAGTTTTTTATTTGCTAAAAAAGTTTAAAATATCCAATAGATTTCGTTCCACTTCACAATTGTGTCCCACTTGTTGGTGATTCTTCACAAAAAATTAAAATTTTATATCTTTATGTTTGAAGCCTGAAATGTGGCAAAAGGTTGAAAAGTTCAAGGGGGCCGAATACTTTTGCAAGGCACTGTACCTAAAAATATTTTTAAACATATAGTTACCTTTCTAGTTGTTTTATTGGAGCGTGCCTTTGGGTAGACTGCAAGTTACTCTGAACTAATTATGGTAAACATAGTAGCCCCCTACTTAACATTACATAGAAGGAGAAGCTAGGTAGAATTTTAAGCAAGTAAGACCCCATTCACACAAGGGCAACACGACTTGCAGGTCGCCTCACCGAGGCGACCTGCACACGACTGCCCGGGCGACTTGCAAAACGACTTCTGTATAGAAGTCTATGCAAGTCGCCCCAAGTTGCCCCCGAAGTCGTACAGGAACCTTTTTCTAAGTCGGAGCGACTTGCGTCGCTCCCCTTAGAACGGTTCCATAGCACAGAACGGGAGGCGACTTGTCGGGCGACTAGGTCGCCTGACAAGTCGTCCCTGTGTGAACGGGGTCTAAAGGTAAGGGTAAGTTGAAGGGTAAGCAGCATTTTATACATTTTGTTTTAAAGTTATGCTCCTTACATTGGTGGCTTGTGGAAAGAATGCTCCTTACATTGGTGGCTTGTGGAAAGAATGCTCCTTACATTGGTGGCTTGTGGAAAGAATGCTCCTTACATTGGTGGCTTGTGGAAAGAATGCTCCTTACATTGGTGATCAGTGGGAAGAAAGTCCCCTTATATTGGTGATCAGTGGGAAAAATATTCCTTACATTGATGGTCAGTGGTAACAAATATTTTCTTGCTCAAGAATCCCCTTACAACTTTTGAAGTATCCTTAGGGCTCCATGGAACCTAAGTTGAGAAAGGCTGATCTGCAGATTACGCTTACGCAGGAGGTGCTATTATTTTCTCAGCATTTTACACACACAAGTGAATGGCTTATGCAACAAACCATGTAATTGGTCAGTTGGTACACACCCATCCAGCAATATTTACTATACTATACTATATTGTTTTATCTGTTCTACAGGTAAACTACACTTACCGGACACTTTATTAGGTACACCTGTTCAATTGCTTGGTAACACAAATAGCTAATCAGCCAATCAATGGCAGCAACTGAATGCATTTAGGCATCTATATGTGGTGAAGAAAATTTGCTAAAGTTCAAACCGAGCATCAGAATGGGGAAGAAAGGGGATTTAAGTGACTTTGAACATGGCATGGTTGTTGGTGCCAGACGGACTGGTCTGAGTGTGATAGACAGGTAACAGTAACTCAAATAACCACTCGTTACAACCAAGGTATGCAGAATACTGTCTCTGAATGCACAACACATCGAACCTTAAAGCAGATGGACTACAGCATCAGAAGACCACACTGGGTGCCACTCCTGTCAGCTAAGAACAGGAAACTGAGGCTACAAGTTGCACAGGCTCACCAAAATTGGACAATAGAAGATGTTACCTGGTCTGATGAGTCTCGATTTCAGCTGTGACATTCAGATGGCAGGGTCAGAATTTGGCATAAACAACATGAAAGCATGGATCCATCCTGCCTTGTATCAATGGTTCAGGCTGGTGGTGTGTCAAGTCCTTGGTGTGAGGCCGGATTGTTGTGAGGGCGCTCCTTGCGGCTAAGTGCAGCGTATCCCTGAGAGTGAGACAGGGAGTACGGTGCTCAAAGGTGCACGGATTCCCAGATGCTGTTTGCAGGGTAGCTGGGTTGCTGAGGGCAGCTGGGGTGTGCTGGTAAAGCTGATTGGGCAGCCGTGCGAGGAAGGATCCCAGTGGAGCAACTAGGAACAAGGTCAAGCCAGGCCAGGGGTCATACACAACAGGATCAGTCCGAGAAGAGGTACAACAAGATAAACCAGGAACAGAGTTAGTAGCCAGGCCAGGGGTCAAACACTGTGCGGACAAGCAAAGGTACAGGTGCGGAGACTGGAGGGTAGTCAGGTCCAAGGGGTAGATGCAGGCGGTGAGCAGGAAGAGTGAGGCAAGCTGAGCAGTCAATAGGAATCAGATACAAGCAACAGGTACAAGGGACACAGGAAGCTGACGATAATCCAGCAACTTGCATGCATCTGCAGCAGGCTTAAATAGGCCAGAGAGCGCCAACAACTGTGACTGTGTGCGCGCTCGCTGGTGCGCGTCTGTGCGCACCTGCCGTAGCGCACCTGCGTGCACCCGTCATTGCGCGCCTGTCTGCGGCACGACCTTGGCAGTTACTGGCAGGATCGCCAGTCCCACGGCCATTTCCCTGACATGGTGTAATGGTGTGGGGGATATTTTCTTTGCACACTTTGGGCCCCTTAGTACCAGTTGAGCATCGTTTAAACACCATGGCCTACCTGAGTATTGTTGCTGACCATGTCCATCCCTTTATGACTACAGTGTACTCATCTTCTGATGGCTCCTTGCAGCAGAATAATGCACCATGTCACAAAGCTCAAATCATCTCATCACTGGTTTCTTGAACATGACAATGAGGTCACTGCACTCCAATGGCCTCCACAGTCACCAGATCTAAATCCAATAGAGCACCTTTGGGATGTGGAGGAACAGGAGTTTTGCATCATGGATGTGCAGCCGACAAATCTGCAGCAACTGCATGATGCTATTATGTCAATATGGACCAAAATCTCTGAGGAATGTTTCCAACACCTTGCTGAATCTATACCACGAAGAATATAGGCAGTTCTGAAGGCAAAAGGGGGTCCAACCTGGTACAAGTAAGGTGTGCCTAAAAAATTGGAAGGTGAGTTTGTATATTGTTATTACAACATAAACAGGGTCTCTCTAAGAGCCCTTTCACACTGGGGCGGTTTGCAGGCGCTATTGCGCTAATAATAGCGCCTGCAAACCGACCCGAAAGTGCCGCTACTGTCATTCCAGTGTGAAAGCCCCGAGGGCTTTCACACTGGAGCGATGCGCTGGCAGGACGGTAAAAAAAGTCCTGCTAGCAGCATCTTCGGAGCGGTGAAGGAGCGGTGTGTATACCGCTCCTTTACCGCTCCTGCCCATTGAAATCAATGGGACGGCGCGGCTATACCGCCGGCAAAGCGCCTCTGCAGAGGCGCTTTGCGGTGGTATTTAACCCCTTCTCGGCCGCTAGCGGGGGGTAAAACCGCCCCGCTAGCGGCCGCATACCGACGATAAAACGCCGCTAATAATAGCGGCGTTTTACCGCCGACGCCGCCCCCCGCCCCAGTGTGAAAGGGCTCTAAGTAGTAATAATCGTATCTAATGCTCTTCACAGTTCAATTCCGCATTTAACTGTAGATTAAAAGTTCATAAAGGTTGGAAAGATGCATTATTACAATTTATTTTCTCTGCATTTTACACACACAAGTGAATGGCTTATGCAACAAACCATGTAATTGGTCAGTTGGTACACACCCATCCAGCAATATTTACATACCAACGTTCATTCTCTGTTCCAAAAAAGTATGTTACACTGTCACAACGTTTCTGAGTAATTTGTGAAAGCTTACATAATAACATCTAGGTTCTGTGCTACATTTGTCTTCCTGGAAATTGCGTCCACCATTATTTATTATAGGTACTTATATAGCGACATCAATTTACACAGTGCTTTACATATAAAGTATATTGTACATTCACATCAGTCCCTGCCCTCAAGGAGCTTACAATCCAAGGTCCCTAACTGACATTCATACATACACATACTAGGGCAATTTAGACAGGAGCCAATTAACCTACCAGCATGTCTTTGGAGTGTTGGAGGAAACCGGAGTATTTCTAGTATTTCTTGTTGGTCCGTCTACCATCTGACCCATAAAATTGTCCTGCAAGACATTTAGGAACTGGCAATCCTTAGATGAATGCGCGGTTCCCTCCGCCCAGTCTATGTCTGGATAAATAAAATCCCCCATTATGATAACACTTCCCATCCTTGCTGCTAATCCAAATTGTGATAGGAGATCCGTCTCCACTTCCTCCCTCAGGTTTGGGGGCCTATAGCATACTCCCAGTATTATTTTCCCCTTAGCTTCATCCCTTTGGAGCTCTACCCATAAGGATTCTACCTCCTCCCTAGCCCCCCTAGTGATGTCATCTCTCACATTCACTTGTACATTATTCTTGATATACAGGCATACCCCTCCCCCTTTTTTACCCTCTCTATCCCTGTGATAAAGGGTACACCCCTGGTTGCCAGCCAATCATGAGAGCTGTTGGACCAGGTCTCTGAAATTCCCACAAAATCCAAATCCTCCTCGTACAACAGTATCTCTAGTTCACCCAACTTGTCCACCAGGCTCCTGGCATTGGTGAACATGCCACGTAGTTTAGACCGGTCACATACTATCCTCTTATTGGGTGTTCCGAGATTGCAACTAGGACTTGTTACTATACTTACCTTGGGTTTATGTGCTTTAGTCAACCTACCACTAATGCTCCCAATGCTACCCACTGGAATATGTTTTGCACTGACTATCTCTACCTCGACCCTCCCCCCTGTCGCCTAGTTTAAAAACCCCTCTAACTTTTTGGCCATCTTTACTCCCAGCAGATCTGCACCCTCTTCATTTAGGTGCAGTCTGTCCCTTCTATAGTACCGGTTATCGACTGAGAAGTCGGCCAAGTCCTCCAGGAACCATTAAAATTGAAAATAAAGTTGTCCCCAGAAATGTAATAGAGGAGAAACCTTCCAATGAGGTCAAGAGTTCTGGTGACCTGAGGATCCCCAAGGAATTCCTAACCACTTAACAACCACCCTAAACCATTTTTACTGCTACAGGCTGACCGCTGTGTGCAGGATCAAGGAACAAATATATATATATATTTACCTGTTCCCGCACTTCTGGTAGCGGGCGCAAATGCGCGCCGCCGGAAGCTTGCTCCCCTTGTGATTATTCACAGCGGGAGTTGATGGCTGGGTACCGCGGGCTTGATGTCTGCTGACACCCACCGATCATGCGGTACACAGGCAGAACAATAGTCTGCCCATGTAAATAAGGTGCATTGCCATTCTGTCAGGAGGGAAGGCATGAATCCTGTGTTCCTGTAAAGCAGGGACATGGATCCATGTCTTCCTCTAGTAAAAGCACCTCCCCCACAGTAAGAAAACACCATTTAGGCACACAGTTAACCCTTTGGTTGCCCCTGATGTTAACCCCTTCCCAGCCAGTGTCATTAATGCAGTGACAGTGCATATTTTTTAGCACTGATCACTGTATTAGTGTCATTGGTCCCCAAAAAGTGTCAAAAGTTTCAGTTAATGTCCGATTGTCCACCACAATATCGCAATCCCGCTATAAGTCACCGATCGCCGGCATTACTAGTAAAAAACAAAAATATCCCAGTTTGTAGACGCTATAACTTTTGCTCAATATACAATTATTGGGATTTTTTTTGCTAAAAATATCAGAATACATATTGGTCTAAATTTATGAAAAAAAACGTTTTTTTTACATTTTTTAATTGGATATGTTTTATAGCAGAAAGTAAAAAAATCTTTTTTTTTTCAAAATTGTCAGTCTGTTTTTGTTTATAGCATAAAAAATAAAAACCGCAAAGGTGACCAATTACCCCCCAAAGAAAGCTCTATTTGTGGGAAAAAAGGACATACATTTTATTTGGGTACAGTGTCATACGACCGCGCATTTGTCAGTTAAAATAACGCAGTGGCCTGGGGTGAATCTTCCGGAGGTCAAGTGGTTAATTTGCAGGGATTTCTTCTCACTTCTTGTTTGGTTATGGGACAGGAAGTGAAAGGAAATCTCTGCAATTGTACATGGATGATGGGAAAAAAAAAACTGACAGGGGTTATAACCCTCCCTTGCTCTATCTAAAATGAAAAAAAAAGTTGTGCCTATAGTTCTACTTTAAGTTTAATTTTTAGCTGTTGGCCCAAAAATAGGTTTTGCACAGAAACATCTATCATTTATGGATGTCTTATGGATGTCATACAAAAATAGGATTATAAGATTCTCATAAAGAGACCATATAAAGTCATCAGTAACACGGTTCTTATTGTCTCAATCATGGAGCTGTTGTAGCTAATTTGAATCTTTCACTTAGGAATAGTAATGACAGGGTGAGGACAGAAGCCCAGTTTCTTCATCTCTAGTTTGTGTTGATGGTAGTGTTGCAATATATTGAAGATTGTTTTTTCTGGTGGACTTTGACAATCAGCCAAGCAGAAAGCTTAGTCACTTGAATCCATTCCCAGCCCCGTTATTGAAGTGGACTGAGCTCATGCCAGATGGCTTCTCTAATTGAAACTGTGCTACAAGTGATAGTGGCCCCACGTCTCCGAAAAATGTTCCATCAACAGGTCACACCTCTGATTTTATTGGCTGTGGTCTGTGGGTTCTCCTCTCCAAACCTCTGTGTCCTAAAATACAAAAATATGGCCGTCCCTTACTGATTTACTGACAGTAAGTCTGACATTTTTTATAACTTAAAGTGGATGTAAACCTTCATATATACCCAGTAAAGTGAACAGCCTCAGATAATACAGAGAGATGGAACTCATCCTCCTACATAAGTTTAACATGTATATCTGTTGTCTTCAGCTTTATATATTCTTTAGAAAGTGCACATCGTGTTAGAATTTTTTCTTCCTGTTCCAGCAGTGGGAGAGGAGTCCGGCCATCCACTGTGTCAGAGCTGATTGGAGGAAAGGCACCCCCCCCCCCCTACATAGACAGATTAATGAGGAAACATGCAGAGCTGTGTTGTGAATAGACAAACTCTCTGCTAATCTATCTCTATGCACTCTCCCCAAATTTCCAGCTGCTTTTTACTAACGTCTGAGAACTTGTTAGAGGTTATCATGCTGATAACAGAGGAACAGAGCAGCAGAAAGACATGGGACTTAGGGCTCATCCAGGGAATTCAGCAAATATCACTCAAAGTATGGGCAACTTTTCATTAAGCCTTATGCCCCGTACACACGGTTGGATTTTCCGAAAGGAAATGTTCGATGGGAGCTTGTTGTCGGAAATTCCAACCGTGTGTAGGCTCCATCGGAATTTCCATCACACAAAATTTGCGATCTGGATCTCAAATTTTCCGACAACAAAATCCGTTGTCGTAAATTCCGATTGTGTGCACACAATTCCGACACACAAAGTTCCACGCATGCTCGGAATCAAGCAGAAGAGCCGCACTGGCTATTGAAATTCCTTTTTCTCGGCTCTTCGTATGTGTTGTACGTCACCGCGTTCTTCACGTTTGGAATTTCCGACAAGATTTGTGTGACTGTGTGTGTGCAAGACAAGTTTGAGCCAACATCCGTCGGAAAAAAAAACCATGGATTTTGTTGTTGGAATGTCCAATCATGTGTACGCGGCATTAGGCCCCTTTGATACTGGAGGTCTTTTTCAGGGACTTTAGCGCTAAAAATAGCGCCCGTAAAGCGCCTGAAAAATGCCTCATCTGCAATCCCAGTGTGAAAGCCCTCGGGCGCTGGCAGGACATCAAAAAAAGTCCTGCAAGCAGCTTCTTTGAGGCACTTTAAGAGTGGTGTATACACTGCTCCTAAAGAGCCCCTGCCCATTGAAATCAATGGGCAGCACCGCTGAAGCGCCTGCAAAGCGCCTCGGCAATGGTGCATTGTGGGGGCTTTTAACCCTTTATTTGGCCGCTAGCGGGGGTTAAAAGTGCCCCTCTAGCGGCCGAAAAAACACTCCTCCTCCTCTAAAACAACAGTAAAGCGCCGTAAAAACTAGTGTCGCTTTACCGCCGACGCCCCACGCTGTAGTGTGAAAGGGCTCTTAGTTCACATTATGAACAGCAAGTGAATTGCACAGGGCCTGCACCGCATTCCTGTTCAATTCACGCGTTTCATTGTGGTGAAATTTGAGCCCAGTCATTTTAAATGGGCTGAAATCGCACCGCATCTCAACAAAATTGTGCATGCACAAATTTTGGAGCAGTGCTGCAACCGGATCGCATGGTCCATATATGATGCGATCCGGTGCAGCCAAACACACTGTGTTTGCGACCAATGTTTGGGGTGTACTGCGGTGGATTGCAATGACATCCACTGCAGATCGCAAGATTTAAATGCGGTGCGGGAAACACGCACAAAACACGATTTGCAGGTTTCCCAAGGCACATTCTAGTGTGAACCTAGGCTTAGGCCGGGTTCACATTGGTACGACACGACAGTTGTACCACTTTGGATCTGACTTTGCCCTGCGACTTGAAGTCTGACATACGTTCGGCTTCAATGAACAGGGATCCCACTTTGATCCCCGACAATACCAGGCATTGTGTCTGGTATGAATCTTTAGGGGAAACTCCACGCCAAATTTAAAAAAAGAACGGCATGGGTTCCCTCTCCAGGAGCATACCAGGCCCTTCGGTCTGGTATGGATTTTAAGGGGAACCCCCCATGCCGAAAAATCTGCACGTGGCCCCCCAAAATCCATACCAGGCCCTTATCCTAGCACACAGCCTGGCAGGTCAGGAAAGGGGGTGGGGATGAGCGAGCGCCCCCCCTCCTGAACCGTACCAGGCCGCCCGTGCCATTTTTTTGGCAAGGGGGGTTCCCCTTCAAATCCATGGCAGACCAAAGGGCCTGGCATGCTCTTGGAGGGGGGACCCATGCCGTTTTTTCTTTTATTTTAATTTGGCGTGGAGTTCCCCTTCAAGATCATCAGAGCACAAGTCACATTCCAAAGTCGGATCAGTTAGGACGGCGATCTGACTTCGATCCGACTTCTGTGATATTCAATGGGCTGAAGTAGCATCAAAAGTCTGACCAAAGTAGTGCAGGGAGCATTTTCAAAGTCGAACCAACTTATTCACACTGGTTAAGACAGCTCCCATAGGGAAACATTTTTTTGCTTTTCACACATCATGCGACATGAGCTCCCAATGTTGGATCGTTTGTCGTACCATTTGTAATTTGTAATAAAAACATCTTTGCCATTTTTAAGCTTCCCTTCAACCACTTTGCATATTATTTTATATATACTGTGATTCTGTACTTGCCAAATATGCTGCAGAAATCTCCCTCCACTGAGTCTGGCTGCATATCATTTTAACTGTGGGCAGTTGAAGCTGCTCCCTGTTCACTTCCTGGATTTACACACAGAGGCACACCTCCACCCCTGCAGCTTTCATTGGCCCTCTTATGACTCATCCCCCCCCCCCCTCCCTCCCTGGAAACTCTCACAAGAGTGAGAGAGAGAGCTGTGCATGTCATAAGCCTAGGCTTTTTACCATACAAGAAACAGGAAGTGGGCTGTATAAGGGATTTACTGGCAGAAGAAAAAATGTTTTACTATCCAAAGTTAAAACAACAAGGGCAGAAGATTTAATAGATGGAAAGATGAAAAAATGACTAAAGTTCCGCTTTAAAGTGGATGTAAACCCTCACATACACCCAGTGAAGTGAACAACCTCAGATGATTCATGAGAGGAAACAAATCCTCCGACATATGTTTTACTTGTTTATCTGCAGCCCTCTCTTCTTTACACCCCTTCAGAAGAGCAGAAAAATGTTAAAATCCTTCTTCATCTGTCAGGAGCACAGGGGAAGTGATGGAGAGAACGCAGTAACAGTGTGTGACCAGAACAGGGATTTGTGTGTTTACACACACACTTCCATGTTCTGTCCCTCGTGCTCGCGATTGCTCATGGTCAGCGGTCATTCCGACCGTTGGCCACGAGCATCGCCACTCCCGCTGTGCAGCGGGCACATGCACGTGCCTCCAGCGGTGCGCGGGCACCTGCTATCCCAATCCCGCGAGCCGACGTATAACTACGACGGTTCGCGGGATCGTGCCGACCTGCCGCAGTAAAATGACGGCGGCTGGTCGGCAAGCAGTTAAAGTATTAACGTTGGTGTAAATCATTTTGTTGCCGGGCAGGTAGCTTCTACGTCTCAGAGGATCTCTACTGACTCCATGGCTTGTAAAGTAGTGTAAAAACCTGGAAATTGAAGTGGCACACCACTGCTAAGAGGTCTAGATACAACTTTCTTCTAATATGAGTCAGGGGGACAATCCAAAAAGTAGCCAACGTGTTTCGAGGGTCCAAGTGTGCCCCTGGTTAGTACTTCTGGAAGGCAGAAGTGCTAACCACTAAGCCACTGTGCTGCCTTTACAAGTCAATGCTTTCGCATTTGTGCTCCATACAGCCCTGTTAAAATTGACATGATTTTCTTTCTTTCAGCAAGACCCTTTATAAAAAAAATATTTTTTATCTAAACATAAAAAGAGAAAAGAAATTGACAAGAACAGAAAAAAGTAAGATGGTGTAAAAGAGGACCTCAAGGGTCACACCAGAGGGCTAAATATTGCGCCCACCATTTGTATGGGCCAATATTGAGTAGGGATGAGCTTTGGCATGTTCAGATCCGAGTCCGAACCCAGGTGAATGAGCCTGCCATGAAGCTGTCACTGTACTGGGCCAATCATCTGCGGCTGAGGCATTGTTTGCCCAGTCGCAGCACATATACACGCCCCTTTTACACGTGCGACTGGGGGGCAGGGAATGTCGCAGTTGCTTATGATTAGACCAGTAGAATGGCAGTTTCCTGGAGGGCTCACTCACATGGGTTCGGACTGGGATCTGAACATGCCCAAGCTCATGCATGAATGGTGAGAAGGGTGAGTCCTAGCCGTCCACCACAAGACTGTCAAAGTTTGCATATAAAGCACCCCTTGGGTTTTGGCCCCTATAACCACTTTACTTGGTATATGACATTCACCTAAGTGTATGCTTTTCATGACAAACCTAAATTCAAGTTTACTTTAAACCCAGTTCACTTTAAAACAGCTATCCAAAAAATTAACAAAAACATTTGACTAGCTGATATAGATAATAGCACTGGTTTGATAGCAGTAATCAGCACCTTAATGGACACATTGACCACTTCCTACCCACGCTATAGCTGAAAGATGGCTACAGCGCAGGCTTACTTTGCCGGGGGGGGGGGGGGGGCGTACACGGACGTCCTCCAATGATCGCGCTGCCCGCGCACGGCAGTGATCACAGATCGGGGTAGAGAGCCCTTTACCACATGATCACCTGTCATCCAATAAGACAGCTGATCACAGAATGTAAACAGAAGCCGGTTATCAGCTTTTCTTTCCTCACGCTGACAGCGTAGGGAGAGAAGAAGAAAGCCGATAGCCGGCCTCTGTTAAAGGGACATCGGTACTGATAATTAGTGCAGTCCCAATAGCGCCCACCAGTTCTCCCAATCAGTGCCCACCAGTGCTGCTAATCAGTGCCCACCAGTGCTGCCAATCAGTGCCCACCAGTGCTGCCAATCAGTGCCCATCGGTGCCACCTATCAGTGCCCATCAGTGCCATCTATCAGTGCTGCCAATCAGTGCCTCCTCATCAGTGCCAGCTCATCAGTGGCGCCTGATCAGTGCCCATCAGTGCAGCCTCATAAGCACACATCAGTAAAGGAGAAAAATTACCGGCAAAATTTTATAACAAATTTTATGAAAAATGCTTTTTTTTTTCAAAATTGTTGGTCTTTTTTTGTTTGTTTAGTAAAAAATAAAAAACCCAGTGGTGATTAAATACCACCAAAAGAAAGTGCTATTTGTGTGAAAAAAATGATAAAAATTCCATGTGGGTACAGTGTTGCATGACTGTGCAATTGTCATTCAAAATGTGGCAACGCTAAAAGCTGAAAATTAGCCTGGGCAGGAAGGGGTAAAAGTGCCCATTGGGCAAGTGGTTAACCACTTAAGGACCGCCTCACGCCGATGTACGTCGGCAAGCCGGCACGGGCAGGCAAAATCACGTACATACACGTGATTTGCCTCCCGCAGGTGGGGGGTCCGATCGCACCCCCGCCCGGTGCCCGAGACGGTCCTGTTTTGTCCCCCGGCGATCGGAGGTGAGGGGGAGGCCATCCGTTCGTGGCCCCCCCTCGCGATCGCCGGCGGCCAATGGGAACATTCCTTTGCTGCTGTATGCTAAACAGCAGCAAAGGAAATGATGTCATCTCTCCTCGGCTCGGTATTTTCCGTTCCGGCGCCGAGGAGAGAAGACTGAAATGTGAGTGCACCAAACACACACACACACACAGCCCCCTGTAGGTCTAGGGTACCCCCCTAACTCCCCCTAATAAAGTTTTAACCCCTTGATCACCCCCCATCACTAGTGTCGCTAAGCGATCATTTTTCTGATCGCTGTATTAGTGTCACTGGTGACGCTAGTTAGGGACGTAAATATTTAGGTTCGCCGTCAGCGTTTTATAGCGACAGGGACCCCCATATACTACCTAATAAAGGTTTTAACCCCTTGATTGCCCCCTAGTTAACCCTTTCACCACTGATCACCGTATAAGTGTTACGGGTGACGCTGGTTAGTTCGTTTATTTTTTATAGTGTCAGGGCACCCGCCGTTTATTACCGAATAAAGGTTTAGCCCCCTGATCGCCCGGCGGTCATATGCGTCGCCCCAGGCAGCGTCAGGTTAGCGCCAGTACCGCTAACACCCACGCACGCAGCATACGCCTCCCTTAGTGGTATAGTATCTGTACGGATCAATATCTGATCCGATCAGATCTATACTAGCGTCCCCAGCAGTTTAGGGTTCCCAAAAACGCAGTGTTAGGGGGATCAGCCCAGATACCTGCTAGCACCTGCGTTTTGCCCCTCCGCCCGACCCGGCCCAGCCCACCCAAGTGCAGTATCGATCGATCACTGTCACTTACAAAACACTGAACGCATAACTGCAGCGTTCGCAGAGTCAGGCCTGATCCCTGCGATCGCTAACAGTTTTTTTGGTAGCATTTTGGTGAACTGGCAAGCACCAGCCCCAAGCAGCGTCAGGTTAGCGCCAGTACCGCTAACACACACGCACGCAGCATACGCCTCCCTTAGTGGTATAGTATCTGAACGGATCAATATCTGATCCGATCAGATCTATACTGGCGTCCCCAGCAGTTTAGGGTTCCCAAAAACGCAGTGTTAGTGGGATCAGCCCAGATACCTGCTAGCACCTGCGTTTTGCCCCTCCGCCCGGCCCAGCCCACCCAAGTGCAGTATCGATCGATCACTGTCACTTACAAAACACTAAACGCATAACTGCAGCGTTCGCAGAGTCAGGCCTGATCCCTGCGATCGCTAACAGTTTTTTTGGTAGCTTTTTATTGAACTGGCAAGCACCAGCGGCCTAGTACACCCCGGTCGTAGTCAAACCCAAAAAGACAAACACAGGCCCGTCGTGCCCATAATGCCCTTCCTGCTGCATTCGCCAATCCTAATTGGGAACCCACCACTTCTGCAGCGCCCGTACTTCCCCCATTCACATCCCCAACCAAATGCAGTCGGCTGCATGAGAGGCATTTTCTTTATGTCCTCCCGAGTACCCCTACCCAGCGAACCCCCCCAAAAAAGATGTTGTGTCTGCAGCAAGCGCGGATATAGGCGTGACACCCGCTATTATTGTCCCTCCTGTCCTGACAATCCTGGTCTTTGCATTGGTGAATGTTTTGAACGCTGCCATTCACTAGTTGAGTATTAGCATAGGGTACAGCATTGCACAGACTAGGGCACACTTTCACAGGGTCTCCCAAGATGCCATCGCATTTTGAGAGACCCGAACCTGGAACCGGTTACAGTTATAAAAGTTAGTTACAAAAAAAGTGTAAAAAATAAATAAAAAAATAAAAAAAATAAATAAAAAAAAATAGTTGTTGTTTTATTGTTCTCTCTCTCTCTCTATTCTCTCTCTCTTCTGTTCGGCTCTTTTTTTACTGTATTCTATTCTGCAATGTTTTATTGTTATTATGTTTTATCATGTTTGCTTGTCAGGTATGCATTTTTTTATACTTTACCGTTTATACTGTGCTTTAATGTTAACCATTTTTTTGTCTTCAGGTACGCCATTCACGACTTTGAGTGGTTATACCAGAATGATGCCTGCAGGTTTAGGTATCATCTTGGTATCATTCTTTTCAGCCAGCGGTCGGCTTTCATGTAAAAGCAATCCTAGCGGCTAATTAGCCTCTAGACTGCTTTTACAAGCCGTGGGAAGGAATGCCCCCCCCCACCGTCTTCCGTGTTTTTCTCTGTCTCAACAGGGAACCTGAGAATGCAGCCGGTGATTCAGCCAGCTGACCATAGAGCTGATCAGAGACCAGAGTGGCTCCAAACATCTCTATGGCCTAAGAAACCGGAAGCTACGAGCATTTTATGACTTAGACTTCGCCGGATGTAAATAGCGCCATTGGGAAATTGGGGAAGCATTTTATCACACCGATCTTGGTGTGGTCAGATGCTTTGAGGGCAGAGGAGAGATCTAGGGTCTAATACCCCAATTTTTTCAAAAAAAGAGTACCTGTCACTACCTATTGCTATCATAGGGGATATTTACATTCCCCGAGATAACAAAAAAATGATTAAAAAAAAAATGAAAGGAACAGTTTAAAAATAAGATAAAAAAGCAAAAAAATAATAAAGAAAAAAAAAAAAAAAAAAGCACCCCTGTCGCCCCCTGCTCTCGCGCTAAGGCGAACGCAAGCGGCGGTCTGTCGTCAAACGTAAACAGCAATTGCACCATGCATGTGAGGTATCACCGCGAAGGTCAGATCGAGGGCAGTAATTTTTGCAGTAGACCTCCTCTGTAAATCTAAAGTGGTAACCTGTAAAGGCTTTTAAAGGCTTTTAAAAATGTATTTATTTGTTGCCACTGCACGTTTGTGCGCAATTGTAAAGCATGTCATGTTTGGTATCCATGTACTCGGCCTAAGATCATCTTTTTTTATTTCATCAAACATTTGGGCAATATAGTGTGTTTTAGTGCATTAAAATTTAAAAAAGTGTGTTTTTTCCACAAAAAATGCGTTTGAAAAATCGCTGCGCAAATACTGTGTGAAAAAAAAAATGAAACACCCACCATTTTAATCTGTAGGGCATTTGCTTTAAAAAAAATATATAATGTTTGGGGGTTCAAAGTAATTTTCTTGCAAAAAAAATAACATTTTCATGTAAACAATAAGTGTCAGAAAGGGCTTTGTCTTCAAGTGGTTAGAAGAGTGGGTGATGTGTGACATAAGCTTCTAAATGTTGTGCATAAAATGCTAGGACAGTTCAAAACCCCCCCAAATGACCCCATTTTGGAAAGTAGACACCCCAAGCTATTTGCTGAGAGGCATGTCGAGTCCATGGAATATTTTATATTGCGACACAAGTTGCGGGAAAGAGACAAATTTTTTTATTTTTTTTTTGCACAAAGTTGTCACTAAATGATATATTGCTCAAACATGCCATGGGAATATGTGAAATTACACCCCAAAATACATTCTGCTGCTTCTCCTGAGTACGGGGATACCACATGTGTGAGACTTTTTGGGAGCCTAGCTGCATACGGGACCCCAAAAACCAAGCACCGCCTTCAGGCTTTCTAAGGGCGTGAATTTTTGATTTCACTCTTCACTGCCTATCACAGTTTCAGAGGCCATGGAATGCCCAGGTGGCACAAAACCCCCCCAAATGACCCCATTTTGGAAAGTAGACACCCAAAGCTATTTGCTGAGAGGTATAGTGAGTATTTTGCAGACCTCACTTTTTGTCACAAAGTTTTGATAATTGAAAAAAGAACAAAAAATGTTTTTTCTTGTTTTTCTTCATTTTCAAAAACAAATGAGAGCTGCAAAATACTCACCATGCCTCTCAGCAAATAGCTTGGGGTGTCTACTTTCCAAAATGGGGTCATTTGGGGAGTTTTGTGCCACCTGAGCATTCCATGGCCTCCGAAACTGTGATAGGCAGTGAAGAGTGAAATCAAAAATTTACACCCTTAGAAATCCTAAAGGCGTTGATTGGTTTTCGGGGCCCCGTACGCGGCTAGGCTCCCAAAAAGTCCCACACATGTGGTATCCCCATACTCAGGAGAAGCAGCTGAATGTATTTTGGGGTGCAATTCCACATAGGCCCATGGCGTGTGTGAGCAATATATCATTTAGTGACAACTTTTTGTAAATATTTTTTTTTTTTTGTCATTATTCAATCACTTGGAACAAAAAAAATAAATATTCAATGGGTGCAACATGCCTCTCAGCAATTTCCTTGGGGTGTTTACTTTCCAAAATGGGGTCATTTGGGGGGGTTTTGTACTGCCCTGCCATTTTAACACCTCAAGAAATGACATAGGCAGTCATAAACTAAAAGCTGTGTAAATTACAGAAAATGTACCCTAGTTTGTAGACGCTATAACTTTTGCGCAAACCAATAAATATACGCTTATTGACATTTTTTTTACCAAAGACATGTGGCCGAATACATTTTGGCCTAAATGTATGACTAAAATTGAGTTTATTGGATTTTTTTTATAACAAAAAGTAGAAAATATCATTTTTTTTCAAAATTTTCGGTCTTTTTCCGTTTATAGCGCAAAAAATAAAAACCGCAGAGGTGATCAAATACCATCAAAAGAAAGCTCTATTTGTGGGAAGAAAAGGACGCAAATTTCGTTTGGGTACAGCATTGCATGACTGCGCAATTAGCAGTTAAAGCGACGCAGTGCCAAATTGGAAAAAGACCTCTGGTCCTTAGGCAGCATAATGGTCCGGGGCTCAAGTGGTTAAAGAGAACATTTTGTAGCCTGGTACACAAGGAAGGTACCATTGGCTGAAGAGAACAATGTACTTCTATAAGGAAAGGGATGGTCGGTAAAACAGCCTACGCATTTCGGACGTTAGTCCTTAGTCATGTCCAAAATGAGCAGGCTGTTTTACAGCTCTATACATGTATTTAATAAAGGAATACTATTCTGCATGTCATCCTGAGTGCCGATCATCCCTTTCCTCTTTCTGGTACGTTGGAGGTGTCAGCAGCCTCAAGGTCTGAGCACCGGGCGGAGCTTTTATGTGGGAAGGTTGCAGCACCTATACACTTGTTTTCCAAAAATGTACTTCTCTCTCCCTCTACAAAAATGTTCCATCCAAGACACCAGTTTGTGAAGTTTACATACGATAGCACCAAGAATTTGAAGAACACCTCCCGAAATCTGCCAAAAACAAATTGTATGAATTCCCCAGCCGAGGGTTGTAAACACTGGATACTGGATTCTATGTAAGAACAGCCCTGGATAATTATTACATTGACCATGGTCATTTTCTGCCATGGCTTTGTTTATGTTGAGAATTTTCAGCGTATATAATTGTGTAATATGCCGCTAAACACACAGAGGGGATTCTGGAAATAGACATTCCGTGAAGCCAGGCTACTCTGGAATAAAGGTGAATTGTGTGGATCTGCTCTGTCCTAATGACATCCAGACCCAACTGATGTCTTTCATAGAGACAAGTTTGGTAATGAGGAATAATGAAGATCATGAATTTCCAAGAAGGACTAATTAGATTGTGTAATTACATTGTATCAGTTCAGTCTGACTCATTGATATGGGGTAAACAGACCTGTGAATGCCCACACAAAGCTGAATATACACTAATAGAATTTCATTCTAAATGTTTCATTTTAAAGAAGTATAGCCAAAGCTCATTTGGCTGTACTTCTCCTGTGGATCACAGCAGTGCAGTTTGTTCTGCAGCCCTAAAACCCATTTTCAGCAGACAGTGAGCTAAAGCCTGCTGTTGGCTGATGTCATAGAGCCAGGCCAGGCTCTGAAATGATCACAACCATATGGTCGGGATCCACCCAAATGCCTAGACCGGCATCTGGCTTAGCCTCTCAGCAAACCACTGAGAGCCTGAGCCAGCTACTCCAGTGAGCGCTGGAGGGCAGAGAAGGCTTCCAGTGACTGATAGTCACAAGCTCACTGCAGGCTGAAGACCAAGAACTGAGTGAATCAGTGGTTTTTGATCGCTTGATTCTCGGTTTAGAGGCAACAGAGCACAGATGCAGCTGGGATTGGTGCTGCAGCCATTTAGGTGAGAATGACTGTGTGTTTTTTTAAAGCTATGCTTTTAATGCCCCGTACACACGGTCGGATTTTCCGATGGAAAATGTCCGATCGGAGCGTGTTGTCGGAAATTCCGACCGTGTGTGGGCTCCATCGGACATTTTCCATCGGATTTTCCGACACACAAAGTTTGAGAGCAGGATATAAAATTTTCCGACAACAAAATCAGTTGTCGGAAATTTCGATCGTGTGTACACAAATCTGACGGACAAAGTGCCAGGCATGCTCAGAATAAATAAAGAGATGAAAGCTATTGGCCACTGCCCCGTTTATAGTCCCGACGTACGTGTTTTACGTCACCGCGTTTAGAACGATCGGATTTTCCGACAACTTTGTGTGACCGTGTGTATGCAAGACAAGTTTGAGCCAACATCCGTCGGAAAAAATCCTAGGATTTTGTTGTCGGAATGTCCGAACAAAGTCCGACCGTGTGTACGCCCTATAAGAATGTTCCTTTAATTTTCTAATTGTTATTGGGGTCAAAACGACCTACGTTTTCTAATACAGCGAAAAGGAGCCAGATGAAAAAAAATATTCCAGAATAAACAGATTTCTAACAGCGTATGTGTCTTTGTTTGGGAAATTCTGTTCATTAAATATTTGAATGTTAAGTTGGAGTACTTGCAAACAACATTTGCCCAGTCATCGATTGTGCAATGAATTTTCATATGAATGTTCGTATGAATATTTGTAAAGATGTTCGTTTAACCAGCATCCAGCCCACGTTAGATCAGCACTGGCAGCCAATTACTGCCAGCACTGACAGTGTGTTCTGGTGGGGGGCCAGTCAACACAAAGGCACATCAGGGGAGATTGCCACACTAAAATCACTTGTGTTAGTATGGTGATCTCTCAAATGCACTCCGCTAACTAAAATGTAAAAGGGTAGCCATACACATGGGAGTAATCAGCCTTTATTGCTCAGGTCTGGTGATTCTAATTATGATTATTATACAGGATTTATATAGCGCCAACGGTTTGCACAGAGCTTTACAAAATTAAGGCAGACACTATAGTTGTAATACAATTTGGTACAAGAAGAATCAGAGGGCGAGGATCTTGCGAGGACCGACGAGAGAGGTTTGGTCGATATTTTGAGACCAGGTTAGTGATGTAGCTCGGGGAATAGTTGTGGATGGCTTTGTAAGTTGTTGTTAGGACTTTGAATTTTTTTTGTTGGGTGAACGGAAGCAAGTGGAGATACTGGCAGAGAATGGTGACAGATACTTTTGTTTCGATTGGAAATTGACCATCCTAATGGACATCCCCTTTCTGGGAAAACAATCTGGATGTTAGAATATGCTCTTGATCACTACTGTTCCCTCTGCATTGATCAGATCCGACTTCTGGATAGGCTCTCAGCCTAGTAGCCAGACGCCCCCGTGATAGGCCTTAAGTTTCTGGCCTAGCAGCCTGGGGCAATACGAAACAGGTCCACCCAGACAGCCGTCCAGGTGGCACAGAAGCCCGATCACCTGACTCCACCCAAATAGGTTCTCCCAGCAGACCAAGGGACTCAAGAAAATCCCTGCCCATTGGTTGAGACACCCCATTCATTCCTAATCTGTCCTTGCAATGCCTTTGTCTTGACACCCAGCCATCTAGTGACAAAAGAGAGAAGTATAGCATCTCCAGAATTAGGGCTAAATCAATTGACCTCCTAACAATTGGCCAAGGCAACTATAACTTGGAAAATAAATTTAATAGGTGAAACCCTTACAATGGCCATACATGGAGCCAATGTCGGCTGGTTGCTGATGAACCTGCTGAAATTCTCTTTGTGGTTGGCTCTGTCTGAAAAAGCATAAAAACACAAAATGCATCAAAAAACGCATGTACGAAAAGCACAGCAAAAAACACTGCAGAAATGCTCAAAAGCAACATGCACAGGTACGAATGGAGCCTAATCACACATAAAAGCACCGCAATTGTGTTACTAGACTCATTGGAATGCATTAACTTTTCTTGCATATGTGTTGTACTGTGTACAACTGTGGTTAAAAATGCACCTAACTGTGTCTGGTGTAAACCAGCCCTTACAGTGTGTTTTTCATTAATCCAACTGTGTAGGCTCTATACCAGTGGTCTCCAAACTACAGCTCGAGGGCCGGATGCGGTCTTTTGCTTGCCTTTATCCAGCCCTTGGGGCACCTTTTCCTAATGTACGACATTATTCTTCCCACTGACACCAACAACGGGGTTTCTTCCTCAAGCATCACCCCAGCTTCACTGCTGGGTCCCTGGCTTGGCACCCACAGATACTCCTCAAACTTCACCCTTGCTGACACGTTAGGTCCCTGGCTTGGCACTCCACAAGCGTCACCTCTGCTGTCCCACTGGGTCCCTGACTTGGCACTTGTCAGGTCCCGCCTCTTGATTGGATAGTTTGATTATTGTTACTGACATCAACCATGAGGCACTATTCCCCCCACTGACACCAACGATGGGCCACTATTCCTTTCACTGACACCAAGGATGGGGGCACTATTCCTCCCACTGACACCAATGATGGGCCGCTATTCCTTTCACTGACACCAATGACGGGGGCACTATTTCTCCCACTGACAGCTAAGAAGGGGCACTCTTCTTGCACTGACACCAACGATGGGCCACTATTCTTTCCACTGACACCAACAATGCGGGCACTATTCCTCCCACTGACACCAATGATTGGGCACTATTCCTCCCACTGACACCTAAGATGGGGCACTATTCCTCCCACTGACACCTAAGATGGGGCACTATTTTTGCACTGATACCAATGATGGGGCACTATTTCTCCCACTGACACCGAAGATGGGGCACTATTCTTGCACTGACACCAACAATGAGAAACTATTTCTTCCACTGACCCCCCCAATGCCAAAGATGCATAACTCCCCATGGCCACAGTCCGACCCCCTAAGGCTCCATGCACACTGGACGTTAAAATAACATTATAAAAACGCCAGCTTTGTAGTCAGTCTTTCAACGTTTTTAATATTTTTGCAATTGTGTTTATTAGCGCTTTTTTGCTTTTTTCCGCGTTAGTGTTCTTTTTTTTATTTTTAAGAATTTATTTATGTATTTTTTTTTTTCAATGGATCAAAAAACGCTGGTGAGCCACGTTTTTGAGCACTTATCAGCGTTTATGCGCGTTTAACCTCTTTTTTGTGGTCAGAAAAACAGCTCCTGAACGCGATTTTAGGGCGTTCAGACAACAGCCCATTAACTCCACTGCTGATAAACATCCAAAAATGTCCATGTGTGCATGGACACATAGGATAACATAGAGAGGAGTTTATGGGATGTTAAAAAAAAACACCCAAGCTCCCAATAACGTCCGTTTACAAGCTTTAGTGTGCATGCAGCCTAATGCCGCTTACACACGAGCGGGCTTTCCGGCATACTTGGTCCGGCGTACCGGAGTCTGACGGACAATTCGATCATGTGTGGGCTCCAGCTGACTTTTTTTTTCTCAAAAGTTTGACGGACTTAGATTTGAAACATGTCCGGTCGAAAAGTCCGCTCGTCTGTATGCTAGTTCGACGGACAAAAAGCCACGCTAGGGCAGCTATTGGCTATTGGCTATGAACTTCCTTGTTTTAGTCCAGTCGTACGTTATCACATACGAATCCGTCTGACTTTGGTTGATTGTGTGTAGGCAAGTCCGTTCATTCGGAAAGTCAGTCGAAAAGTACGCCAGACAAAGTCTGCCGTAAAGTCTGCTAGTGTGTACGCGGCATAAGGCTACTTTCACACTGAGGCGCTTTACAGATGCTACTAGCACTAAAAATAGCACCTGCATAGCGCCTGTAAAGAGCCTCTCCTGTCTCTCCAGTGTGGGAGCCCGAGTGCTTTCACACTGCAGCGGTGCGCTTGCAGGACAGTAAAAAAAAGTCCTTCGAGCAGCATCTTTGCAGCGCTGTAGGAGCGGTGTATACACCACTCCTAAAGCGCCCCCTCCCCATTGGGGCAGCACCGCCAAACTGGTTTTAACCCTTTTTCGAAATGTAAGATAAGAAGATTTCGCGCAATATTAGATAAAATAAAGTGAATGAGCAAACGTATATAATAACTGTGTCTCATAAATGTGCAAATCACATAGTAAAGTGAATTGTGACAATGGAGATGTTGGTGATAAGCTAGTGGCTGCTAAGGGATGCGGATCTCAATAGTGTAGCATCTAGCTAAGAACATTATCCATAGACAGTAAATGTAACATAAATGTGCAAATCGCATACAAAGTGAACAGTGTCAATGGTGCTATTAGTAGTGAGCTAGTTACTGCCAGGGATGTTGATCACTATGCCTGACGTCTAGCTAGGTGTATTAGCCATAAATAGTCGAGTGGAAAAAAAAAAATAAAAAAAAAAAAAAAAAAATCACAAAAAGATCATGAAGAAAAATACACATAAAATTGAATCTAAAAATAAATATAGAAGGTATAAAATAGCATGTGCAATTCTACAATATTGGTGTAAGTGTATTAAAACTATCACACTTAAGACATCATTCAGTGTTCATAAAGTGTGCAAAAATGGATGTCAAATCAAAAGCACTCTATAGGGCATGAGTGATGCTGCTGGGAGTTGATGGGTTAATTAGGAGAGTCTATGAATGGATGCCGCTTCCCTGTTCAATAGGAGGTGTATGAGGTAGATGGAGTAAAGATCCTATTAAAGTCAGAAGAGGGGTGATGGCGCTGTTCCACTGGAGGTGTCTTAAGTGTAAAAATGTGTATCAATTCACGCGATGGGGACTATTTTCATTTCATATGGATGTGCTGGCGGGGAGTAGCTGGAGATAGCCCGGACACCGTGGACGGAGATTCGATTAGGAGCCATCACTGAGGACCGGTGCTGCAGGATACAGCTGACAGGCCTGTTACCCCTGCAGGGGTGTTTTCCTTTGGTGAGTGAGGGCACATTGGGGGGCTGTTTAGAAGATTGGAAGATTTCTTGTCACTAAGAGCACTGCTGGAAGAATTGAAAAGACTCATTATTTGCATTTTATGAGGAACTTTTTCACTTATAGATTTTATATATTTATTACACATTTGGTTCTGGGATTTTTTGTGGACTATTAACTTCATGATTTTTATTTTTTGTTTTTAATTTTTTATTTTTATTTATATTTCGTATGTGCATTTAATTCATGAGGATTTTATTCATGTAACACTGGTGTTCCTGATGTTTAGTAATATTTTTTGTTTTTTAGTTTTTTCAAGTTATTTTGGGGTATACACAATTTTTTGGATTTCACCTATCCCTTAACACACATTGCACTGTGTTTGGATGCAGGTGTCACTTATATTTCACGAGCTTTTGCACATTGTTTCTCGATTTACATATTGTATGGTTTTGTTTATTGTTCTATTTGATACACATTTTTACACTTAAGACACCTCCAGTGGAACAGCGCCATCACCCCTCTTCTGACTTTAACTTTCTAGAATTCCACTTTGGTGTGATTCTGTGTTGGGGGGCTGCAGTTCCTTTATTACCTAAGCGCGGAGCTATCAGTTTTATAAAGATCCTATTGTTATTCAATCCTCTAATGGTCTCTTAGGACCCTCACCTTCATACTGTGGTAAAACGGCATTCAGCAATGTAGTATAGGTAGTTCTGATAGCTGTCACCGAAGTCTCTGCTTTCTCTGTGTTAAAACTTTAAACCATCTCTCCCTGTATCTCCGGACCGGCTCTCTCAGAAAAGGGGGAGAGAAAACAGAGATAGGGGAGGGGGAGAGAATGGAGGCTCCACTAGTGTATTAAAGTTTTTTTAAAAGCAGGGGTGTTTATTCATAGGTAATGCTCTTACATTTAAAAACTTGTAACAGGCAGAGTAATTATAATAAAAGCTGTGGCGTCCTAAGCGCCCTCTCACTTGTGCTTCAAACTGTGTTGTACCGCTCAGCCAATCCCTACGCGTTACGACACCGTCACGTGCCTTCATCTGGGGAACCGGATTGGCTGCTGAGGGTTAGCTTAAATATAATGGGACCGGAAGTTATCGGGCCGCCATCTTACTTATGGTTTATGTATTTTCGTCTAGCGCCATTTTGCTTGAGTCCAAAGGGAGTGTTGTGGTCTCCATTTTGTTGAGGATACCTGTTGTTGTACCTCTATTGTGTGTTACAATATGTGCGCGGCCATTTTATTGGTGGCAGTTTATTTACAATGAGATGACTTATATGCATTGCGATCGGACAAAGAGACGTCATATCATGCAAGATAGCCCTGAATTAATACTCAATATTGAATGATCTAATTTCACTGAGTATTAAATGGTTAGAATGGATGGTATATATAATAGATATTTCATCAAGTTAAATTATAGCGTCCCTGAATCTCATAGCATATAATGCATAGAGTATGTAGATAATGTGTACATGAAGCAGGCATGAGAGTGCTCTTAGAACTACCTCATATCTACATGAATTTATTAAAATAGCATATATTATTCTATATTTAATACAATCGTTATACCTAAAATCACTGTCGTTTTTTTATATATAAAATCCCAAATAGGTTACTTTAAAACAAATATCATAATGTGTATGTATACAAATATTAAAACCAAAAAAGTATAGAATAATCAAGTCATCATATATAAATATTTTTACAGATGAGGTATTGGTACAGTATTGGTAAAGTAAAATGAGACAATAATTAAAAATTAAGATACATTTGAAAAATAAAAGGGAATAGGATTGTTGTGCAAGCTATTAAATAAATGAACTATCACATCAATGGAGAATAAGCTTGAATTTTAATGTGTACACCAGAAAACTAAAGTAATAGTATGTTCTGATATCCCATGCATAGGTGGGTGTTTTGTACCATGCCCCAATATCATGGTGGTAAGTAGGGTAATAAGTCCTATGTTAGTGAGGTGTACACATCTACGGAATACATATAGGTGTATATGATAGCACAAATAGTTATGTAGTCCCTTATGTGTAAATTATTTAAAAATTGCTTAAAAAACAGTTCAGATCGAACTCTACGTTCAATCCCCCAGGTACAAGGGTCCGTAAGGTGTGAATCCATTTGGATTCTTTGCGACTGATATCTCTTACCAGGTGACTCCCCCTCCATGATGGTTTGTGTTTTTCTATTCCCCAAAATTGGAGGTGTGCGGGGTCTTTGTTGTGTACTAGTGCGAAGTGTTTTGACACATTGTGCTTCGGGAAACCTGATTTGATGTTCTGTACGTGCTCTTGTATTCGTGTCTTCAGGGCTCTTTTTGTGCGGCCTACATATTGGAGATTGCAGCTACATTGTAACATGTAGACCACCCCTTCTGTGTGGCACCCAATAAACTCTCTAATCTCATAGGTTTGTCCTGTGTTGGTTGCTGTAAATTCTTTGCGTTTTCCTTGGAATTTTTTCGCATGTCGACACGCATAACAGTTGCGACAGGGGTAAAAACCTTTCCCTGAGAAGAATGTAAAGGAGGGCGCCGGTGGTGGGTCAATTACTGATTTCACTATTAAGTCTCTGATAGTCGGTGCTCTTTTATAGACAATGTTCGGCTTTTCCGGTAATATTCCTTTTAGGTCCTTGTCATTCTTTAAAATGTGCCAATGTTTTTGAATTACCCTTGCTACATCTTTATATTGTGTATTAAAGTCAAGGATTATACTGGGTATTTCTTGTTGCGGTCTCTTCTTGGGATGTTCTTCAATCATTGTTTTTCTATCCATTAAATTTACATGTTCTATCTGATTATTAATCCACTGATCATCGTATCCCTTTGCTTTGAATCTGTCCCCAATCATACTTGCTTGGTTAAAGTAGTCCTCTTCTTTGGTACAGTTTCTTTTTATTCTTGTGAGTTGGCCTTTCGGGATATTGTATATCCAGGGTTTGAAATGGCAACTGTCAATAGACAGGTAACTATTGGCATCCACCTTCTTGAAGTGTGTTTTGGTAACTATTCTATGTCCCTCTAGGCTAATATTGAGGTCCAGGAAGTCTATTTCTTTTGTATCTATTTTCCATACTAAATTAATGTTTTTATCATTGTTGTTTAATTTACTAAGGAACATCTCTAGAGTGTTTCTGTCTCCGTTCCAGACGATTATCACATCATCGATAAATCTTTTGTATAATGTTAGTTCAGCGGGGGTGTCCGTGTATACCGCTTTTTCTTCCCACTGTGCCATAAATGCATTTGCCACTCCTGGTGCAAATTTGGCACCCATGGCTATTCCTACTAGTTGTTTGTAGTAGGTCTGGTCATGCCAGAAGTAGTTGCATTTGAGACAAAAATCTAGGCATTTAATCAGGTATTTTCTCTGTTTGCATAATAGGGTGCTATGTTTCCTCAGCAGCCATTTGCCTGCTGAGATTGCATCCTGATGTTGGACTATAGTGTATAACGATGTGACGTCTGCTGTTGCCAGTAGTGTTCTACCCTCTAGCGCTGGCACTGTGTTTAGGAGTTGCAATATATGCTTAGTATCTTTTAGATATGCTTCGGTCTGCTGGACCGCTGGTTGCATGAAATAGTCAATGTATTGACCCATTCTAGACGTTAGAGAGTCAATACCATTGACTATTGGTCTTCCCGGTGGATTTTCTTTGTCTTTGTGGATTTTGGGGACTGTATAAATGATTGGTATTCTGCAGGTTTCTGGTATTAGATATTTAGTCTCTTTTGAGTTAAGTATGTTTTTCTTCATCCCAAGATTCACTAGAGTTTCTAATTCTTTTTTGTACTTGGTGGTCGGGTTCCTTGGCAATCTAGTATATATGGTTTCATCTTGTAGTTGTCTATTAAGTTCTGTAAGATATTGTTCTTTTGATTGTAGAACTATTGCACCTCCCTTATCCGCTGGCCTGATTATAATATCCTTCCTTTCTGTCAGGCTTTTAATCCCCTTTTGGATATGTATAGGGTCTGTAGCCTTCTTGGGTTTTAGGGCTTCTATATCTTGTAGCACTAGATTTTTGAAGACTTCCACATTTTGATTTTGGGATATTTGTGGATTGAATAGTGAAGCATTGCGTAGTGTGCTGTATGCTCCTCTTAATGGAGTTTCTGTTCTCGCATTTTCTGGTTTCCACGGATTATTCATCACATATTTTTTAATGTTAATTTTTCTAATATATTTCTGTATCCCTAATATATGTGTTGAACTTGTTGAGGTTTCTGGTAGGTGCATGCTTTAAACCTTTGTCTAGTACTGCTAGCTCTTCTGTTGAAATAGGTTTACCGCTTATGTTTACCACGTTTTCTCCGACTACTCTGTTTTTCTTCTTTTGGAGTCTCTTTCCTGCCCTCCTTCCTCTTTTCGTTCTGGTGTGTTTCTTGTTCGTTCTTCTTGGGGTCGTCTCCTGGGGGAGTGGTGTACTTCTTGTGGTAATCTTCGAGGGGAGTAATCTCTTCTCCCTCTCTCTAAAAAAGGCCTTTGTGTGTTGTGGTACTGTTGATTTTCATAATAGTATGGATTTTCATAGTATTGTTCTTGATAGTCTCTAATGGGGTCAAACCTATTATTTATAGGGATCGGTGTACGTCTATATCCATCATAGTATTCTTGTTGGTAGTGTGGTACCCTCTCTTCCCTTGGATTCCTTTCATTTTGTTGCCAGTTTCTTTTCCTAAAGGGTTTCTTAAAGGGTTTCTTTCCTCCTCTCTTTGGGGTATGTTGTCCATGTCCATAATTGTTTCTTTGTCCATAGTGGGTCCTTGGTGTACTTCCATATGTGTCTCTGTCATCTCTTCTATAGGTGTTATTTGGATCTTGGGGCATGGTACAAAACACCCACCTATGCATGGGATATCAGAACATACTATTACTTTAGTTTTCTGGTGTACACATTAAAATTCAAGCTTATTCTCCATTGATGTGATCATTTATTTAATAGCTTGCACAACAATCCTATTCCCTTTTATTTTTCAAATGTATCTTAATTTTTAATTATTGTCTCATTTTACTTTACCAATACTGTACCAATACCTCATCTGTAAAAATATTTATATATGATGACTTGATTATTCTATACTTTTTTGGTTTTAATATTTGTATACATACACATTATGATATTTGTTTTAAAGTAACCTATTTGGGATTTTATATATAAAAAAACGACAGTGATTTTAGGTATAACGATTGTATTAAATATAGAATAATATATGCTATTTTAATAAATTCATGTAGATATGAGGTAGTTCTAAGAGCACTCTCATGCCTGCTTCATGTACACATTATCTACATACTCTATGCATTATATGCTATGAGATTCAGGGACGCTATAATTTAACTTGATGAAATATCTATTATATATACCATCCATTCTAACCATTTAATACTCAGTGAAATTAGATCATTCAATATTGAGTATTAATTCAGGGCTATCTTGCATGATATGACGTCTCTTTGTCCGATCGCAATGCATATAAGTCATCTCATTGTAAATAAACTGCCACCAATAAAATGGCCGCGCACATATTGTAACACACAATAGAGGTACAACAACAGGTATCCTCAACAAAATGGAGACCACAACACTCCCTTTGGACTCAAGCAAAATGGCGCTAGACGAAAATACATAAACCATAAGTAAGATGGTGGCCCGATAACTTCCGGTCCCATTATATTTAAGCTAACCCTCAGCAGCCAATCCGGTTCCCCAGATGAAGGCACGTGACGGTGTCGTAACGCGTAGGGATTGGCTGAGCGGTACAACACAGTTTGAAGCACAAGTGAGAGGGCGCTTAGGACGCCACAGCTTTTATTATAATTACTCTGCCTGTTACAAGTTTTTAAATGTAAGAGCATTACCTATGAATAAACACCCCTGCTTTTAAAAAAACTTTAATACACTAGTGGAGCCTCCATTCTCTCCCCCTCCCCTATCTCTGTTTTCTCTCCCCCTTTTCTGAGAGAGCCGGTCCGGAGATACAGGGAGAGATGGTTTAAAGTTTTAACACAGAGAAAGCAGAGACTTCGGTGACAGCTATCAGAACTACCTATACTACATTGCTGAATGCCGTTTTACCACAGTATGAAGGTGAGGGTCCTAAGAGACCATTAGAGGATTGAATAACAATAGGATCTTTACTCCATCTACCTCATACACCTCCTATTGAACAGGGAAGCGGCATCCATTCATAGACTCTCCTAATTAACCCATCAACTCCCAGCAGCATCACTCATGCCCTATAGAGTGCTTTTGATTTGACATCCGTTTTTGCACACTTTATGAACACTGAATGATGTCTTAAGTGTGATAGTTTTAATACACTTACACCAATATTGTAGAATTGCACATGCTATTTTATACCTTCTATATTTATTTTTAGATTCAATTTTATGTGTATTTTTCTTCATGATCTTTTTGTGATTTTTTTTTTTTTTTTTTTTTTTTTTTTTTTTCCACTCGACTATTTATGGCTAATACACCTAGCTAGACGTCAGGCATAGTGATCAACATCCCTGGCAGTAACTAGCTCACTACTAGTAGCACCATTGACACTGTTCACTTTGTATGCGATTTGCACATTTATGTTACATTTACTGTCTATGGATAATGTTCTTAGCTAGATGCTACACTATTGAGATCCGCATCCCTTAGCAGCCACTAGCTTATCACCAACATCTCCATTGTCACAATTCACTTTCCTATGTGATTTGCACATTTATGAGACACAGTTATTATATACGTTTGCTCATTCACTTTATTTTATCTAATATTGCGCGAAATCTTCTTATCTTACATTTCTATTAAGTGTTGTGTGTAAACACCTCAATTTCGCTGCAATATTATCGGTCACCTTATATGTTCATCTTGTGACACCTTGTCACTCACCTAGTTATTTCCACACCTGACCAGCGCAAGGGACACCAATCACATTTAATTTAACCCTTTTTCGGCCGCTAGCGGGGGTTAAATGCACCCTGCTAGCGGCAGAATAGCGCTGCTAAAACGACGGTAAAGTGTCGCTAAAATTAGTGGTGCTTTACCGCCGATGCCCGCCCGTCCCAGTGTGAAAGCAGAGTGAATACTTGTAAATCGCATGCATTCCTGCACCCGCAAGAAAGATTTAAGCAGATGCGTAGGGGTGCCATCATAATTCTTAATATCACTATCACGCATCTAAACACACAGCGCGCTGTGCATGAAACCGCATGGTGCAAAGGCACCTGGGAGAACCAGGTGGGAAGGACAATAAATCTGAAACCTACCAGTGGCATGTGCAGGTATCTGAGGGTGGCAGCACTTACTTACCGTACACAATTTACTTTTGGTTTCCAAATGTAACAATACACAATGATAAAACCAGCAATCCAAGAGAACTAACTTTACCAATGTTGACTGATCATTGATTAACTGACCAGAGACATTATGCAAGTTGCAGGGGGGTCAGGTCACAGCACATCATGACACATGATCATGATGACATTACTTAATAGCTGGCATTGTTATTCAAAGGTCAAAAGGTTAACTCACTTTTTTTTAACCACTTAAGGACCAGAAGGATTTGCCCCTTTAATGAACAGGCCATTTTTTTAGATACAGCACTGCGTCGCTTTAACTGACAATTGCGCGGTCGTGCGACGTTGTACCCAAACAAAACTGATGTCCTTTTTTACCCACAAATAGAGCTTTCTTTTGGTGGTATTTGATCACCTCTGCATTTTTTATTTTTTGCGCTATAAAAAAAAAAAAGCGACAATTTGAAAAAAAACAAACTATTTTTTACTTTTTCTTGCTATAATAAATATCCAAAAAAAATGTCTTCATCAGTGTAGGCCAATTTGTATTCTTCTACATATTTTTGGTAAAAAAAAATCGCAATAAGCGTTTATTAATTGGTTTGCACAAAAGTTATAGCGTCTGCAAAATAGGGGATAGATTTATGTCATTTTTTTTTTTTTTACTAGTAATGGCGGTGGTCTGAGATTTTTGGCGGGACTGCGACATTGCAGCAGACAAATCAGACACTTTTGACACATTTTTGTGACCATTGACATTTATACAGCGATCAGTGCTATAAAAAATGCACTGATTAATGTATAAATGTCACTGGCAGGGAAGGGATTAACACTAGGGGGCGATCAAGGGGTTAAAGGGGCTGAAAACCCTCGTGTTTTTTTACCTTAATGCATCCTATGCATTAAGGTGAAAAAACACCTGCTAGTCACCGGCCCCTCAGTTACCTGAGCCCCTTCATCTCTTTGGCGGGGACCCGCTGTCCCTCTCTCCACAGGGTCCCGCCTCTTGATTGGATAGTTTGATAACAGCGCAGCCATTTGCTCCCACTGCTGTCAATCAAATCTAATGACGCAGGTGCCGGGGGGCGGGGCCGGATCCAGCATTCATGTCTGTGGGCGCAATGCTAGACTCAGGAGCACGGCCGCAAGGTAACCCCCTCGGGAGTGCGCTTCTCCTAGGGGGTTATCTGATGCAGGGAGGAGCCGCGAGAGCCGCTGGAGGACCACAGAAGAGGATGTTTGGGGCCACTCTGTGCAAAACGAGCTGCACAGTGGAGGTAAGTAGGACATGTTTGTTATTTAAAAAAAACAAAAAACGATCCTTTACAATCACTTTAAATGTGTTCCCTGGAGGAGTTTCTAACTGTGGGGGATGGGACTGACTGGAAGAGGAGAGAGATCGCTGTTCCTGATCAATAGGAACAGCAGATCTGTCTCTCCTCCCCTGTCAGAACGGGGATCTGTCTGTTTACATTCACAGATCCCCATTCTGTGGAGCGATCGCGGGTGGCCAGCGAACATTGCAGCCCCCGACCATCGGCTCCAGCCTCGCACCCCGCCCCCTATCGCACTTAAAGCGGCCGACATACATCTACGGCGATTCGCCCAGGAGAGCCAATGTGCCTCAGTATAATCTTTAAGCGAATAATGTTGTAAATTTTGGAGAGAATAAGGAAGGGATAGAAGCTCTGTCAGATGAGAAATGCTGTCTATGTCTCCTTCTGGTAGGTTTCTCCTCACTTCTTGGTCTTCCTGACACCTGTTACCTGGACAGGAAGTGAGTGAATAGACTATTATTGATTATCTCAACAGTCCTTAAAGTAGAACTCCAGCCAAAACGTTGTTTTTAGTTTTGGTTAGAATAGGGAGGGAGGGAGGATAACCTCTGTCAGGTGTTTATACTTGTCTGTGTCCCTATCGGAGAGATTCATTTTTTATTTTAGATTCAGAGACAAGACAGATAAGGGTTGGAAATCTTCTCACCCAGAAAGGTGTCCCTGTAATAGTTGTACGCATTGGGCCCATGAAAAGCTGTATCTCACATCCATTTTATTCATGTTTCAGCCATGTTATCAAAAAAAGATGCATAGCCACAGTGACCTTGCCCCTCCCTTCTCCTCCAGTTCATGCAATACACAAACTGTTAGCCATGCCAAACCTTTCTTATCAAATCCTTGAGAGAAAAAAAAATGCAGACCCACTTGTGCCTACTACCAGTACCTCGAGTTGTAACAGATCCCCTGCCGTAAATAGCTCAGCTGGGGGTGGGGTGGCCAATACACAGTGCTGATTAACTGGTTATTAGCAAAGACTCTAAACCTTCAGTATAAGTCATAACTCATTAAATAATAACAAAACAGCCATAGTAAGGAGATAATTCGTAACATTTCGAGTCCCAACACCCCTATGTCAAACCATATGGGGAACCAATGGAACCCCTTAGCCTCCTAGGTAAAGTAGACACGTGAAACCTGTAATATTTATATTCATTCCGAAGCAAATGTCATGCTGGACAATAATATGCACATTAGCAAACTGCAAACTGTAGGTATTCAGAGATAATAATATCTATAGAAAACTGTATCTGGACCTTGGTCATAAACATGGTGACATCCCAGCAACCACCCCTTAGGTGATTGGTCAAATGGTCTCTGTCGACCAGGGCTTTTTTCAGTGGGAACATGGGGGAACGCAGTTCCAGGACCTCCAACACTAAAGGTGTATCGTGGCAAGGGGTGCTGCAGCGTCTGTTGATGCTGGCTACTGAGGGATCTATTGTCGCTGGAGGGGATCTTTTTTGTGGGAGTGATCTACTGTTGAGGGAGGGGTCTATTGATGCTGGCTGTGGAGAGATCTGTTGCTCTATTGTAGCTGGGTGGGCCATCGTTGCTGGGGGATCTATTGTTGCTGGAGAAGGGGGGTCTATTGTTGTTGGCTGCAGGGGATCTATTTTACTGCTTTTGTTGTTATCATTAACAAATTCCATTCAAATTACTTAGTACCACAGATGTTATTTGGTTCTGAATTCTCTAAAAGGGGCAGTACTGTGAGGCGGAACCAAGGAATGGTGCTCGGAGGTTGGTAGGGGGCAGAGACAATGAATGAATGAGTGACTTGTATAGCACTACCTATGCGAACTGAATCGTCTCAGGGCGCTTTTTGCCGCCGGTGTCCATCTGCAGTATAATGTGGTTCTTTGCCCCATGGGGTCCCGACGCGCTTACAAACACATGCACATACACATATTTGGCACATTCTTTTTGACGGGATCTAATTTACCTACCAGCATATCTTTGGAGTGTGGGAGGAAAACGGAGTACCCGGAGGAAACCCACGCAGGCACAGGGAGAACATGCAAACTCCAAGCAGATGGTGTCATAGTCAGGATTTGAACCAGTGACCCTATTGCTGCTAGGTGAAAGTGCTAACTACTACACCACTGTGCTGCCACAAGGGGTGACTCCGTAAGGGGGAGTTCCTACACGTATTCTCTGAGAAAAAAAGCTCTGCTGTCAACACCCCCCTTGATGTGAAGAAAAGTGGAATGTAACCACATCAAACCAAGGAACACCTGTCAAGTAATATGAGAGCCAATGTACCATCTTACTTGATTGATTTGGACTCTGCTGAACCAGGAAATTGTTAAGTATTCTCACCCTCAACTCAACTTTTTATTTTTCTGTTGTACAATTGTCTCTTTGTTTCTTTCTAACACCCTTTTCTGTAAACATTTTATTTGCACCATTTTTTACCTTTTCATTATTAAACTAATTTTGATCATATGTTCACATATGTTTTAAGGACTGTTCTACTATACAATCTATTATTTTGTTTCACATCACCCAATTTTATTCACATCAGTTTTGTTTGCATTAGTACCAATGTACTTCACATTGTTTATCTTCACTTTATGTGTTACTAGCATGCGCTGTTTTGCCCATACAGGTTTGCGCACGTTTTAACAATTAATTTCATAGATTTGGAACAACAGCTGCCACTTATTTTATTTTAATTTTATTTAATCTAATACTTATTATTTGGCGCGGGTGTATTGATATATATATATTTTAAAAAGTGTTAAAGTGCTTGTAAAGGTTTGCGTTTTTTTTTTTAAATAACAAACATGTCAGCATGTCATACTTACCTCCAGTGTGCAGTTCGTTTTGCACAGAGTGGCCCCAAACACCGACTTCTGGAGTACCTCGGCGGCTCTCGCGGCTCCTCCTCTTATCAGATAACCCCCTAAGAGAATCGCTCTCCCGGGGGGTCACCTTGCAGGCGTGCTCCCGAGTCCAGCATTTGCGTCCATAGAAATGAATGCTGGACTTGGCCCTGCCCCCAGCACCCGCGTCATTGGATTTGATTGACAGCAGCGGGAGCCTATGGCTGCTCTGCTATCAATCTATCCAATCAAGAGCCGAGAACCCCGGGCAAAGGAAGAGCGCGTTTCGCCAGGTGAAATTCCAGGGCTCAGGTAAGTAAAACGGGGGGGGGGGGCGTTGGGGGGCTGGTGACTGACAGGTGTTTTTTCACCTTAATGCATATGCATTAGGGTGAAAAAAACAGAGGGTTTACAACCCCTTTAAAACTCTCTCTTATATGCTAACACAACCTAAAAGAATCCCTGTCTCTCGAAGAGTGCTACTGTATAAATCTCTGTCTATACCTGTCTTTGGTGGCAGTGTGTGTTACAGACACATGATTTTAAAGTCATAATTGTATTGCTAATCTTGTAAAAAGTTTCTAAATCATTCGGTGGTGGCAGTTAAAAGGGTTAATCACTTAGTCAACTTAACCCAGTGACAATGACTCTGTCTGTTGGCACTTAGATTGTGGTCCCACGAGCTGGAGAATCTTTGTGCAGGGTGAGGCCGAGAGTGTCTTTGTTGCACATCAGTGACAGTGCAGTGTGAGGTCGACCAATCCTTTGTCACAAGTTGGTGAGAAGGCCAGGGGTATGACACCGCATTCATCACAGTCCCCAATGAACATATTACATCTATTCCTGTGCTGATGACAAGTGTAAAATTATGGGTTGCACTTCAATTTATGACCTTGTTTGGTATCTTTGCTCTGTCCTTCTCTGTCCAAACTACAAAGACCATTTTGCCTGAGGTTCTACTGAACATGTAGTGTGCACCTTCTCACAGTAACAGAATTTTCGCAAAGGGCGTCCCCAACACCTTTTCTATTTGCTTTACCTGCACTTCTCCAGCTCTTTACCCTTACACAGCCAACATGAATACCCTGTACAGTCAGATATGGAGTAACATGTGAGCTGCTCCACTGTGACAGTGTCTCTGGGCTTAGCTACCACTCGCTAGACCTGAGTCACATGACCGGGGCAGTAACATCACCAGCCTCGCCCCCCAAGTCACCCACACTGTTGATTTCAGCACCACCTGCAGAGGTGAGCGCAGTGCAAAAGATTGCAGATAAGGTTAGTATAAGGGCTTGTCTCCACTCAACGCTTGCAAAATCTTTGAACATGCACCCATCGTTTTTTAAGCATTTTTAGGCAGTTTTTGAATATGTGTGACTGCCCGTGTATTGGGATGTTGAAAGGTTGTCTTGCAGTGCCGCTCTTTAATGTCACACTTTACATTTTAATTACATGCTGCAACGCAGCTGCTTCCATGGGTACTGTGCCTGGCATTGTCAATGCAGTTTTTGGTCATTTCAGGGGCAGAAAAAATTGCCTAAAATCTGCCGTGGTTGTCGGCAGTGGTTACAAGCCCTAAGATTGATCGTGATTGTGTGGGAGGCCACCAAACACTGTGCTACTGGCAGATCTTCAATGAACTGGCCTTTCCTGTGCAATAGCTTCTCATTTTATAGGACTGTCCCCCAAGACTCCGAAGAACTGTATGTAAAGCTACTGCTCAGAAGGGATGAGAAAATCTTCCCGGGTTCCCGGGTGCAATGAACACCACCGACACCCAGGGAGGTTTACTTTAGAAGATGTCTCTAAAAAAAAGGAAGCCAGGCACTGCCATGGAGGACATATACCAATGCCAAAAAATACAGTATTTCTTCCAACAAAGAATTGTCAGCTCTTCGTAACAGTTCCAGTACACATTGACAATATGACTGCTGTAAGCCGACCCTTTTATAGAAAGAGGAATGGGTTATTCAATCTTCAAACTACTGGCTCTAGTGACTCAGCAGACCAGGGAAAAGGCTATTTACTGCATTAGAGGCTCTTTCTGGTGGTGAACCTGAAAAATGTTCAGGTAAAACATCGCAAACTGTAGTAGAATTTCTTATTAACCAATATATATTTTATGTTATTCATATTAATTTGCATATTTTTTTATTGCTAATATAAATATTATTATTATTATTATATAGTAGTGGTATTATCAATATTATTATTCAATTAGTAAAGCAATAGTTATTAATCTTTATTAATATACTATGCTTTCCATAGATTTAGAAAGTCTTCATTTTAAATGTTGAACTTTAGATGACCTCTCTGCTTCTTTCTGATATTTTTTATAAGATAGTTTACTGGGTGAAAGTTCATTAGGATAGTTCATTTTTAGTTTTTAAGTAAGCACTAATTAGAAAAGAAAAACTTGACAGCAGTTGATCTACAGCTTGATAAGAACATCTTATACAGGTGGTTTAGAAATAATTATATGGCATATGGGAAAGTTATGTACAGTACATTAAATTAAGTTTGACAGGGTCAAAGTTCTGCTTGTGCCCTCATTCAAACTGTTAAAATACATTGAATAAGGGAATACTGATATGTATGTATATATTAATAATTAGACAATATTGAATAAAGTAATTGGCTTTGTATGAAAAATATATATATATATGATACAGATGATACAGTACTTTTTTGTGAAACCCATATATGTATACATGCACATAGAAGTGTATAGTGAAAAACAGTGAGACATATAACACATGAGGTGGGGTTATTGAAAGTTCATTCTCCCAAAGTTGTATATCTGTTATCCTTGAAGTCTTATCAGGACAAGGAAGGTTTTTTTTAGCACAGCTGGGTGCCATACTGTCTCTCATATATAGGAGAGATGGCTAAGATAGGGCTTGTAAAAGGGTATATAAATGCAAGTTTTACAATTGTTAGACAGACAAGTCCAGATAGGTGTCTATCAGGCTCACTGCCATATATGCAGCCCTATCGCACGGGTTATAGCGGTGAGAACCAATAGGCAAATATCTGTTGCTTTTGTTGTAACTTGTCTCCTCATACAAGTCAAGTAAAAAAAACCTGCATCACTGAAGTCCTGCCTGGTTCAATACGTTATTATTGTACTTCAAAGCCCAGGATAACAGCAAACTCGAACCTCAACCCTACTGATCATGTACAGCTGGCACATTAAAGATTCATCTGCCCATGGGATGTAAACCTGGAGCCCACAGGTATGATTGTGCTGTTAGTATGTATCTTTGGAGGGGTGAAGGAGGAGGGTTAAAAAAAGGATATAAGGACTTTGTTCAAAAGTGCTGTTACCCTTTAAAGGTTCAGACATGCTCGCTGGGGCTGGAACTTTAGATTGAATGTGTCACAATATTAAAATGTTACTAAACCCACAACAGTAAAATCAGTCTCTATATGTGGTAAATCACTCTGGAACCTAAGGGGTTAATCCTCTGCATTGGGTAAAAAGGCAGTTTGATCCTGTCTTCTCTGATCTTTCCCTTCTTTCACAATCCCCAAACCATCTCCTGATAGAACAGAGCCTTGGGGACAGGCTGCCTATGCTCAGTTTGGTGTGTATTGCTAGAGAGTTTTATTCTTTTTCTTGGGCGAGTGCATTTGATCAGCACAGGGCCAATCAGCACTGTCCAGACAGAGGGTCAAAGGTCCTGCAGCCTCATAGGACAATCAGGGGAGAATTGAAAATCGTCCTACAAGCTTTAACCAGTGCTCTGCTGAACACTGACAGAAGTCTCAAGACTGCTATATACTGCTGATGAGAAAAGGTATTTAGCAGTTTATATTTACTAAAATAATTGCATTGACATGTTCTGTATACTGTGGGAGACCCGATATAGTAAATGCAGGGTCCTGGGTTTAGTAACACTTTAATTAAATAACTAAAAGCTGCTAAAAAAGTGGCTTGCTCTTTTTGTTGGAGTGACAGTTACTTTAGCCAGTAGATTGCTTTGATTGTGAATGGTTTCTCCATTTAACCAGTAGCATTGCATCACCCTCATTAGTCCCCTACCAACTCTAGAATGTATTCAGTGATGTTCCCGTAGGCTGCCCCCTCCCAAGACGAATGGAGAAATATACTTGTTTACTATCACGATTCATGCTATTTGCAAAACCAAGATTACAAAGTCAGTAAAAAACAGCAAACAAATCTGAATTGGCAGACAAGTACAAGGTAAGGGCAATCGGCATTTCCCAGAGATTAGGAGACTTTCTTTCTAAACATTAATATTCCCGTTTCTGCACATGGCAATGCGCACAGTAAATCAAAACAGTCAGAATTTGAATGAACCATGGGATATCATACAGGGTGTCAGATGAGACACTGAAAGTAGTTTGTAGATACATGATGCACTTTATTCAAATAGGTAACCTTCATCCTTGCAGCTGCTGGACTTGATTGGGCCAGTCCACTAGTAAACATAGAATTGTGTTAAAAATATTAGCAGGGTGTTTAAAAAAAGTGAGTAAAGCTCATAATCCTTATAATAGTACAGTCTATTCCAAATCAAAACATGAAGGAAAATGTTTCAAATGTGTTATTACGTTACAGAAAGTGAAGAAAAGGGAGTTTTAGGCTTTTCCAAAAAATAGCAGTGTCTGCATTTTTCTTTACAAACTCAAACATTGACTGTATAAACTGAAAAATTCTTGAAGATTTAGCTTTCCTGTGAATCACTGAACTAATATTGAGTTGTATAAGCACGATTGCATGGAGTCGACCAACTTATGGCTCCTGTGAACCGGTATTCAAGCCCAGGACGATTGCACTACATTCCACAATTCCTCTGCATTTCCTAGTTTTTCTTTAGAAATTGCATTTTTGATGTCACACCACAAGTTTTCTATTAGGTTAAAGTCCGGGATTTAGCTGGCCACTCCATAACGTTAATCGTGTTGGTCTTGTTGAAAACACCCATTTCAAGGGCATTTCCTCTTCGGCATAAGGCAACATGACCTTTTTAAGTATTTTGATGTATTCAAACTGATCCATGATTCCTGGTATGTGATAAATAGGCCCAACAACATAGTATGAGAAACATCTCTAAATCATGATGCTTGCGCCACCATGAGTCACAGTTTTCATGATGCTTGCGCCACCATGAATCACAGTTTTCACAGTGTACTGTGGCTTGAATTCAGTGTTTGGGGGCCGTCTGACAAACAAATCTGTGGCCCTAGACCCAAAAAGAACAATCTTATTTTCATCAGTCCACAAAATGTTGCGCCATTTCTCTTTAGGCCAGTCAATGTGTTCTTCGGCAAATTGTAACTTCTTCAGCACATGTCTTTATTTCAACAATGGGAGTTTGCGGGGGGGTTCTTGCCGATAGCTTGGCTTCACATAGGTTTCTTCTAATTGTTACAGTACTCACAGGTAACTTTACACCTTCTTTAATCACCCTGAGCTGATCATTGGCTGAGTCTTTGTCATTTTGGCTATTCTTCGATGGATTTTTATGGTAGTTTTCGGTTTTTCTCCACATCTTTATGGTTTTTGGTTGCCATGTTAAAGCATTTGAGATCATTTTAGCTGAGCAGCCTATCAGTTTCTGCACTTATTTATACAGTGGGGAAAATAATTATTTGATCCCCTGCAGATTTTGTAAGTTTGCCCACTTACAAAGAAATAAAGGGTCTATCATTTTTTATCATAGGTGTATTTTAAATGATAGAGACAGTATATCAACCAAAAATCAAGAAAAAACACGTGGTTCAAAGGTTATGAATTAAGTTGCAATTCAGTGTGTAAAATAAGCAATTAATCCCCAAGCAAAACATGACTTAGTACTTTGTGAAGAAACCCTTGTTGACAAGCACAGAGGTAAGGGAAAGGGGGGAATTTTAGGGACGTTCGGGAAGCCATGGTCTGGTAAGATCATGTATTTCCATCCCTGGGGACTTTAAATGATATCATGGCCTAGTAAGGTCATGGATATCCATCCCATTTATATTAGAAGAAAAAAGTATATATACATATACAGAGGATGTGGGACTTTGTGTGAAGCATATGGCAGCAAGAGGATAATTGGGTGAATATAAAGGAATTTTATTGAACATTATATTGTACATACATATTCCAGGTAGCATTGATAAGTAACATACATGAGGTAATGGGACCATTGAGCACAGTTCATGGTACATAAGCTGGTAACAACAAAAGTATACAAAAGGCAAGGTAATAACCATAAATTGATAATAAAATGGTAGTTTCATATAGTGGAAATATTTAAAATTCCCAGGTTCACCACGACATATGAGTGTATATCAATGTTTTAAAAGGATATGGCCTGTAGGACCTATGGCCTCACTGAGCCTGTTGGGGTACGGAATACGTAATAACTTGAAATTCTTGGTAAAACAAGTAGATACACGGCAATGAGTAGCTGTACGCGTTTCGTGGCTTTGGCCACTCATCAGGAGAAGGCACGTGTGGTTTTTATAAAACATATTAAAAATAAAAAAGCAATAGAAGTTGTAAATAATAAAGACAAGGTTAGGGGTAGAGTATAGAACCACCATAACCAGGGCTTACTTATTAAGATTGGGCATGTTGAAGGTACAATGGCAGGGCCCTGCAAGCAGTCCGAAGAACAACTCCATACCGGGAGCTGAGGTGGGCAGCCCCGCGGGTCTGGGAGGGGCGGCACTCACGGCAGGCACGGCAACCGAGGACATTCTGGGAGTGAAGGGTCAATAGTGAGCATGGGGGTAAGCACAGAGGTAAGACGTTTCTTGTAGTTGGGGTTCAATTCAGAATTTTGATTGCTAACACCACTTTGCAAATCATGCCTGATAGAGGCAAGCGATTATAGAGTTGAAAAGTTTATACAGAATAATAAAAAATCTTTTTAAAATGGCAACCATTCTATGTAATGTGAGATCACGTTACCATGCATATCAGATTTTTTTCTTCTGTTTAGTTAGCCATAAAAACGTCTATTTTGTTGCATCCAGAGAAGCTGTCATTAAAGTATGATCTATTAGTTTTAGATGGGTTTGGTATTGGAAAAAAACACACACACACACACACACACACACACACACACACACACACACACACACACACATATATATATATATATATATATATATATATATATATATATATATATATATATATATATATATATAAGCACTAACACTCACGGTGATTTTTACCTTTTTACCTTTCACTTTTTACCTGTAATTTCACCAGTACTGGGTCTAGGGTCCCGTTGAGCTTATCATCAAACAATGTAGGCACCAGTCACTTGAGTACTTTTAAATTGCTTTAATGGGAGATAACTGGAAGAAGTAGCAGGAAAGAGGTAGAATAAGAGTTGCAGGGAAGGTCAAATACCTTTTCTTGGTGTAGCACTAAGGAATTGAGATCTTGGGGATGAATGTATCCTCAGTTCAGGATTAAATATTTGCCTGCCCGGATAGGTCTCTCTCACTAACCTAGCAGCCGGAACGCAGCACAAACAAAAAGTCTCTGCCACAGACTTGGGTGAACAAAACTGTACGATCCTCTGCCACAGGATGTAGTCGTTTTGGATGAACAGCAAACACAGTACCAGAACCTTTAAGCCGATCCGGCAGTACTTGTGCGGTAGATTAGTTTAAGATGCGTCCTCCAATCGAGTCACAAGGCCCTTGTTAAGACCAGCCTTGCATGGTCCCTTCCAAGATCGGTCCTCCCCTGGATCTTCCTGATTGTCCGGCTTCTTCCTGCAGGACAGACAGCACAGGACCATCCCAGCGATAGCAGGCCCCAGACAGGCTTCTGGGTCTACCCGCACGGCTGCAGCAACACAACCCTCCAGCCCGGAGGGCCGCAAGGTAGAACTTCACTAACACATACCTCTAGGCCAGGAGGGCCATGAGGTAAAAAGAACTTCTAACACATGGCGTCTGTCCCATAAATACCCTCTCCCAGAATGCAACCCGGAGGACCACCTCCGCCGAGTTATCTCCGGGACAGAAGAGCACTCATACACTTCAGCTTGCTGCTTTCCAACACTGACCCATGGTGACAACGACACCCACAGGCACAATGTGGAACTGCACGCAACACAGCCAAACTGGAACAGAGGCTAAATCTGACTATAAATTGAATCTGAACTATGTACAGAAC
>JBBDGP010001342.1:3662500-3745284 GCA_037952835.1 Lithobates septentrionalis
CAAGAGTATATAACCTGTTCTACTGTTGGTTTATTCTACTTGCTCCAGTGCCTGTGTGGTCGGCAATATGTGGAGTGGACCATGCGGGTATTAAGCGTAAGAATAGGGGAGCACCTTGCCAATATTCAAAAGGGTTTTAGAGGGCCTAGTTTTTCTAGGCATTTTCTACATTGCCATATTAAGGATCCCTCTTTGCTCAAACTAGTTGCTCTCCCTATTGGTGAGAAAGCAATTTGAGGAGACAGATATCATGGAGAGACACGCTGGATTTTTGATCTCAAGACTTATATTCCATGGGGTCTTAACATAGACTGGGATATTAATTGTTATCCCAATAACAATTAATGTATATACTATCTGACTTTTATTTATTTTAACAATCTTTTTTTAAATGATTTTCGATTCAGATTGCAATATCTATGCTTGCTTGTTCCTCCCTGTGGTTAGCTTGTTTGTATTTGGTTGAAGAAATCTGATATATATATATATATATATATATATATATATATATATATATATATATATATATATATATATATATATATATATATATATATATATATTAACCACTAGGGGGAGTTTTTCCTTTTAGTGAGTATTGTTATTTATTTATTTCTTCAATGTTTTATGGATTTTTCATATTAATAAACTTTCGTCTTTATAATTTATTTTAAAAAAGTCTAGGGATGCTGTTTTGTGAGGTCTTTTGACCTCTGGTTCATTGTTTACTGTTGGATTGGTTCACAGCGGCTTGCTCCAACTGCTCTCGGGTTCTTTATAGACAGTATCTCACAAAAGTGAGTATACCTCTCACATTTTATTATATCTTTTCATATGACAACACTGAAGAAATTATACTTTGCTACAATGTAAAGCAGTGAGTGTACAGCTTGTATAACAATGTAAATTTGCTGTCCCCTCAAAATAACTCAACACACAGCCCTTAATGTCTAAACCGCTGGCAACAAAAGTGAGTACACCCCTAAGTAAAAATGACCAAATTGGGCCCAAAGTGTCAATATTTTGTGTGGCCACCATTATTTCCCAGCACTGCCTTAACCCTCTTGGGCATAGAGTTCACCAGAGCTTCACAGGTTGCCACCAGAGTCCTCTTACACTCCTCCATGACAACATCATGGAGCTGGTGGATGTCAGAGACCTTGCGCTCCTCCACCTTCCGTTTGAGGATACCTCACAGATGCTCCAGACCCTCCAAACCTAAACCTAGGGTTTAGGTCTAGAGACATGCTTAGCCAGTCCATCAGCTTTACTCTCAGCTTCTTTAGCAAGGCAGTGGACGTCTTGGAGGTGTGTTTGGGGTCGTTATCATGTTGGAATACTGCCCTGCGTCCCAGTCTCCGAAGGGTGGGGATCATGCTCTGCTTCAGTATGTTGCAGCACATGTTTGCATTCATGGTTCCCTCAATGAACTGTAGCTCCCCAGTGCCGGCAGCACTCATGCAGCCCCAGACCATGACACTCCCACCACCATGCTTGACTGTAGGCAAGACACACTTGTCTTTGTACTCCACACCTGGCTGCTGCCACACACGCTTGACACCATCTGAACCAAATAAGTTTATCTTGGTCTCATCAGACCACAGGACATGGTTCCAATAATCCATGTCCTTAGTCTGCTTGTCTTCAGCAAACTGTTTGCGGGCTTTCTTGTGCATCATCTTTAGAAGAGGCTTTCTTCTGGGACAACAGCCATGCAGACCAATTTGATGCAGTGTGTGGCATATGGTCTAAACACTGACAGGCTGACTCCCCACCCCTTCAACCTCTGCAGCAATGCTGGCAGCACTCATACGTCCTTTTCCCAAAGACAACCTCTAGATATGACACTGAGCATGTGCACCCAACTGCTTTGGTCGACCATGGAAAGGCCTGTTCTGAGTGTAATCTATCTTGTTAAACCACTGTATGGTCTTGGCCACCGTGCTGCAGCTCAGTTTCAAGGTCTTGGCAATCTTCTTATAGCCTAAGCCAGTGAGGGCGAACCTTGGCACCCCAGATGTTTTGGAACTACGTTTCCCATGATGCTTATGTACTCTGCAGTGTAGTTGAGCATTATGGGAAATGTAGTTCTAAAACATCTGGGGTGCCAAGGTTCGCCATTACTGGCCTAGGCCATCTTTATGTAGAGCAACAATTCTTTTTTTCAGATCCCCAGAGAGTTCTTTGCCATGAGGTGCCATGTTGAACTTCCAGTGACCAGTAAGAGAGTGAGAGAGTGAGAGCGATAACACCAAATTTAACACACCTGCTCCCCATTCACACCTGAGACCTTGTAACACTAACGAGTCACATGACACGGGGAGGGAAAATGGCTAATTGGGCCCAATTTGGACATTTTCACTTAGGGGTGTACTTACTTTTGTTGCCAGCGGTTTAGACATTAATGACTGTGTGTTGAGTTATTTTGACGGGACAGCAACTTTACACTGTTATACAAGCTGTACACTCGCTACTCTACATTGTAGCAAAGTGTAATTTCTTCAGTGTTGTCACAAGAAAAGATATAATAAAATATTTACAAAAATGTGAGGGGTGTACTCACTTTTGTGAGATACTGTATATTTAGTGGTACCCCCATAGGGGCTGCTGGTAGTTGTGGTCCATCTCTCACCCTGCACAGCCAGGCACACAAATTCCCAGACATCCAACAGTAAAGAAATAGTCCTTGTACTTGTTTTTTTTATTTAGGGGATTTTACCTTGGATGGGGATAGAATACTTTATGGGATGCCCACTTGATTGCAGATAGGAAATTAGGACTGAAATTATATACACCACCGGTATATTCACACTTTTTCTCTTCTACCTCCAGCACAAACTTGCTTGTAGAACTACAACTCCCAGGACCAGCTAGCACTAGATTGCAGGCCTGACACTGGCTCAGCCAGGCCCAAAGCAAAAATGCCCTTTGCAGGCAGGGACCACGGACCCCTATGGTGTAGCAAAAATGGTAGTCCTAGTGCTAGCTGTCCCACGTGGCTACTGATCCCAGCACCAACTCTTCAGGCCCTGTCAGCCCTCCTGGCTGCAGCTGCCTCTTTCCACTTCCCATGCCACCACAGTCCTCCTTACTGGCTCTGCACTCATCCCAGACTGCTTGCTCCCAGTCCTCGCAGGCGTGCCTCCCAGTCCTCCTGACTGTGTCACTCACCAGCCCTCTTGGCTACACCTTGTTGTTCCTCCTGGAGACTTTCTGGCAGTGTTCTCCCGCTGTCCTCTTTGTCCCTCCTGTGCCTCCTGTCCAGGACACCTGTGTGTGTTGTAGGAAGGTCCCGTCTGCACCCGAGCCCAGGCCCAAGGTCACCCCCCCTCAGACTGTGGAGCTCCCTCAAAGGCCACGACAGCCTAACACTCCATCTCCAGCTTCCACCCGAACAACTCCTCCCCAGCTGAGCTGACCCTGAGTATTTAAGGAGGCTTGCCTCCTGCCAATCCAAATTGGGGATTTGTCAGGGCCCTCAGAATGCTCCAGGCAGCTCCACCTCACCTCTCCTCCTATTTTTCCAGAAGGTTCCAGCATGTTCTGGAAATAATGGGGAGGTCTCAGTGATGCTCCCTGTGAGTCATCCATCTCTCCCTGGATTTCTGCCAACCCAGGAAACAAAAAACAAGCAGGCCTGGCTGCCAGTCAAGCCTGCATAAATTTGTCTACACTGAAAAAACCTACTTAAAACCCTAGCACACTAGAGGGTGCTACATATATTTGTATATGACATCCTTTGTTCAACCACCTTTCATTGAGAACTCCTTTTCAGAAGAAAAACATCAGTGGAGCCTGATTGCATGACATCATCACTCACACCCGCCACTGGGACTTGTGGCTGTGCTTGGATAAGATGCAAAAAAAAGCTGTGTACCATACTGCTACTATTGTAAGTGCAATGTCCTGTTGTCTCCGTTCCCAGTGGAAGCCTGTTTAGGGGAAACGCGTCGGGTGGAGCTAGAGGCTGTGACGCCATCACGTTTGTCTTATTTTTCTCCATGCAGTCAGCCGGTTTGCTCCCGCTCTGCATGTATGCTGATTTTTAGCTAATTTTTATCTGGTTCCCATTTTTTATCTGAGTTCCATTTGGTGTATACTTGGGATTTTTTTTGAATGGTAGTTCCTGATGTGCAGTGGAGAGTTGCTGTGAACATTTGCAGTGGAAAGAATTGTTTTAAAGTGACTGTGAAAGAGATTTTGAATAAATCTATAAAACACATTTGCACTATGGAGCCCTTTTCGTTTTATTCCCACTGAGGTGTATCTTCTGTATGGATGAACTAATATTTTGAAACCGGATACATTGTATCAGTGAAGATAGATCTGCCTGTGTATTGGAGCACAGTGGCTGAGGAAATCTCCCAGGAAAACGCCCAGGTGATAATCTAAGGCCGGCAGGCTAAAGCAACATGCTCATCTGATCTCACTAACCTGAGAGCCATCTGATCCGGTAAGCGGCCTTTTTTACCATATTTGTGAAAAGGAGGAATATCGGTGTGTCTCTTTCTATAAAGAAGATTTGTGCTAATATCAACCTAGCATATTTCCATCAAGGACTGATCATTGTTTCTACATCTAAGATTTTCAAGGGGAATAAGTGTCCCACTGATAAACATTTTTAGCACTAATTTGGATATGTATGGTGTTCACCACATTGTTGCGAATTGATAGTCACAAGTAACACTGTTAAAAGCAACATATGTTTCAGGGTGCTCACTACATTGTTGCGGATTGATTTTCATAAGTAACATTGTAATTTATAACACATGTTTTGTTTCACTGTTGAACACGTGGTGTGAGTATAGGATTTAAATGTTCCTAATATAGAAAAATAAGTAAATTTCACGATTTTTTAAATATATGTCTATAGTAATAACGTTTTTCATGAGTTTTTGGCCAGATTGAAATGGCTTTAAATGTGGTATACCAATAGTAGTCATAACTATCGGGATTACTTATATTTAATACACACTTAGATATGATGCGTGCTGGTTACACTATTTACCAATGTCCTGTTATTAAATGCTGTTAAAGTTTATTGCACCATCAGGCTTCTTCTTTGCTTTGTTCCTATGTGGATGTTGTGGCTATGAATACCATTTAAATGGTGCTTTGTGCTGATGATCCATGCTGGGTTGATGATCCTTTAAGTGGAGTGTCTTTACTGGTGATCTATGCTAAAATGCCAGAACAGCAAAAACACGCCCCAAATTACCCCTTTTTGGAAAGTAGACAGCCCAAGGTGTTTAGTAAGAACCATAGTGAGTGCTTTGAAGTTGCCATTTTAACAAGTTATGTCTCACACACAGCATAGGCATACATAGAATTACACCCCAAAACACATTCTGCTATGCCTGGAGCGTATGGGGATACCACATGTGTGAGACTTTTTCACAGCCTAGATGCATAGAGGACCCCAAAATCCAAGAAGTGCCTTTGGACTTTCAAGGAGTAAAAATTACACATTCAGTAAATTACAATTCTGATTTCCTGTCTACCTATCACATTTTCTGAGGCCCTGGAGCACCAGAACAGTGGAAACACCCACATAATAACCCAATTTTAGAAAGCAAACACTCCAAGGTATTTTCCAAGAGGTATAATGAGTCTTTTGAAAATGTCATTTATTGCCACAAGTTTTTGGAAAATGCAGGAAATAAAATAAAAATTCTTTTTTTTACACAGGGTTGTCAATTAATAAGCTATTTCTAACATACACCATCATGGGCATACTTAGAATTAAACCCCAGAGCACAATCTGCTACTCCTCCCGAGCATGAAGATGCTACATGTATGAGACTCACAACCTAGCCACACAGGAGGGCCCAAAGACCTAGGAGCACCTTCAGGTACAGTACAATGCCTCCCCACTGCCTATAAAATGCTATCTGAAGAGTGATCTGAATTTAGATGGCTCTTCAGAGAGCATCACACATGTGAAAATGTCCTTATGGTGACACTATGATTGCTGTGGCGGTAATCAGGGACACTGTGCTTGCTGTGGCGTTGAACAGGGACAGTGTAACTGGCGTGGCGGTGATCAGGGACACTTTAAGGCCCTTTTCACACAGCTGAGTTGGTGCGGCCACCGGATTCCTGTGGCAAGAATCTGTGTCCAAGCTTGGACATCTGTACCTATCCACAGCTAACTGCTCTGTGTGCAACTACATGCAAACAACAACGGCCACTGTCAGGCTACTATTAGTTTAAAGGGGATGAGCTGCCGCTGCTGATTGCATAACCCCGTCATTACAGCAGCAGGAATCCACAGATTCTTGCCACAGGAATCCATCAGCCGCACCAACCTGACCAAGGGAACAAACCTGCATGGCAGTGATCAGGGACAATTGGACTGAATCGGGTATTTTTATCAGATAATTTTTATTGAAAAGAAAAACAAGAAAAAACAAGAGCAAAAATATACAAAAAGCTTTTCAGTAGTATTTTAGGACACATAATAAACACAATTATCTGACCATACGTGCCTGTACATTATGTTGCTCATATAATAATATGCTTTGTAACTTCATATCAGAAATAAAAGATATGTATGTATAATAAGGCATTTGTGTTCGTATTTCTTCATTCTTTTTAAATAACATATATGTCCTCTTAATAGGATACTATCCCTCTCCACTCTCGGTCCCAAAAAAAGGGGGGCCTCTGAGTGGAGTGTGTTATCGCTAACCCTCAATCAGCGGGGAGCGGTAAGTATGCTCTATAACAAACAATACCCATTGGGTATAACACAACCTAAACATTTAAACTTTTGCAGGCCCTAACACTCTTGCGATATTGCTCTACCGTAGACTTCCTCTCAGTATTATAAACTAATTTGGTGTATTTATTGATGTTGTTCTGCCGCCTAAGATTCTATTTTGAACCAGGCGTGGTGGAGCCAGTCCTGGGGTATCTAACCAGGGATCCCAGATAGATTCAAATTTTTGTGGGCTACCTCGATGTTTATAAGTAAGTTGTTCTCTAATAAGAGAATCATTAACGGACGTAATCCATTCTGTGTGTGTGTGGGGGCCGTTATAGATAACCATTTTCTGGCGATAATTTTCCTAGCTAGAAATAAAGTTCTAAGAATGGCAATATATGTATGGGGTGTGTATTGTTCCTCATCCAACCAACCCAGCAAACAAAGTTTAGGGTCTGTAGTGAGTCTAAGATTTCAGATACTATTAATGGTGTTAATCACTTCAGCCCAGTATCTATGCAGTTTCGGGCATTTCCATAGCATGTGAATGAGTGTACCATTATCTACAAGGCAGCGGGGACACAACGGATCATCTCTCCTGTGCCATTTGTGTAGTCTCTCAGGTGTAAGATAGGTGCGATGTATAATAAATAATTGAGTACGTTTTTGAGATGAGGACAGTGATACTTTAAGTACATTATCTAATATAGTAGTCCATTCCTCATCCGAGATACACTCTGTCAGCTCCCCATCCAGTTCTACAATTCAGAGCCATCGCTTTGGACACATGACCCAGAAGCGAACTGTACAGAGAGGAAATTTGTCCCTTCCGGGATGAAGATAAGATCAGATGTGTAATCACTGGGGACCTGGATAGTTCCCAAGTGGATATTGTAGCCTGTGCCGCTATAGCATGCCTAAGTTGCAGGTATTGGAAAAATTAGGTATTTGGTAGGTCAAATTCTGCGTGAAGTGATTGCAAATCGCGCAATATACCCCCACAATATAGTTGTGATATATATTTTACTCCCCTTGTTAACCAACTGGGGAAGTTTTCCAATTTGTTCAATTCTAGGTAGTTTCTGTTATTCCAGATATGTGACCAATTTGTGTAACCCGTGTACTGCAAATGTTGTTTTGTTTTGTTCCATACTTTATCTATAAGCTGTAGTGTGGGGTATTGAGTCAGTGCTCCCAGTTCACCTGCCTCTATGCATTCCACAAGTTCACCACACGACACCTGAGTGCACACAATATTTCAAATGGGGTCAGAGGACTCAGGGCAGAGCCAGCCCGTCAAATGTTGCATCTGAGCTGCTATAAAGTAAAGAAACGGATTTGGTACCGCCAGTCCCCCCCGAGTCCTTTGCCTCTTGTAAGGTCTCTAATTTTATTCTTGGAACCTGTTTCCTGCATATTAATGCACGGTAGATGGTGTTACATCTCTTAAATATGTGGACAGGGATCCAGATGGGGGCATTGTGGAGTGCATACAGTATCTGCGGATTCCAGATCATCTTTATCAAATTGCATCTGCCAACTACGGAGAGTGGCAATTTAATCCAGCTGGTGTTTTTTTCCTGAAATTGTTTAAGTAATGGGTCTATATTAAGCTTAATATAATATTCTAGGTTAGGGTGTATGATTATTCCTAGATATTTGAACTTATCAACTATTTAGATCTGTTCAGCAATCTGAGGTAGGGGCCCTGTTAGTGGGTCTAAGGGTAGTAATGTGGATTTGTCCCAATTTATTGTGAACCCGGAGAAGGTTCCAAATGTGTGTATTAATTCCAGAAGTTTAATCAGGGAGGTAGAGGTGTCACCCAGAAATAAAAGTGCCATCAGCATATAGTGCCAATTTGTCTTCTATTTCACACCGTTGAAATCCCGCTATGTCTGGGTTCCCTCTTATGGCTGCTGCCAGAGGTTCTATGGCTAGAGCGAAGAGTAATGGAGAAAGGGAACATCCTTGTCTGGTTCCCCTATGAAGTTCAAAGGAAGGAGACAAGGTATTATTTATCCTAATACAGGCCTTAGGGGCCTTGTATAATAATTTAATCCAAGAAATTATACTATCCCCCAGATTCAATTTTTCGAATATTTTCCACAAGTATTCCCATTCAACGCCTTAGCGGCATCAAGTGAGAGGATAGCTTTCTGTCCTTGATTATCAGTGGGTATTTGCATATTGAGATAAAGGCACCGGAGATTGTTTGCCATAGATCTATTTGGTATGAAGCCGGACTGGTCCGGGTGGACTAATTTAGATACCACTTTTGAGAGTCTCATGGCAATGACCTTGGTAAGAATTTTTAGATCTGTATTTAGCAATGATATAGGTCTGTATGACTCAGGTTTATCAGGTTCTTTCCCAGGTTTTAGAATAACTACCACCACCGCTTCATACATGGATCTCGGCAAGGAATCTGTGCTAAGCGCCTCTGTTAATGTATGAAGTAGCTCCGGCAGGAGTACTCCTGCAAATTTTTTGTATAGCTCTATGGGTAATCCGTCATTACCTGGGGCCTTTGAGTTTGGGAATGAAGCTAGTGCAATATGCAGTTCCTCAATAGTAATAGGAGCGTTTAAGAGCTGCCTGTCTGTATCCTGAAGCTGCGGTATAGTGATAGAATCCAGAAATTGTGTCAGATCTTCTACAGGGTATGACACCTTCGAGGAGTATAAATCTTGATAGAAGGAGGAGAACTCCTTCAATATGGACGGTGTAATAGGGCGTACACACGGTCGGACTTTGTTCGGACATTCCGACAACAAAATCCTAGGATTTTTTCAGACGGATGTTGGCTCAAACTTGTTTTGTCCACACACGGTCGCACAAAGTTGTCGGAAAATCCGATCTTTCTAAACGCGGTGACGTAAAACACGTATGTCGGGACTATAAACGGGGCAGTGGCCAATAGCTTTCATCTCTTTATTTATTCTGAGCATGCGTGGCACTTTGTCCGTCGGATTTGTGTACACACGATCGGAATTTCCGACAATGGATTTTGTTGTCGGAAAACTTTATCTCCTGCTCTCCAACTTTGTGTGTCGGAAAATCCGATGGAAAATGTCCGATGGAGCCCACAAATGGAATTTCCGACAACACGCTCCGATCGGACATTTTCCATCGGAAGATCCGACCGTGTGTACGGGGCATATCTGTGACAGTCTGTGATAAAGATGTTGTGATGCTGTGAATTACTTGAGGTGGTTGTTGTGACCTGGCTATCATAGCCAACATGTGGCCAGTTTTTTCCCCCTCCTCAAAGTATGTTTGGGAGGTGAAAAACCTCTTGTTGTCTGCTTGCTGTAAATGTATAGTGCGATGTAATTTCTGTGCATCCGTCCATTGCCGTTCATGTTCAGGCGTTGGAGATCGCAGAAACAATTCTTCCGCTCTCCCCACTGCCTGAATGGCATCTTTTGCCCATTGTCTGCTCTTTGTTTTTATGGTATTTATTTCTTTTAACCACTTGCCGACCGCCTCACGCCTATATACGTGAGCAGAGCGGCACGGGCAGGCAAAATCACGTACCTGAAACGTGATTGCCTTCCCGCGGGTGGGGGGTCCGATCGGACCCCCCCCCGGTGCCAGCTGCGGTCGGCATTTGGTTGGAAGCGATGGGAGACGAGGGGGAGGCCATCCGATCGTGGCCCCCCCCTCGCGATCGCTCCCAGCCAATGAGAAACATCCTCTGCCTCTGTATAGTACACAGAGGCAGAGGATGTGATGTCATCTCTCCTCGGCTCGGGAGTTTCCGTTCCAGCGCCGAGGGGAGATGACATGTAAGTGCACCAACACACACACACACACACAGTAGAACATGCCAGGCATACATTACACCCCCGATCCCCCCCCGATCGCCCCCCAATCACCCCCCCCCTGTCACAAACTGACACCAAGCAGGTTTTTTTTTTTCCTGATTACTGCATAGTGTCAGTTTGTGACAGTTAGCAGTGTTAGGGTAGTGACTGTTACCCCCCTGTAGGTCTAGGGTACCCCCCTTACCCCCCCTAATAAAGTTTTAACCCCTTGATCACCCCCCCTCACCAGTGTCGCTAAGCGATCATTTTTCTGATCGCTGTATTAGTGTCGCTGGTGACGCTAGTTAGGGACGTAAATATTTAGGTTCGCCGTCAGTGTTTTATAGTGACAGGGACCCCCATATACTACCTAATAAATGTTTTAACCCCTTGATGGCCCCCTAGTTAACCCTTTCACCACTGATCACCATATAACCGTTACGGGTGACGCTGGTTAGTTCGTTTATTTTTTATAGTGTCAGGGCACCCGCCGTTTATTACCAAATAAAAGTTTAGCCCCCTGTAGGTCTAGGGTACCCCCCTTACCCCCCCTAATAAAGTTTTAACCCCTTGATCACCCCCTGTCGCCAGTGTCGCTAAGCGATCATTTTTCTGATCGCTGTATTAGTGTCACTGGTGACGCTAGTTAGGGACGTAAATATTTAGGTTCGCCGTCAGTGTTTTATAGCGACAGGGACCCCCATATACTATCTAATAAATGTTTTAACCCCTTGATGGCCCCCTAGTTAACCCTTTTACCACTGATCACCGTATAACCGTTACGGGTGACGCTGGTTAGTTCGTTTATTTTTTATAGTGTCAGGGCACCCGCCGTTTATTACCGAAAAAAGGTTTAGCCCCCTGATCGCCCGGCGGTGATATGCGTCGCCCTAGGCAGCGTCAGATTAGCGCCAGTACCGCGAACACCCATGCACGCACCGTACACGCACCGTACACCTCCCTTAGTGGTATAGTATCTGAACGCATCAATATCTGATCCGATCAGATCTATACTGGCGTCCCCAGCAGTTTAGGGTTCCCAAAAATGCAGTGTTAGCGGGATCAGCCCAGATACCTGCTAGCACCTGCGTTTTGCCCCTCCGCCCGGCCCAGCCCAGTCCAGCCCACCCAAGTGCAGTATCGATTGATCACTGTCACTTTTTTTTGTAGCGTTTTGGTGAACTGGCAAGCACCAGCGGCCTAGTACACCCCGGTCGTAGTCAAACCAGCACTGCAGTAACACTTGGTGACGTGGCGAGTCCCATAAGTGCAGTTCAAGCTGGTGAGGTGGCAAGCACAAGTAGTGTCCCGCTGCCACCAAAAAGACAAACACAGGCCCGTCGTGCCCATAGTGCCCTTCCTGCTGCATTCGCCAATCCTAATTGGGAACCCACCGCTTCTGCAGCGCCCGTACTTCCCCCATTCACATCCCCAACCAAATGCAGTCGGCTGCATGAGAGGCATTTATATATCCTCCCAAGTACCCCTACCCAATGAACCCCCCCAAAAAAGATGTTGTGTCTGCAGCAAGCGCGGATATAGGCGTGACACTCACTATTATTGTCCCTCCTGTCCTGACAATCCTGGTCTTTGCATTGGTGAATGTTTTGAACGCTACCATTCACTAGTTGAGTATTAGCGTAGGGTACAGCATTGCACAGACTAGGCACACTTTCACAGGGTCTCCCAAGATGCCATCGCATTTTGAGAGACCCGAACCTGGAACCGGTTACAGTTATAAAAGTTACAGTTACAAAAAAAAAGTGTAAAAAAAAAAAAAAACACAAACAAAAATAAAAAAAAATAGTTGTCGTTTTATTGTTCTCTCTCTCTATTCTCTCTCTCTATTGTTCTGCTCTTTTTTACTGTATTCTATTCTGCAATGTTTTATTGTTATTATGTTTTATCATGTTTGCTTTTCAGGTATGCAATTTTTTATACTTTACCGTTTACTGTGCTTTATTGTTAACCATTTTTTTGTCTTCAGGTACGCCATTCACGACTTTGAGTGGTTATACCAGAATGATGCCTGCAGGTTTAGGTATCATCTTGGTATCATTCTTTTTAGCCAGCGGTCGGCTTTCATGTAAAAGCAATCCTAGCGGCTAATTAGCCTCTAGACTGCTTTTACAAGCAGTGGGAGGGAATGCCCCCCCCCCCCACCGTCTTCCGTGTTTTTCTCTGGCTCTCCTGTCTCAACAGGGAACCTGAGAATGCAGCCGGTGATTCAGCCAGCTGACCATAGAGCTGATCAGAGACCAGAGTGGCTCCAAACATCTCTATGGCCTAAGAAACCGGAAGCTACGAGCATTTTATGACTTAGATTTCGCCGGATGTAAATAGCGCCATTGGGAAATTGGGGGAGCATTTTATCACACCGATCTTGGTGTGGTCAGATGCTTTGAGGGCGGAGGAGAGATCTAGGGTCTAATAGACCCCAATTTTTTCAAAAAAGAGTACCTGTCACTACCTATTGCTATCATAGGGGATATTTACATTCCCTGAGATAACAATAAAAATGATTTAAAAAAAAAAAAAAATGAAAGGAACAGTTTAAAAATAAGATAAAAAAGAAAAAAAATAATAAAGAAAAAAAATAAATAAATAAAAAGCACCCCTGTCCCCCCTGCTCTCGCGCTAAGGCGAACGCAAGCGGCGGTCTGGCGTCAAATGTAAACAGCAATTGCACCATGCATGTGAGGTATCACCGCGAAGGTCAGATCGAGGGCAGTAATTTTAGCAGTAGACCTCCTCTGTAAATCTAAAGTGGTAACCTGTAAAGGCTTTTAAAGGCTTTTAAAAATGTATTAATTTTGTTGCCACTGCACGTTTGTGCGCAATTTTAAAGCATGTACTCGGCCTAAGATCATCTTTTTTATTTCATCAAACATTTGGGCAATATAGTGTGTTTTAGTGCATTAAAATTTAAAAAAGTGTGTTTTTTCCCCAAAAAATGCGTTTGAAAATCGCTGCGCAAATACTGTGTGAAAAAAAAAAAATGAAACACCCACCGTTTTAATCTGTAGGGCATTTGCTTTAAAATAATATATAATGTTTGGGGGTTCAAAGTAATTTTCTTGCAAAAAAAAATAATTTTTTCATGTAATCAAAAAGTGTCAGAAAGGGCTTTGTCTTCAAGTGGTTAGAAGAGTGGGTGATGTGTGACATAAGCTTCTAAATGTTGTGCATAAAATGCCAGGACAGTTCAAACCCCCCCCCAAATGACCCCATTTTGGAAAGTAGACACCCCAAGCTATTTGCTGAGAGGCATGTCGAGTCCATGGAATATTTTATATTGTGACACAAGTAGCGGGAAAGAGACAAATTTTTTTTTTTTTTTTTGCACAAAGTTGTCACTAAATGTTATATTGCTCAAACATGCCATGGGAATATGTGAAATTACACCCCAAAATAAATTCTGTTGCTTCTCCTGAGTACGGGGATACCACATGTGTGAGACTTTTTGGGAGCCTAGCCGCGCACGGGACCCCGAAAACCAAGCACCGCCTTCAGGCTTTCTAAGGCCGTAAATTTTTGATTTCACTCTTCACTGCCTATCACAGTTTCGGAGGCCATGGAATGCCCAGGTGGCACAAACCCCCCCCCCCAAATTACCCCATTTTGGAAAGTAGACACCCCAAGCTATTTGCTGAGAGGTATAGTGAGTATTTTGCAGACCTCACTTTTTGTCACAAAGTTTTGAAAATTGAAAAAAGAAAAAAAAATTTTTTTTTCTGGTCTTTCTTCATTTTCAAAAACAAATGAGAGCTGCAAAATACTCACCATGCCTCTCAGCAAATAGCTTGGGGTGTCTACTTTCCAAAATGGGGTCATTTGGGGGGGGGGGTTGTGCCATCTTGGCATTTTATGGCCTTCAAAACTGTGATAGGTAGTGAGGAGTAAAATCAAAAATGTATGTCCTTAGAAATCCTGAAGGTGGTGCTGGGTTTTCGGGGCCCCGTACGCGGCTAGGCTCCCAAAAAGTGCCACACATGTGGTATCCCCGTACTCAGGAGAAGCAGCTGAATGTATTTTGGGGTGCAATTCCACATATGCCCATGGCCTGTGTGAGCAATATATCATTTAGTGACAACTTTTTGTAAATTTTTTTTTTTTTTTTGTCATTATTCAATCACTTGGGACAAAAAAAAAAATATTCAATGGGTTCAACATGCCTCTCAGCAATTTCCTTGGGGTGTCTACTTTCCAAAATGGGGTCATTTGGGGGGGTTTTGTACTGCCCTGCCATTTTAGCACCTCAAGAAATGACATAGGCAGTCATAAACTAAAAGCTGTGTAAATTCCAGAAAATGTACCCTAGTTTGTAGACGCTATAACTTTTGCGCAAACCAATATACGCTTATTGACATTTTTTTTTACCAAAGACATGTGGCCGAATACATTTTGGCCTAAATGTATGACTAAAATTTAGTTTATTGGATTTTTTTTATAACAAAAAGTAGAAAATATCATTTTTTTTCAAAATTTTCAGTCTTTTTCCGTTTATAGCGCAAAAAATAAAAACGGCAGAGGTGATCAAATACCATCAAAAGAAAGCTCTATTTGTGGGAAGAAAAGGACGCAAATTTCGTTTGGGTAGAGCATTGCATGACCGCGCAATTAGCAGTTAAAGCGACGCAGTGCCGAATTGTAAAAAGTGCTCTGGTCAGGAAGGGGGTAAATCCTTCCGGGGCTGAAGTGGTTAAACACATACCCCGGACAAATGCCTTAAGAGTGTCCCATACCACCCCCGGGGCAGCCGAAGGTTTATTGGTTTCAAGAAAATATTTGATATGCATCTGCATTTTATCTGTATCAGTGAATAGCTGCAGCCAAAAGGGTTCAGCTTCCAGTGCACAGGTAGGTGTGTTTTATGAAAGTTCAGGCTAAGCTGCACCGGGAAGTGGTCAGACAACCTCCTAGCCAGATATGTTACTTTCGGGTCATATCGATATGTTAGGTCATTTCCCAATGCAAAATCAATACGAGACAGTGCAGAGTGTGTCAGAGAATGACAGGAGTACTGGGCTCGCAGGGGAAATTTACACCTCCATAGGTCTACCAATCCTATCTCACCCATAAACCTGGCTAGTGGAGTACATTCCCTAGGGCCCTGAGGACAATATTTCCTATGTATGTCAAGGGAAGAATCCATTAAACTATTAAGGTCACCAAGAACATATACCAGTATGTGAGCGTGCTTAGCTAAAAATCTAGCCAAACATTGCAACGCCGTCAATGTAAAGGGTGGAGGTACATATATATTAGCAATAACACAGGCTTGAGATTCCCATACCCCCATAAGAAAAATAAATCTGCCCTTAGAGTCCACTTGCACATCTTGTTTAGTAAACGCAGCAGATCTGGCCACAAGAATACTAACTCCTCTGGAGTAGTTGGTATGCACAGAATGATATTGCACAGGGTATTTAGACATATGTATTAAGTGTGTGGAGTCTCTGGTAAGATGGGATTCTTGCAAACATATAATGGTGGGGTCTTGCTGTGAAAGGAAAGAAAATAAGGCAGTCCTCTTTGTAGGGTCACGCAAGCCCCTAATATTCCAGGATAGAATTGTTTCCAACCGTTTACTCATTAAGGCGGGGGGGATGCAAAGAGGGGCGCACATGCCAATAGGTATCTAGATCTTGAGAAGTGAACCACTGTGCCCATTCACAAATGTTACCTGGGTAGATAAGTTGTAAACAGTATTGACCATCTTCAGTCTCAGGTAAATCAGTCCAGACGATAGAGACATAACGTAGACTTACATAATATATGTACCTGCAAAAATAAAACCCATCCAACCAGGGCTGGGAAATAGAAAAAACATGAAAAAAAATAAAAAACAGTCTGTCCATGACAACAATAGGTTCAGCAAACCTAAACTCAGATAGACCAACCATTAAACTTTGGTAAGTGCCCCGCAGGGCTAGTAGAGGGGTAGTATTGAGGGCCAGGACCCAGTGTCTTTGGAGTCAAAGCACAAGGTTTAACGATAGGTACTGAGAGGTGACAATGTAAAACAATTGTGCCTTTCTAATAGCTCCTTAACTAGCAAGGTGAGTAAAAGGATTCATACGTTGCCGGATACTTAGCATTTTTCAGTCAGATGCATGCCCTCGGTCAGCTCCACGCAAGTGTCTTTCATGCCGATCGAGCCAGGAGGCAGCCATATTTGGGGATTCAAAAAAATGCACTGATCCATCCGCTACCACACGTAACTTAGCTGGGTACAACATGGAGTAGACTAGTGGGATCGCACGCTTTCTCTTTTTTACTTCTGTGAATTTTGCCCCCTGTTTTTGGACAGCAGCCGAGAAATCTGGATATATTGAGACTTTGGAACCTTGTATGTCCATATCAGTCTTTTGCCTGGCTAAGCGTAGTATGTCTCTGTCTTTGTAAGGGAGGAGTTTTAGAATGAATGGTCTGTGATTGCCCCCTGGTGGCGGTGGTCGGGAAGGCACCCTGTGAGCCCTTTCTACTGAGAAAAATGGAGTAAGATTATTTTTTCTAAAGGTGTCTGCAAGCTATGCTTCAATAAACTCTGCCCGGTGTTTCACTTCGGATTTCTCAGGCATTCCGACTATATGGATGTTCGACCTTCTTAATCTATTCTCCATTTCCTCGATTCTAGCTGCTGATTCATCAGCTTTAGTAGAGGTTATGTGCATTTCTTGGGATAAGGGTGTAATTCATCCTCAATAGAGCTCACTCGTCCCTCCAAGGCAGTGGCCCTCTCCCTGATTTTCTGCATATCTTGTCTAATGTGCAACAAGCCCTCCTTCATGCTTTTGACTTCAGTTGATAAGTCAGTAATTGAGGAGCCATAAGCATGGACTGCTGTTAGAATGTCCTGTAGTGAGGGCTCTCTACTTTCCATATCTGTGGGGTCAGCAGTGTCTTGGGCAGGGAGGGGGGATGGTGGATTACTCACTGCGTTCCTGGAGGTCTGCGGCGCCATTTTCTCAGGCACATGTTGTGTTGTATTTAGACACTTCACAGGGGGTCAGTTTTTGGCTGTTTTAGCTGTGCAGGCTAGCAAAGTTTGCTGTGCAGACTTGACACCACTGGCATCATGGGCATATTGGCCAAGTTTAGCCGCCGCCGAGGCGTAGGAGGCTCTTCCCGCTCGTTGCTGGAGCGGGGGTCCGCCATGATCGGCCGTGCCGTCGGCAAGGAGGCTCCCTTCCTTCTTAGGCATACTTGCCTTGTTAATGTGGCGACCGGGCGTCGCTTTAGTGGTGGCTCCACACCGGGAGCAAAGTATCCGGTCTATGTCTGCGCTGTATATGGCTCACAACAGGATTCTGTGAAGCAGGATGCAGGAGCTAGTGTGAGACACGTCCTCTCACATGAACATCCAAGCTACGCCCCCGAATCGGGTATTTTTATAATTTATTTTACATACAGTGGATATAAAAAGTCTACACACCCCTGTTAAAATGTCAGGTTACTGTGATGCTAAAAAATGAGACAAAGATAAATAATTTCAGAACTTTTTCCACCTTTAATGTGATCTATAAACAAACTGGAATCTTTTTTTGGGGAGGGGGAAGTAAAAATAAAAAAAATAAAATAATATGGTTGCATAAGTGTGCACACCCTCTTATAACTGGGGATGTAGCTGTGTTCAGAATTAAGCAATCACATTCAAACTCATGTTAAATAGGAGTCAGTACACATCTGCCATCATTTAAGGTGCCTCTGATTAACCCCAAATAAAGTTCAGCTGTTCTAGCAGGTCTTTCCTGACATTTTCTTAGTCGCATCCTATAGCAAAAACCATGATCCGCAGAGAGCTTCCATAGCATCAGAGGGATCTTATTGTTAAAAAGTATCAGTCAGGAGAAGGGTACAAATGAATTTCCAAGGCATTAGATATATCATGGAACACAATGAAGACAGTCATCATCAAGTGGAGAAAATATGGCACAACAGTGACATTACAAAGAACTGGATGTCCCTCCAAAACTGATGAAAAGACGAGAAGAAAACTGGTCAGGGAGGCTGCCAAGAGGCCTACAGCAACATTAACGGAGCTGCAGGAATATCTGGCAAGTACTGGCTGTGTGGTACATGTGACAACAATCTCCCATATTCTTCATATGTCTGGGCTATGGGGTAGAGTGGCAAGAAGGAAGCATTTTCTTGCCAAGAATAACATCCAAACCCGGCTAAATTTTGCAAAAACACATCTGAAGTCTCCGAAAAGCTTGTGGGAAAATGTGTTATGGTCTAACCAATCCAAGGTTGAACTTTTTGGCCATAATTCCAAAAGATATGTTTGGCGCAAAAACAACACTGCACATCACCAAAAGAACACCATACCCACCGTGAAGCATGGTAGTGGCAGCATCATGCTTTGGGGCTGTTTTTCTTCAGCTAGAACAAGGGCCTTAGTCAAGGTAGAGGAAGTTATGACCAGTACCAAATACCAGTCAATAATGGCACAAAACCTTCAGGCCTCTGCCAGAAAGCTGAACATGAAGAGGAACTTCATCTTTCAGCATGACATCGACCCAAATCATACATCTAAATCAACAAAGGTATGGCTTCACCAGGATAAAATTAACCACCACAATACAGGGCACTTACACCCCCTTCCTGCCCAGACCAATTTTCAGCTTTCAGCGCTCTCACAATTTGAATGACAATTACTCAGTCATGCAACATTGTACCCATATGAAATTTGCGTCCTTTTTTTCACACAAATACCCTGTTTCCCCGAAAATAAGACCTAGCGTGATTGTCGGTGATGGCTGCAATATAAGCCCTACCCCCCAAATAAGCCCTACCCTGTTTCCCCGAAAATAAGCCCTACCCTGAAAATAAGACCTAAAAGGACTTTAACTAGGGTTTATTTGGGGGGGGGGGGGGGGTTAGGGCTTATATTGCAGCCATCACCGACAATCACGCTAGGTCTTATTTTCAGGGAAACAGGGTAGAGCTTTCTTTTGGTGGTATTTAATCACTAGTGGGTTTTTTATTTTTTGTGCTATATTGTGCTATAAATAAAAAAAGACCGTAAATTTTGTGAAAAAAATTGCCTGTTTCTTTGTTCTGTCATAAAATTTTGCAAATTAGTAATTTTTCCTTCTTCATAAAATTTGCCCAGAATTTATACTGCTACATAGCTTTGGTAAAAAAATAACCCAAATTAGTGTATATTATTTGGTCTTTGTGAAAGTTATACAGTCTACAAACTATGGTGCAAAGCACTGAAAATTGATCACATCTGATCAGGCCTTCAGTACATCAGGTGTATCTCATTTCTTGAGACACTAACAAGTCAGGAAAGTACAAGTGTTAATTTTGTGGACTAAAACGACTAAAACATTTCAGTCGACTAAATGAATACTATTTTAGTCATCTAAAATATGACTAAAACTAAAATAATTGAGATGACTAAAATACGACTAAAACTAAAATGGCATTTTAGTCAAAAGACTAAAATGGGACTAAAAGTAAAATAGCATTTCAGTCAAAAGACTAAGACTAAAACTAAATTGAAATTTGACTTCAAAATTAACACTGGTCTGTAGTGCATGTTCATACCTCAATACCTTAAATAATATATGAGATTTTTCACTCCAGCAGTATATAATGAGTTTGGAAATTGTGGAGAAATGTTAACTAATGCATTACAATTTAATTACACCCATTAGATTTTAGACGACTAAAATGTACTGGAGATTTTAGTCAACTAAAACGTAGGACATTTGAGTCGACTAAAATGTACTGGAGATTTAGTCAACTAAATACGACTAAAGCTAAAACAATTGCAGAAGACTAAAATGTGACTAAAACTAAAATGCCATTTTAGTCCTAAGACTAAAACTAAATCGAAATTTGCTGCCAAAATTAACACTGAAGTACAAATACGCCCCAAATGACCCCTTTTTAGAAAGTAGACATTCCAAGGTATTAAGTAGCATGGTGAGTTTTTTTTAAGTTGTAATTTTTTCCCACAATTCTTTGCAAAATTAAATTTTTTTTAAATTACACCCCAAAATACATTCTGCTACTCTTCCCGAGTATGGCGATAGCACATGTGTGAGACTTTTACACAGCCTGGCCACATACAAAGGCCCAACATTGAAGTAGCACCTTCAAGCATTCTACGAGCATAAATGACACATCTCATTCCTCAACCACCTATTACACTTTTGAAGGCCCTCGAGCATCAGGACAATGGAATTGCCCACAAAATGACCCCATTTTGGAAAGCAAACACCCCAACGTATAATCTATGAGGCATAATGATTCTTTTGAATGATTCATTTTTTTCCAGAAGTTTTTGGAAAACGTGGGAAAAAATTAAATGCATTTTTTTTTTTACACCAAGTTTTCAATTTAGAAGATATTTCTAACACATAGCATGTATATAGCAAAAATTACACCCCAAAATACATTCTGCTACTCTTCCCGAGTATGGCAATACCACATGTATGAGACTTTTTCACAGCCTGGCCACATACAGAGGCCCAACATTGAAGTAGTACCTTCAGGCGTTCTAGGAGCATAAATTACACATCTAATTTCATTCCTACCTATCACACTTTTGAAGGTCCTTGAGCACCAGGACAGTGGAATTACCCAATGACCCCATTTTGGAAAGCAAACACCCCAACCTATATTCTATGAGGCATGGGCTGCAGATAGGTACTTGCTACTCTGATGGGCTGTAGATAGGTACTCGGGTAACTTGATGAGCTGCAGACAGGTACTAGGGTACTCTGATGGGCTGGTGACAGGCACTCGGGTACTCTGATGGGCTGGTGACAGGTACTCGGGTACTCTGAAGGGCGGTGACAGGTACTCTGTACTCATATGAACTGTGACAGGTACTAACGTATTCAGATGAATTGTGACAGGTACTCGGGTACTCAGATGGACTGTGAGAGGTACTCGGGTACTCTGGTACTCATATGGACTGTGACAGGTACTCAGATAAACTATGACAGGTACTCTGGTACTCAGACGGACTGTGACAGATACTCGGGTACTCAGATGAACTGTGACAGGTACTCAGGTACTTGGGCAGCATACAGGATTCGAGCACCCACAGAGAAGTAGTGGGCAATCAAACCTGGAAAATCGCCTGCAGCCTACCGCAAAGAGCTTGTGAATGTTAAAGCCAATTGTGACCTCAGCAAAAGAGTATCCAAGGATGTCTGTCTGCCCAGCGTGTCTGGAGGGAATTCCCTCGATTTTCCAGGTTTGATTGCCCACTACTTCTCTGTGGGTGCTCGAATCCTGTATGCTGCCCACTTCTCGGCTGTTATCCTGCTGCATTTAAAGAACCACTTATCCGTATATCCAGCAATCAGGCTTTCCATCATCTTTTGGATGTGATCTCTGTTATTTAAGTATTGATTCTACTTACCTATATTGAAGAGAATTTCATCTACTTTTGCAATCTTTTTTATCCCTCTCTGCATGCTTTTCAGTGAGGTGCGGACTGGAGGGCAGAATATTCCTTCTGCACAAATCTAATATTTTTAATATACATCTCCCCCCTTTCACGGTTGATCTAATGCCACATTATGTCTCCTGAAGAAGCTTAGGAAAGCGAAACATGTTGAGAAAGTGGTATTAACCTCTGTATCAATCAATTATCTTATTTGCTTTGTAAACACATATTATTGTTCTTCTTTTTGTCTGTTTTTTTAAAGATTGTTAAATAAAAGATCTTTTTATCCTACTTTTTCTACCTCGTTTATCCCAGCACCGTTAAAAGTCCCAGGGCCTGCTCTTGGCCTCAATGTCCCCTTTCTTTACCTCTGAAATGTAGAATGAACAAACTGTATCCTTCTATGATGTGTACTTACCTCTATCCAGTGATACTGACTCACATGGGTGCTCAACCTGTGGCCCTCCAGCTGTTGCAGGACTATAAGTTCCATCATGCCTCTGCTTTTGGGAGTCATGCTTGTTTAACTGACAAACTTGCGATGCCTCATGGGACTTCAATATCTGGAGGGCCACAGGTTGAGCACCCATGCTCCAAGCGATCTAGGGGGTGGGAGCTCCACCACACAGCCTTTGATTCACAGCCTCAGCGGTTTCCCTATGATCTGTGTAGAAGGGGGGGTGGTGTCCATTCCCTCCACTTAGGTTTCAGATTACATTCAGCTCCCTTCTTAATCTTGTGCAGTGTGTGACATCAGATCCCCAACCCCCTAATTCTGAGTAAAAAGTGTGCTTTAGAAGACCATAGAGAGGAAGGAAGGCTACAGATAAACAGGCACAATTTATGCAGGAGGATTTGGGTATATGAATGGTTGGTTTACAACCAATTTAACAGGATTTTGGCTATCATTCCCAGACATGCAGGAGGTGCAAGGAGGAATTGTACAGTATGAATCTGTAGGTAAAAGTAGACCCTTTAAGTTGGCCTATCTAATCAAATTGATCAAACGTTATCAAACATTCCTTCGAAGAAAATACAAAATAGATGGGGAATGGACACATGCGGTGTAGAACACTTCTTAAAAGTAGGCAAAATTAAAATAGTTGCCCTGTAGAGAAATATGGAGTCCTATCAGAGTAAGATGTGGGAAACCCTCAACTCCTGATCTAGTCAAGATTCACCAGATCGGAGTTAAACTGAGGCCTTACTTAAAATCAGGCAGGCAGAGGCGGTCCTTTATGCTTTTGTAAGAGTCTAAGCCTTGTATACATTCCATGGGGAGTGGTTGTTTTCAGCCACATTGTTCTGTGCAAATTTAAGGTTGTTAAACTACCCCCCCGCTTCCCTAATGTTCGTATTTATCAGTGAAATCACCTGTTAGATTGGTGGATCAAAAAGAATTTGTGGGAGGCAGTGGGGCCAGCACTGGACACTACCAAGAAATGTCAAACCATGCAGATTACAGCAGCCCCGTGCTGCAGCACGGCTCTAAAGAAGGGGGTGTGCCCTCAAAATGCATCAGCATGCTTTATGTGAGGTTGTAGAAGCACTTGCACTTTCTACCTCATGGTATCCTTCAATGCATATGCTGTATACCTCTGTACTTTTGTGAGCATGCATTTTATTGGTTGCTTTTCATTTTAATAAAACACCTTTTTTTACTGGGTAATGCACCGGGAGTTTGCACCTTCTCCTTTTTTGTTTTTGGTTTAGGTTTCTGCATTCTGAAGTTTTAGGCTCTCTAGCACAACTATAAAACTGTGGCCCTGGACGACATCATCTCTGATGAAACGCGTAGGGCAGAGCAACGCGTTGGCATCACCCTCATGTCCCGGAAGGAAGGTTGTTTGGTTGCGAGCTGGCCAGCACACCAAACTCAAAGCGATTTCTTGTTTACATTGCTGTAAATACAATACTTTTTATCTCAATAAATGTTTAAAGGTTTTTACGCTATGTGGAGACTTTTTGATGCATTACCTATCCATCCTAACACATGGCGTCCCAGACATAGGAGAGCTGCATAACCAGGAGAAAGGCCCGGGCTGGGTTTTAAGCCATAGGCGTTGTGTGATCCCTTGTAACGAGGGATCAACTGGAGCTGGTAAGCAGTTAAGTCAATTGTTGGTGGCGGCACTGTTGCACAAGGTGGTGGATGGTGGATTTTTAACATCAGCATCAATCAAGATTCACTATTTTTACTAATGGTGAACTAATTGTGCTTAAACACACAATATCAATATAGCAGGCATGTTGTAATGCAATTTCTCCTTTTTGGCCACAAGATGGAGACAGAGAGATGCTGACTGGTCCTTCCAGAAAACCGAGAGAGAAAGAGTAGACTGTGAAAAAGTGGAGTTTCAGGAAGTGCTGGGATGATGGAAGACAGGGAAGTACTGAGGTGAGAGAAAGAGAGAAACAGATTTTACACACAGCACTACAGAGAGAGTGCTGACAGGAGACAGAGGAGAGATTGCTTAAAAGAGAGGGAGAAAACCAAGGCTCCTAAAAAAGTCCTTTGCTGGGACACAGGGACACTTAACAGTGAGGAGAGGAGGAGTGTGTGAGGGGAAGGAACTGAGGTGCCAGAGTGATGAGAGAGACACACGCTGACACCAGGGACTGTGTGCCCCAACAGAGGGGGAGAAAGCCAAGATTCTCTGGAGACTACCGAGAGAGTTACCATGAGGAGAGGAGATAGGACAGGCATGGTGAGGTAACGGGACTGTGTGGTGGAATTCCACTTGAGAAAGATCCACACTGTCTACCAGCATCTGAGTGAGACACACACACTTTTCTTGAGACGGACGAGAGAAGACGGCAAAGAGGAGTCAGGAACAGTGACACCCACACGGATCGCCACCGTTTGGCCCAGGGACCCTGCTCAGCAATCCAGTGCCGCCCAGCAGAGACGACCCATACCACTTCAAGGATCAGAAGACCCATACAGGTGTCCGGTTGGCCGTTGTCCGATCACCCTGCCAGCTCAGCTACCAGCCATTCTGATCGGTCGACAGGAGGTGGTCCGGTGCCTTACAACATCGCTAGGAGCCTGAACCAGTACCTGGGATTATCGTAGTGTCATCACACAGAGGACTGGCGCAAACCCAACATCCTTTTTAACACAGTACAGACACTGCATGCAGACACCTTTTCCCCTTTGGACATATAGATCATTATGCTTTGTTTTCTATATTTACCATTGCTAAAATATTAGAGATTGTCATTTATATTGTATTGATACTCTGCAGAAAGGTTCAACAGTGCTGTAAGTTTCCATGTATTCTTTTTGTGATAATATATCCAGCTTATTTATCACTACCTGTTGTGTCTGTTTGTTTCTGGTATCAATCTACAGCCAGGATATTGGTCTTTTCTTTACATGCATTCTTGAAAGTGTTTGCAGAAATTTTATATCTAACCAGGTGTGCCAGATGGGCTGAGGTCATTCTTGGAGTTGAGGCATAGAACAGAGAACCCAAAATCACCAAGCGGCTCCTTCGGGGGTGGCGCGACAGCAACATTTGTGTGAACTAGTAGCGCGACTATTTTTTTTATACTGTAAAACTACCCCTAAAATTTTCAGCAAGACAGCAGCCATCAGTAGGCAAGCACAACATAAAAGAGGATCAAAAAAGTGTGCTCCACTGGGTCACCTTTTGTTCCCATTTGGAATATGATCAGGGCCAATTTTTCACTTTTTTTTCTCCTCTAGGTCATATACTTTGTGAACCCCCCCTTCCCCAGTGGAGGGGGTTAGGGGGCTGTGAAGGTGAATAAGGATCTATATGCCTTGGGGACACTAAAGGTGGCTGGGTCAGACAGAGCACAGGTTTAGGGGTGGCAATTACTTTTTTGGTAGGAGACCTGTCTGAGGTTGCTTTCAGTGCATAATGGCAGGCGTGGATTGACAATGCCTCTCTAGGATACTGACTTGAGCAGCGCCTAGTGCTGACACTCTTCAGAGTGCCCTCGATCCAGTGGACAGCTCTACAGGATACAGGTCACTTATTTATGGGCTTGGTGCTGTCGCTAGTGCCAATGAACCCTAGGCCTGGTAGCAAATCTGGCCCTGGATATAATCAGGAAAGTCATTTTTGCAAGTAAAATTTGAATTGACTCCCATGCAGTGTTGCCAACCATCCATAAATTTATGGTTTATAAAGAACAGGCACTTTTCTCCTTACGTAAATGTCTGTAGACAGGAGAAAAGTGCCTGTAAAAAATCCTTGTCGGCGACTCTGAACTGTAGTTCTGGAGCCAACTGATTAGTGAACTTGGATCGGGCAGCAGGGAGTGGCTTATATTCACATGCTCCACTGCAGGAGTTGAGGTTGAGCTTGGCAGTTCACGAATTGGCAAGCTCCGTAACTGTGCATATCTAGTTCAGATTTGCCAACAAGTTTTTTTTTTTTGTTTTGTTTAAAAAGGTTTTCCTGCCAGCCGATTGCAAATTGTGTTCTGCCGCCACCACTGGCCAGGAAGGTATGCGTAAAGGGGGCAATCTGGAGGATGGAAGGGGGGCACTCTGGAAGATGGTAGAGGGCTCAGATGTAACGTAGGACTCTGATTTATAGGTGGAATGCTGGGGACATTGACATAAGGGAGGACTTTGATGTAAACATAGCACTCAAACTGACTGCTGCACTCTATATGTGGTTTTGTTTGTTACTTTCTCTGACCCCTGCACTCTATACAGGTGTTCAAGGTGTTCATTGTCTCAACCATTACTGGTTTTAATGATGCTCTTCTTTAAAAGGTAGACTCAGTAAGACAAAAATATCCTTTTTGAGGGTGCTAAGAGTGTGGTATGTGTGTGCAGTGTACACAGCAGGCGCAAATTGTGTTCAGTCCCCCTTTAAGACCTTCTCACTGGCCATGCCCATTGTTCACCGTGGCGTATGTAGCACACCACAGAACTTATTTTTCTGTTCTTTCCTAGAGTTCCCCAGGTCTTTCATAATCCTAATCTTACTCACATTTTGTCATGCTGTTTTGACTTTTTAAATTGTAAAAGGCAGGCAAATGACTTGTTATGAGTATTGTTAGTGTTAACATATTGTTTGTACTGTTTAATCACTTCCCATCCTTAGGATGTACCCGTACGTCCTTGGGCAGAATAATTTTTTTTAGTGCCGGTAATTCTGAAGCTGGTATAAGTAATCTGAGTGACTAAAGAGCCACTGGATTACTTTTACAAGCAGCGGAAGGGGGTCCTCTCCCTCCCGTCGCCTTTACCAGGCTCTCCCGAGCAAACGGGGAGCCCGACAAGGACGCTACCAGTGGCATAATTTCTCCTTCTGTGTGATGTTCGGTTTGTTGTTTACAAACAGTTACCAGCTTGTAAAAGCATTGGATACAGCCGATCTTGGTTCGATCTGATGCTCTAGAGGCCAGAGGAGACTAATGTCTCAGTAAAGAGGACCTGTCACTGCTTACTGTTATTACAAGGGCCTTTTATATTCTTCATGATAGCAATTAAAAAGAAAAATTTTTTTAAAGCCCCTTAGTTCCACCGTAACGCATGCGCCAGTCCTCCATGTATATGTAAACGGCCATTGCATCACATATGTGATGTATAAATCATGAACATCAGAGCAAGAGCAATAATTCTAGCACCAGACTTCCTGTGTAAAAGGCTTTTAATGGTCGCCTATGGAGGAGATTTTTTTTTTTTTTTTAAGTTGGCGTGGTTCCACGGGCATACGCAATCCTTTCAAAGCGAGACACGTTTGCCATTTATGTACTCAGTGTAATATCATCTTTTATTATGTACCAAACAATATGGCATTATATTGTGTTTTTGTGCATTAAAGTGTATATTTTCCCCAAAAATTGCATTTAAAAAAACCACTGCGCCAATATCATGTGACATAAAAATATGCAACACTCACCATTTTATTCTCTAGGGCCTCTGCTTAAAGAAAAAAAAATGTATAATGTTTGAGGGTTCTAAATGGTTTTCTAGCAAAAAATGATGTTATTTACATGTAGGAGAATGTCAGAATTGGCCCGGACTGGAAGTGGTTAAAGGCTACGTTTGCCCTTAGGAACAGGTTATATGTTACACCCGTATTTAGGGTGCAACATATTGCTACGCACCCCAACCCTCACCCCCTGACCAGCACACTCTTAGACCCCTTTCACACTGGGGTGCATTTCAGGCATTTTAGCGCCAAAAATAACGCCTCTCAAGCCTCCCCAGTGTGCCCGAGTGCTTTCACATTGGGGTGGTGCACTTGCAGGATTGGAAAAAAAGAAAAAAAAAGTCCTGCAAGCAGCATCTTTGGGGCGGTGCGGGAGCGTTGTATACATCACTCCTAAACTGCCCCTGCTATTGAAATCAATGGGCAGCGCTGCCGAAGAGCCTGCAAAGCACTTTGTCAGGGGTGCTTTTCGGGCGCATTTGACCCTTTCCTCAGCTGCTAGCGGGGGTTAAATGCGCCACTATAACAGCAGTAAAGTGCCGCTAAAACTAGCAGCGCTTTACTGCTAACGCCCCCACCCCAGTGTGAAAGAAGCCCAAGTCCTTTAACACTTTCTCCAGCTTTCTGCCTAAAAAAGCTGGAGAAAGTCTGCAGGAGACAGACACTGCACCTGTAACCCACTGATGCAGATGCAACCCTTTGCAGGCTCCTGCAAAGATTTTGTGCATTTATAAATTTTTTCCTTAATGGTAAAGTTACCTTTCAAATATTGTTTCAACTTACAATAGGAGTTTGTCATATTTCAGGTTGTTCTAATAAAAAAAAAAAAAATTAAAAATAAATAAAGTGCTTCTCTGGCATTCTGGTAAGCCTAGCTTTGGTGTTACTTCGACTATCCCGGAGTTTTTTTTCGGACTATCTCTTATTCACTTTGGAGGTTCACAATAGTGCATTTTTTTGGGGGGGGGGGGGGGGGGGGGGTTTGGATTATTTAGGAACACTATTGTGTATTCATGACTATTTTGCATTATCACAATTTCACTTATTTTGAGTATTATTTATTTAAAAAGGCACAGTCAAGTATATGTGCTGCACTTTTTTTGGATGTTTATATGTGAGCTTGGTATCAAAGGTATAATATTTAGCAGCATTTGTAAATTAACCATAAGTGCAGATTTTTTTTAAACCAAAAGTGCTCAGTCAGTACATTCTTCAGGTTTTGTCAGTAAAAAGAAGGGGTATGCCCACCTTATTAACCCAAGAATTAAAGAAAGAAAAGAAAAAAAACACTGGGTTTCAGAAAAAGTTATATAAAATGTATTTTCTGTCTTTAAAAAGCATACATACAAGTGTAACAGTAGGTACAAGACTCCTTACCCTCAATATAAACTGCCATGACCACTAAACACTATAATTCACTATATCACCTCCAACCAAATCTTCCTCTGGAGTTCATTATAATTTTAACAAACTAAATTTACATCTTTACACGTGATTTTTAAGTTACATCCCTGAAGTTGAATAACCCTTTTCTCCGTTGTTCTGTCAAGCAGATCAATAAAAACTAACAATATATATATATATATATATTTATATACAAAAAAAAACACCACATTTTCCAGTGTCTATACACTCACAATTTAGCAAAGAATCTGTGCGAACCCAGAATAACTGAGGTTTCCATGTCGTGAACTTGGAGAGAAATCCTGCTCCCAAACTTAAAATGTATTTAGAGATTTGAAAGCAGGCTTTTACTCATATTGCAGAGTTGTCTGAAAACTGGTGCAAATCATCCCATGAAAATGATCACTATGGCGTAGACTACCACAACTGTTCATCCATGCAGATGGCCATCTGTCTCTAGCAAGAGGGAACTGTGGAAGTCGTCACAATTGGAAACAAAAGGAACTTTGATGGTTTCACCATAGAGATTGTCTAGGAAAAAACTGCAACTGTTTAGAGACTTCACTTGAAGTAAAAGTTGTTGAAAATGGTGTATGAAAAAAAAAAAAAAAATAATAAAAATAAAAAAAGGACTAAAAGCATTAGGCCAGAGCCGTTTTAAGTTACTATTTCTGTTTTGGATAGGGCTTATAGTTTGCCATTTTTTTAACAATATAAAAAAAAAAAAAAAAAAAAAAAAAAAAAAGGGGAGGAGATGCTGTAAATGTTTAAAGTGGAACACAAAAGAGGATATGATGAAAACATAGGATCTTAAATCAATATTGAGGATTTAAAAAAATGTAGTTAACATATACAGACAATGGAATGAAGAAAATTGAGATATGGTGCCCTTACCCTCAGGCCCCAGTGATCATATATGGATGTTACCGGAGTACTGCTGGATTGGTTTATTTCATTTCAGACCTTATGAAAAAAAAGTCTGAAAGGACAAAAAAGGTATTTGCCATACCAACCAGTGAGGGGCTAGTGGGCTAGTTTACCCATGCTTAAAAAAAAATGACAGGTTACTATGCACAGTCAACATACATGCTGTATTGTTAAGGTAATCTTTTTTTTTTTTTTCAAAAATAAGAAAAAGAAAAAAAAAAAATTAATATAACAAAAAAAAAACAAAAAAGATAAAAAAGTGTGTTATGCTGTTTGAAAACAACCCAGTTGACACTAGTCACAACCACATCAAGTATAATGTAAAGGCCACATTAAAAAAAATTACATTACAAATTCTTAAAATAAAAATAATTAAATTTTTTCATCAAATAGTGTTATCTAAAGAGCAGTACCCTAAAACCTTCATCACAACTCATTTCTCATGGGTCTGACTAGAAATAGAATTGGTTGTCATAGTCTGTTGGTCCATCCCTGCTGCCTGGCTGACTAAGCCTGCATGGTCATTTTCTTCACAATTCTACTTCGGGACATCCTCATATTTTCACTAGCCTTCCAGCTGAACTTCTAATGAATTGAATGGAAACAAATATGGCTTTCCTACTTCCAGAGTGAAAAAAATAACATAAAAAAAAAGGCATTCTAATATGCTTCTTATAACCTGTGCTTGTATGTCACATTCTCATTTGCTAATCCCATATTTGGCACCTCTGATAAATCCTCACCATATATACACACACACACATACATATTCTGTAACTATATATTATATACGTAATAAGCTCATGTATACAAATTTACAAAAGAGAAAAAAAAAAAAAGTTATAAAAAATATATTGCACTTCTTATATACATTGCAGCTTCATGGGTGTGGGATTTAAAGTGACCCATTATGGTTCTTCATATGCAAGGCAGTTTTAATAAGTGGTAAATACATCAAAGCCATTTGCTGCCCATTTTTCATCGCATTGCAGGCCCCTTTTAGGCTCTATAGTCTGCCCCACCATATGGACAGAAAACCATCATCCTCCAACCCGCTGTAGTTTTCTGCTAAAATGTTGATGATTTCACTTCTTCTGCTGGCAGACAAAAGAAAAAAAAAAAAAAAGAAACACTTCTTCAGCTTGCTAAAGGACCTGAGCGAATTTGCTTTTGTAGTGGTGAAAGGAACCTGCAAGACTCATGCTGAGCAGAGTGGTTTCCCTGCAGCGCTGTGCCACCCGTACAGATTGTAGGTAACAGTTTGCCCAGATATTCTGAGGGGTTGTAACAGCAGTGACTTTTCTCCTTGGAAGCTGACCCCTATCCTTGCAAGGCACGTGGTGAACACTGGCCTTTACGGAACAGTATGTTCATGGGGGGAGTGGGTTATATTTCTGTCAGAGTCAGCTTGTAGCTTCCCCCGGTCTCTTCAATCTGAAGCTGGAAGGTGTCTTCATTTGAATAGTGCCGAATTATGTTGTCATCCATGTTGACCAGGATCCTAGGGAGATGGAGGAAGAAATTTAGAACCATGAACATAGTGAAAAGCAAGCATCCAAAAAACAGATCCAAGACTACAGGGAAGGGACCATTACAGTAATAGACAGGCAAAGATCTACAGGCAGGGTTATAAGCTCACGTAGGGCTTTACAAGACTGACAGCTTGCTCTAAAGCAGAGAAAATTAATTTGCTTTAAAGGGTCAAGTCAAAAGTGATATTTCAGCTGCTGGTATAGTCTGGTGGGCCAAGTCAGACACTGTTTCTTATACACACACACACACACACACACATCTAGGCCAGCCCTACAGCGGGAGCTCCCTGCCATAAATTGTCAACTTGTTTCCACATGACAGCTTTGAGGGTTCCTGCCCCGCTTTGTGTGTTTCAGCACCTCCTTTTACGTAGAATAAAAAAAACCCAACAGGTAGAAAGGGAGCTGCTCATATTGGCCACTACAGGTGAACATATATTTTAAAAGTAGAGCCCTCAGAGGATGGAAAAACTAACATGATTTAACCCTCCAGTAGCTATCCAAAAAATTCAAATAGTTTTAGGTGAAGAAACTCCAGGCTTCCTGCCTAGCAGTGCTGTAGCCCTAGTTGTCAAGTGCCCACATGGGCTGGTATAGCAACAAGATTCTATTTGTTACTGTGTTATGAGAGAAACATAATCAATTTTTTCACATGCTTAGACATTGCTCAGTAACCACAAACATTTTGATCCAGTGAAATCTTAACTCATTAGCAACTTTCCAAATTGTGAAGCCGGTGGATGAGCATGGCAAATAGCAATTTTGCCTTAGCTTTACTTTAAGGACTCTTTACACTTGCTTCAAAATATGGCATTGGACATGTTTTTAAAGCACTCTGAATGCCAGTCAAAGACCATGTCACTAAATAAAATGGTTACCATAGTTACTATAGTCACTTCCGGTTCAAGTGCATCTATTCTGGTGCAAGTGTCACATCTGGTGTTCAGCAGGAAGGTAAATTGGGTCTAGACTGGAGCAAAGCAACTGGAAGATGGCGTGCCACATGGAATGTTATAGCGGAAGGTGAACGGGACTGGAGAGTGAGGACTGAGCAGCAGAGGGTCAGCAGAGCTGGGGGTGCCCCCCCCACACCTTCGCCGCCACCCTCCCTATCCATGTGCCCAGCCCCTTTCAGGATGCCAGACACATGAATTACTATGGCGGGGATAGGCGGGGGGGTGTTTTTTGAAGTACACGATTACATCCAGAGGCTCGAATAGGCTTCAAAATAGGGTGGGCTTGGGGCACAGAGCATTGCATCCCGATCCCACTATGTTGTGTGATGGTAGCGAATGAATTTTCCCTATTTTCACACTAATGTTCCTCTCTGCCAATCAGGAGGCAGGTCAGTGAGAACTGTCTCCCGATTGGCCAAAGAGTCAGGCAGTCCTATTAGATGCCTAGTTTTGAAGGAACAGGAAGAAGACACACAGCTGCGGGAGTAGCAGACACCGGAGCCACTGCCCACATCCCATCCCAGGAGAGGACGACAGGACACCGTAGCACGCCAGCCCTAGATCGGGTAGGTTCCCCGATGCCATCCTCGGGTGGGGTTGATGTCAGTGACACACCGCGGTCCCCTACTGAGTGGGATCAGCAAAGCTGGGGGTACTGCTGAACAAGGGTACTAATAAGCTGGGGATCTGTGGAACAGGAATACTAATAATAATAATAAGTTAGGGATCTACTGAACAGGGATACTTATGAGCTGGAGGATCTACTGGGTCCCTTTACAAGCAATAGAAAATCAACACACAGGGCATTTGCCAGGCTTCATAAAAGCTAAAACACACCACAACACTTGAAGGGATGCAAAATCCTGACCAATATTTTTATTTTCCACTTAAGCTTAATAACAGGTGTTTCAGTTTTCTTTCACAATCCAAAAAGCACACAGCTAGATTATAACCTCCTTCTGGCAAACCTTGCCCTAGACTGTATGTCTCCATATGACTGTCAGAGACAACAGATTGTGGACTCCACTGGGGCAGCAACCAGTGAGAATGCTTTTCAAAGCCCATAAAATCTCTGAAAAATATGTTGTCCTTTCATGGAATTTGCTATACACATATGGAAAATTAGTAATCTACAATTAAAAACTTATATACAAAAAATATACAACAAATAAATCATCAACTAGCCATCTGTTTCCAACGTGAGTAATGTAAAACTAAAGCTGAAAAATGACTTACCCTTTTTTACATTTCTTAAAGATTTTTCCAATTTTATCAAAGGGAACTTCATATTTGTCAGAGATCTAAAAAAAGAAAAAAAACAAAAAAAACAAAAAAAAAAAACTTTACTATTGATTTGCAGTGTAGTCTGGTAATATTTTTGTAACTCCAAAAACAGTAAAAAGTAACAGCTTACACAAACTTAACGGATGTCTGGAGGCACAAGCCTACTGTGCCTAATGGTAACAGGAGGCAGCTTTTATTGGCTACCGAGCCCACCTCCCCCGTTCCCCATCATTCATCTCATATGATTTTTGTTTTTAAACCAGGTTGGAACTTTGTATAGAAGGTGATCCAAGCAGAGGGTTTTGCAATTGCCACCAAAAGGGTGGGTGTCTACAGGCCCCAGCGATTGATTTCCAGCCCTGGTATTGCTCTACATTTACTTGTTTTACTTTAGCCATAGAATAGAGCTGAGAGCACAATTTTTTTGGTCAAGGTTATACAACTCATCTTGCGTCAACAAGCTGAGAAGACCATTATTTTCTACGTTAAAAAGGGACCCAAATTCAAACTTTGGTACAACTTCCACAAGAGGCATTAGAGGTGTTCTGTGGGGCATTCTGGATCCAGGTCATGTGGTCTAATGCCAGGGCAACCAAGCACTGAAGTCAGCTTCAGCAGATGAAGAAAGATACTGCCAGTGTTGGTTCCCACAATGCAGAGCTGATGAAGGCCATGCGACCAATGTCAGGTTTAGGCCTCATTTACAGCAGATAGTACACTGACACCAAATCTATTACCTCCACCTGTCTAATCCATTCTCCCTAACAGAGCTTAGGTCTGTTTCATATATCAAGAGCATATATCAAATTTAAAAATCAAGCGGGGTGTAAAGAGCTCATCCAAACAAAAACACACAAGTAGAAGCAAGAGTTACAATTAAAGAATGTTGAAAAAAAAAGAAAGAACTAATATCTGGTGACCGAACTCACATCAAGTGTGCAATCTCATGTAACCAAGACAACACCTAATAAATGAACTAGAGAGAAGAGAATCCCATCTACCTTTAAAGACAACATAATCTAATCCAGAATTAGAGAAAAAATACATACAAAATCATTTCTAAAATGACTTGACAAAAAAAAAAAAAAATTTTTATACAACATCCACCATCACCACCACGACCATGAGACTATGTTGTCCTCACCACAGTGGTGTAGACAACATTGTCTTATGGTGGTGGCGATGGTTTTTTTTTTTTTTTTTTTTTCTTTTTTTACAGCTTTTTGCCATGTCTTTTTAGAAATGAATAATAAAATTTGTATTTTTTCACCAGTTCTAGATTAGCCCATATAATCACTAAAGGTAACCCCCTTTTCCTAGATGGGATTCTTTTGTCTCTCTAGTTCATTTATTAGAAGCAAGAGTGAATCAATCGGGTCCCACCTATAATGTTTTGGTGGACTACCCCTTAAGAACAGTTTTAAAGCCCAAAGTCCATCATAGTTAGCCTAGTTGAAAATGTACCAGTTGCTAAACAGCAAACAAAATTCAAGCTGAAACCTCTAAACAAATCCTTCCAAAAAGGAGAAATAAGCTTTGAAGCAGAGAATCCTTTTTCCCAGAAAAAAATGGTTCCTCTTCAAATGTAAGGTGACAGCCCTTATCACATGCACAGTGTGAAATCCGCTTCAGGGGGCTCAAATACTTGCCACTGGTAACTTTACACATAGTAATTAGATTGCCTCTGAGATGCTTTATTCTAGTCTTAACAAGTCTGGTTTGTACACTCATTCTCTAAAACAAACATGCTATTTTCAGAGTACGTGAAGGTCAGATACTTACAGCTTCAATTAGTCCTTTCAATGATGGAGACTTCAGCATAAGAGCATCAAAAACTTCTTCTGCCTCTCTCCGCACATACAGCAGCACTGCAACAGCAGAAGAGATACAAACTGTCAGTATCTGTTACATCGCCAATAAGCAGCTCTCCAATCACCCATTGAATGTACTTAGAATGATAAGTGTAAATACATTCCATAATTATGGATGTATTGTCCCAATACATCCAAGGTCATGAACAGGCAAGCAGCCTGTCACAATGACCAGCATAAAGTGTATTGTGATTGCACACAACAAGCCTGATATCCACTGAAACAACCAATGTAATGTAAAAATCGGCTTGGCTTTAAAGTACACCTGTCATGAGAGCAGTACTGGGGCAGTACTGGAGCATTGATCTGGAAAAAAATTTCCTGGCTGTGTCTGACATGTACAGGTAGGTCACAGAACTGGAACAAGCATGCTGTAACTGAGTATCAGGAAATTGTCAGAATTCTTTATCTCTATACTGGCCCCAGCCAAGTGCCTAAGAATGAAGCGAAACCAAACATAAGCACAACAGCCAGTCAACAAAGTCTCAAGAAAGGTGGCCTTTCAACTAAGGTTCCATGGAACACTAAGCCTTCCTTATTGATTTCTAGGGGTTCCCTGAGCAGTGCAGGCAGAATGATCTCCCACCTGATGGTGACTGTATAGTTCTGGGGTCAACGTCACCCAGCAAAGCCAGCAAGGTAGGTCCAGTGCAGAAGTCTTCTCTTCTCTCAGGTAAGCAACCACTGACACCAATGATCTTTTTATCTGTCTGTAATAGGAATATTCTTGCCTCCCATGGACCACCTGTATAAAAGGACTCTTAATCACTGACCACCACTGTAAGGTGACCTTCCTCCACTAACCATTAGTGTAAATGGCGCCTTTCTTTTCTATATTATTGGTTTAAATTTGGGTGCAGAAAACTCTAGGTATATCACATATGTATTCCTTTATTATAAAACCTACAAACTACTGATCAAGCTAATGTATTTTTATCATCAGGGGTCCCCTGAGACCTGAGAACTAGTTTAAGGATTCCTCCAGGGTAAAAAGATTGAGAATGAGTGGTCTTCATAACTGTTTAAACACAGGTTCACTTTAAATTGCTGGAATTTCTGTTCTTCTTGGAATACAAGCTACCCAGCTGTTTTTGGATTAAAATTTGAGAGAAGCCAATTGCTAGCGTTTACATACACATTAAATATCCTTTCTGAATTTATAATCAGTCTACAGAGAAACCCTTATGACCAGTGGTGTAAGGACAGGTTTTCTTACTCTGAGCAATGGACTTTCCCTTGCATTGCAAGTGGGTTTCTGCACAGTGATTATGTCCACTTTCAAATTGCATAAGTTAAAGGGCAATTAACAAAATTGTAATTTTTGTGAACTAGTATAAGCCATTTAATTTATATGCCTTCTATGGAGCCTCCTATTCTTCCAGCTGAATACTTTGCATTTTTAACTGGAAGAAGAATTTTCTGTAGGCCAAGACATAATCATTTAAAAAAATGCTGATTGGATTTTTCTCAGATGCAGATGAATTACAAAAGAAAACCATATATACCTCTCTTTGGTTCATCTATTCTTGGTATCTTAGCAGGAGGCGTTCCAAAGTCTTCCTCAGGACTGAAAGGCCCTCTCTTCATACCAGAGCTGAACATAAAATAAAAGAAGATTTAAATATCTTTCATGTTGTATACACATGTGCACACTGTACAAGATCAGGTCTACATCCTACACCTGTGTTTTGTTATAAACGGAATTCAATATTGTGTTTTTGCTTCAACATGCCAAATAAACTCAATTTATAACCATTTCCCTCTTCCTTGATAACACATACCCTAAAATTTGCATTATGGTTGCTGGGAGCCTTACAAATACTTTTTTAGGAGTTGCAATCTTCTGCTTAGAAGTGGATTACTACTTCCAGGTCTCAGCCTTGCCCAGGATCTGTGCACAGGCATAGGAGCCCATTGGTTCATTGCTGAAGAGGCAGCCAACCAGAGCCTCCCCTTACCAACAGAACCGAGTTGCAGCTTAGACCCTGAAGAAAATGACATGCCAGTAGAAGACCAAAGCAACCGAGAGATGTGGTCATCATGCTGGCTGAGGTTGGGGGTGAAATTATAGATTTTGTTTAAGCATCCAATCAGTTTTTATTCTCTATAATCCCATTAGAAACAAGTGAAAGCCTTATCACTATAGGATACTTCAACTACATAGCAATTGCTCTTAGCACTGCCAGATCTCTTATCCAAATCTTTACAAAGAACCCAAAAAAGGAGATTTACCTTTCCCCATCCATCTCCTCTGGTGAGAGGGGGAGTACCTGAAATACAATAGAAACAAAACAGCGACTTACTTAATATAGAATTTGCTTTCCAAGATTTAAAGTATAGGACTTTACTATGATTTGCAGTAACCCAAACACACGAAAAAGAAAAAGAAAAATTAGGCCCTACCGAGTAACCATTCCCTTTGATAACAGAGGAGGCCTCAACCGTCACTCTCTATGGAATCTTGCCTTTGTTTTTTTCAGCGGACTATAAATGGTGCACCGTTAAGCTATTCATCAAAATCATCAAAAAAAAAACAAAAAACTGCTCCAGGTTTAAACTGCAGTAATCTACGGGCACTATTCCCTCCTGTTATGGTTGATTGCCAAACGGGTTCCAACAGTCAAAGCTCCACCAATTCTTCATGTTGAAGCATGCAACCAAGCCATGAACCCACCCTGTTCCTACATTTCTACAGGCTCATTACTATAATGGGCAACCTTGCTAGCCTATAGTAATATGCATTATTCAGGAAAGGGAGGGCAAGCGTCAAGACTTTTTGAAAGTGCTGGAACTTTCTGTGAGAATACCTGGGGATTTAGAAACTGGCACTCTAACTGAAAAAAAACTGATTTGTAATTTTTTTAGCACAGGTACTACAGCTAAATACAATAAAAGACCTAGTACACATACACACATTCTATAGGTTACCTGGCAAATTTTAAACCTGACATATTTTGCTTTGCTTTTAATATAAAAAAGGTACAGGGGAATAGAAATACTTACATGAGTGGTGCGCTGGAGATTGGCAAAGTGTACATCGGGGATGAACAGGACAGGCTGTGTGTCCATGTCTTGCATGGGTTTGAACACCGTGATGTCTGTCCTCTTGTGAGAGGGAAGCAGTCCTCCTTTAACATCTGTGACTACACAACGAAATAAAAAAAAATAAAAAAGAAGAGGAATTGATTAATCCACACATTCGTATACACTAAAACTTATTAAAGCGATAAGCCAATCAAAAACAAAAACTTGCTATGACACAGACTGTATTAAAAATCTTAGATATACATTAAGCCTCTGCTAAAAATTATAAATTATTGCTATATGTCCATGTTGGAGAGCAAGTGGAAATCTCCAATAAAAGTAAAAAAGACAAAAACCCCAAGAGTTCTAACCCTTCCTCACTTTTTCAAAAACACAAATCAAGTTTTGTCTGTAGTTCTTTCTTTGTATTAGAAATTTCACATAAAACCCTCAAATAAGGATGATGGAAATAGTACGGTCTCATTCAGAACTGGCTTAAGGGACCAAAGTGGTCATGGGGGGGTGAAAGAGGAGTTTGGACATAAAGTGCAGTTTAGGCACAACATTTTTTACTAGGGTCCGAAGGTAATCTTAAATCTTCAACTTTGAGATAAGACCTATTAGCAAAAATATGTAGGCATAGGACACACCCCCTGTCACGCCTCCTTAAAAGGAGAATTATACAAAAAAAAATGATTAGTTAAACCCAGAAGTGTTTTTTTTTTTTTACCACTACTATTCCTTTATTTATACCGGCTTTTGAAATTTACAAATGCAGCAATTTAGATGAAAGGTTTAGCACTGGGAAACACTTTTTGAAAGATAAATAGTGCATTTTTTATACAATTATATAGATCAGACCAAAATCAGGGAAAGTCCCTCGAAATCAGGGACAAGTGGGGGCTATAGTAACAGGACTCCTACAGCAATAAGAAACAGAATTGAATTATGCATAGTGTAGGACATGTGTGGGCCGTATAGTTAATTTTGCCTGATGTTTCCTCTTTTGAGCCTCTTACACAATGGTGCCATCTTGGTGCAATGCATCCCTCCTGGCATTTTAGTGTGTCCAGGAAGGATAGGTGAAGCATCCAGCTGCTACCTAACAGACTTTGACAGGCTGCAGGAAGCAGGACAGGACACTGCACCTATCCCTCAGATACGCCAAAATACTGGAAGGAACGCACTGCACCTAGACTACCCCGTGTGCACCTTAACAGGTCAGCGAGACGTATTGGGACAATTGTATAATTTCTACTTACAAGCATTGATCTGGGGGCTGGGCTCAGTACACTTGCCTTTTCTCTTGCTCTGCTTACGTTCTTCGTCTCGAATTTTACGCTCGGCACCCTACAACAGAAAAACTATATTTAACATTTGTGTTTGCAGGTTAACTAGAAATGCTAGGCAGATGAATCATAGCACTGAAACAGACAAAAATGTCCTGCTGTATAGGTCTAGTCTTGAAATGAAATGAAAAGGTAAATATGTCGAAACCTACAAAGATGTGTGCTTGAAGCACTTCCATCACACCGACAGATGTATCTCACCTTATCACAGAAGACTTTGATCTGGCAATAGGCCCGATGGATGGGCTTGTTACTTCGGTTGTTGTAGCTGTATGTATCAATCTGGATGTTGAGTGGCAGCCCCTTTACCCCTTTCTGGGAGGAGAAGTCTGTACTTAGACAGTTCACAGATATGAACACCTGCACACAAGGACAGACACACATCAGTAATCATTTATAGAAGGACTTCTGAAGATACAATCAATTTCAGTAATTTGTAGTAGTTATCTATTCTCATCATACAAAAACAAAGCAAAGCAAACACCAGAAGAAATCAAATGTCACCTTTATTAAAAGCGTATCTAAACCCAAAACAAAAAAAATGTAATATTGCAGCTCACTAGTCTCTAGGTGCATTAGATTTCCTTTGCAGACCTGCTCATTTACACCTGTTGATCCTGCCACTAATACGCTTCCTGTCCTAGCAGGACAACGCTCACTCACCATACTGTATATATGGAGGAGCAGTGTTGTCATTCTAGGCTAGTTTCCCGATTTGGACTACAAATACACCCTGTACCAATTAGGCAAAAGTGGGCACCCGCCTTTGGGTCCCATGCGGTTTAAGGGCCTGCGACCATGGATCAAAATAATATTGGATTTGATCTTGCAAGAAAATTGCAATTAAGCCTTTTTAAAATTGTTTACAAAAGATTAAAAAAATTAAACACAAGAGACACGTAAACTTTAGAGAGAAAACACTGTATTATTGTAATATACCCAATAACAACTTAAAGTACATAATCCAAAAACATCAGGTTCACTTTACAGTTTGTTAAAAAGCTCACTCTCTTTCAGCTGTTAGTTTGTAAAAAAATTTGGTACAGCGAATGTATGTGTAATGTACAGTAGTGATGGTCAGCGTGCACACTACTTAGTTCAAGGTTATCCCACTAGAGCGCACGCACAAGAAACATCCAGAAACCTGCAAGGTTTTGACTGCCTAGGAGCCTCCGCAGAGTTGAATCCGGCACTGAATACATCTCCCTCTCCTCATTTCTGTTACATAGAGGAGAGTTGTTTTGTAGTTTTGGGAAAGCTGATAACATTGTTTGAGAAACTTTAGTTTAGGTAAATAACCCCAACTAGAGAGTGTAAACTCTGGTGCAGCTCTGCATAGAAATCAGCTTCCAGGTTTTATTGCCAAAGCTTAAACAAGCTGAAGTTAGAAGCCGATTGGCTACCATGCACAGCTGCACCCGATTCTAAATGCACCAGTTTTAGTAACTATATCCCTGTATTTCTATCAGAATCAGCAGGTATATTTCTGCACTTTCTGAAAATGTTCTTAGTCTGAAATCAGGAAAATAATGCAGCCACCGCATCTAAAGGACTGGCAAGTTGCAATGCATTACATTTTTTACTCAAGTTTAGTTATACTTTAATTTTTTTTTTTTTTTTTTTTTTTTAGATTCTGTGGTGTGGCATTTCGATTTAAAACAAAAATGCATGGTGGTTTTAAACATAATTTCTCAGAACCAAAAAAGTGAATACATTACTTACCAAGTAATTTGTTAAATATAAAAAACAGTGTACAATTTCTAAATGCCTGTATTAGATGTGAAAACCATCATGTAAGGTTTTGGTCTTATGCATTGCCGATGCTTGCAAATTTGCGTATTCAATTTTTATAAATACTTTTTTTTCCTTTTGCAGCCCTAAAATTTTATTTCCTAAATAAACTCATGTAGAACCATACATACAAACACACAGACTGACTATAGATTTACAGCCCTAAACCGTTTGCATTTTTGCATGTAGTTATTTATAGGTTACAATATTTCAACATCGTAAATTGATGGCGCTTTACAAGTACCTTAACATAATAAAGGATGATAATAATAATAATAATAATAATAATATGAAAACACTTTAATTGTTTGGCCACAAAGCTCTAGAAGTATATGAATGCATTGCCACCTAGTGGTTACTTAATATAATGCGGTTTTGACTTGTAAGATTACAGTAGTTAAAAAATACCAGCATTGTGATTTTGTGTACAGTTCCGCGCTACCTCTACCTTACTGTGAAATTCTATATGCTGCATGTGGTGGGTGTTGCTCACATACGAATGCGTCCCCACACGTATGCTGGATTATACAAGTGGCGATTATGCAGCGCTCCCCTTACAAGTAACTATGCAATTATAAATAGTGCAACAATATCACTACTATATAAAGTGAACTTGTATGTAACATGAATCATTACAATAATAAAGTGTGAGTGACACTCTGTATAGATGTGAACATCAAGTATTAAGATCAAATAATCCGTGATATAACAAATAAAGTCCGTAGGAGTATGACAGAAAGCTTATTCAAAACAAGTCCCAAAGTGGAGAGTCCACATAAAATTCTCCATCCACTGTGCGCACAAACGTTGTAATATCCATCACCATCATGCAAATGTGATCCCACCACCTTCACTGCAATACGCTCACCTCAGGGTTTGGACCTAAGATATAGGTCAAGTGTGCTTAGTCCCCCCTTGGGGTGTGGATAGGCTGCTGTCTTTTTCCACTGGTCTCTTCAGGATAGTAGCCCCTGCCTTGGTGGTGGTATACTGTTGATACCGCTTTAAGAGACCCTCTGTCTTTAATCCTATGAAAACTGATAAGATATGCTTTTAAAAATAGGCAGCCGCAATCCGACTCTCGGTTGGCTGCCAACGGCATCACCCGGCTCCTTCCACGTGTTACGTCACCACTCATGTAACTTCCTCAAGATTATTATTGCACTATCTATAATCACAGTTACTTCTAAAAGGGGGAGCGCCGCATAATCACCACTTATATAAAAATACCAGCATTACTGATTAGGTTTCACCACAGTTCATCAGTCTACAGCAAAAAACTGACCAAAAAATAAATTAAAAAAAAAAAAAAAAAACTCTGAATCACCACAAGGACTATAGGCAAAACAAATGTATCCCTAAATATGTGGGGCATGTAGGCAAAAACAAAAAAAACATACCACATTCTTTGAAGATGGTCAAGGAATAACCTTGCCAAGAGAGATAGGAGTTTGTTTATTTTTACTCAGACTCTTTTTCTAACAGTTTCTAGAACTCCTGCCGCTCAAAGTAGAGATGAAAGTATATCCCTTTATCCAGGATCATGGGATGCAGGTTTGTCCCGATACCAATCCAGGGGCTAGTAAACGTAAAGAGGAAAGGATCGCTGCTACTCCTGACCAGTCCAGGTGAATAAACGATGAGGGGTGGCTGAGGCCAGTCCTTATCATTTATTCACCTGGGCTGGTTGGGAGTATTGGTGATCCTTTCCTCTCTAGATCCAACATCTGCCAATTACCACTTCTCGATCACTGGACTCTTATCTTGCTAGTGTTGTCACGATCAATGTAAAATGGATCTTCTGCTTTCAGGAGGCATGTTTGACATAACTGTGATTGATTGCCAAAGCACTACAGGAGAACAACTCATGGATTTTCTAGTACTTGGCTCTTACAGGAGGCACAGCGAGGATATCACCCATATCTCCTGTAAGTGTCCAAAGCTGGGTGAAGGTAAGCTTTTTTTTTTTTTTTTTCCATGGCAAGTTCTTTAAAATATCAGGGCTCACATATGCTTTCAATTCACTTGTTGCATTACATGATCACTCATGAAGAAATGAAATCCCAAGTTTTGTGGTTCTTCCCAGTGGCTCCCAAGTTACTTGCTGTGTCCCATACAAATGAAAGGGCCGGAAGGAGAAACCACAGAAAGCAGGCATTTGATAAACCCAAAGTGTGTCATATATAAAGATGCTCTGTGCAGATTGACTCAGCAGTGGAGCAAACATTGTAGGAACGGTGTTGGAACAAGTATTAAATGTCTTTTTCAGGAGTCTTTTAGTCTATTTTTTTCATTCAGTGACCACAGTGACACTTTAACTTGACTTAACCCATTATAGCTGATGCCAACAGATTGCTCGACCCCGGCCACAGCACATTAAGAAAGCAGATATTGTAAAATGTTAAAAAAATAAAGAAAGAAATAAAAAATACTGCACACAACAACCTTAGGGCGAAGAGACTGAAAAGCAGAGATTTACCAGCAGAGACCTGAAAAAACAATGATAATTCTGAAGATCAAGTAAACGGCTTTGTAGATGGCTTTCAAGAAGTGGTAAAACAGGTTAGTGAAGTCATCTGTAAGTGACATTACTAGGTAACAAACCATTGGCCAACTCTAGGCCCAACCCCAAGAAACAATCCTCAAAGCATCTTCAGCTTGTTTAGCAAGATTCTTCCTTGGAGAGGCAACAAAAGCAAAATGCAAAGCAAAAGCGCAATAACCCGGTTCATCCTCATTCCTCCTGCATTGTGAAATAAACAAAACTTGTGCGTTTGTAGTTGGCCCTGTCATGTTAGGAAAGTTCATTTGGTTTCAATCGAGGAAATAGTGTGTACATTTCACTACTGCTATAAAAGATAGAGCAATAAAAAAAAAACTTATCCAGTGGAGCACACAGATTTACTAAATTAACCATATTTCTGTTGATGCAGCTCTGTATTCATTAACAAATCATTTTTCTTGATTTGCAGCATAAGTACCTAGCAGACTGACAGAGGGAGGAACAGCACAAGTAGTCAATCAGTTATGCTGCAGTGGTCATGTGATAACAAGGAACTTGCTGACAGGAGAAGAAAGCAGAGTGACAGATGGCTCATCAGTCTTGCTGCTTCTCCCTCCACTGTCCAGTCACAGGATGGAGGAAGGACAAGATTTGTAAAGGTTAATGAACTGCAGCAGATGAAAAAATCAAGTTTTCTGTCCTGCCAGAGCTATGCAAATCTCAGAAAAAAGACTGAAAGAATTACAAGTAAAACAGAGCTTTCATATATAGGATTTCATTGCTGTATTTTGCCATTTACCTAAAAGGTCAACTTTAAGGGCCAGTTCACACCACAAAAACAACATACTCCAGATTCATTTCTGCATGGGTGTTTTTAACGCATTCCTATGCATTTGTTTTCAAATGCATTCCATTTGAAAATGTACCAAATCCCCCCGTACTGGGATTTGGTACAGGAAAAATTCAGCATGTTTTTTTTTTTTTTTTCTGGAACTGGAATGGTTTGAAACTAACCGCACTGTTGTGAACTTTGCCATTGGAAACTATACAACCTACTTTCTATGCATTTTGACGCACAAAAAACAACGCACTGCATGTGGTGTGAACTGGCCCTTAAAATCATAATTTTTTTTTGCCATTTGGGTCTCAGAGAATAATCCCTTCCTTTTTCTGTCCTGGACACTATATTAAAGGGACAGGAAATGTCTCTACAGTGAGCAAAGACAGTATAGACTGTGGTTAACAGAACAGATGCCCCCAAAAGAAAAAAAAAAAAAAAAAATGTACACTGATAATCCGAAATTTTGTTTTATAATGGAAAATTTGTGGTTACCTGTCCAATTAACAGTGGTGGCCCTTTCCAGTGGGGGCTTTTTTGTTGTTTGCATTTCCACTGGAAAACATTTTCACTCACTTCCTGTCTCAGTAATAAGGAAATTGCAAGAAAAACTTGGCAAAGGTTCAAACTTATCTTCACAGAACCTAAAGCAAGCAGGTCAGAAAGTTTGGAGAAATCCCTTTAACGTAGCCCAGAAACGCAGTGAAAATCCAACCCCCAAAAAAATGTGAATGCTTTCCCAAGCTATCTAAAACGTTAACAAATTGGGTTTTGGCTGAACATAACACAAATACTCCTTTATCCTACAGACAGATGTTAATACATGCCCACCAAACCACCAACAAAAACCTTTAGGGTCTGCGTTAACTGGATTTTGCCTAAAGCAGGTCAAAAAGGTTAACTTCAAGTCAAATGTACCTGTCAATGAATTTCTGAAGTGTCTCTAGCCGATGTCAGAGTGAAGCCATCAGCACAGGTTCTTGGGCTCAAAAATGGAGAAAAGGATAGAGTGCATGAAATACACTCCCATCACTAATATACCCGATTTTGGGGCCAGAATGAGGATTTTAGGATCTGTGCCTGGTTTTAATGAACTAAAAATATGTGGGGGGGGGGGGGGGTCATCTTATAAGTTAGTATATCTTAATTCTTTGGACTTTAAGTGGACAAAAAAGCCCAAGCTTAACTGTTTTTGAAAATTTACCCTCCCCTTCTCCCCTCCCCGTCTATGTATTTATCCATTTTTAATCCTGTGTCAATGAGCAGCTGCTGCAGGGGAGAGGAGGGAGCGCTGACAATAGCTAGGCCATGGGGAACCTATAAAAGTTACACCATGGCTTCCAGAATTCCCACCTGTTGTCAAACACTCCTTGTGCTGGAGCTGCAGGATCACACAAGTAGACTGGAGCAGATAAAAATTGGTAAGTTGTGTACATCTTTTTATACAGGTTAGGCGGTTAGGCAGGATAGGAGGAGGAGGGAAGGAACAGTTTTAGGAATAGTTGGACTTCGGTTTTTCTTCCACTTTAAGGGCAATCTTTACATTTTTATAAAGATCAAAATAAATACATCGAAAACAAAATTAATGCTCATCATAAATGTGTGTACTGAGAGCTCTCCAGTCACACCATTTATCACATTCTCTACCAGCTCCACGGGGCTTTGGTCAACGTCTAACTACCTTGGAGGAATATTGCTCAGATGATGCGGTCTTGCCTCATGACCTTTCTAAAATTTACAAAAACTATTGGTCACTCCTCCAGAGGATCATCGACTACCCTGTATAATGAAATGGGGAAACTGATCTAGACCGCAATTTTACACCAGATCAACAGAATAAAATCAGATTCTGCCTTAAATCCTCAATTTGTATGAGGATCCAGGGAGCCAATTTTAAACCTCTGATGCGGCAGTATCACACACCATCCCGATTACATAAATTCTTCCCAACCACTACCGACCATTGTTGGAGGTGCCAGGTGGGGCAGGGAACGCGGCTTCATGTGTTTTGGGCCTGCCCCAAACTCAATCATTTCTATTCGTCACCTTTTGCCAAATCCTGCATTCCCTCTAATTGGAAATGTCCACAGCCACCGACCATTGGTCTCTGGCTTAATAAAGTGGAAGAAATAAAAAAGATGGAGGACTTAGTCCTCGTATCACAGCATAAAACGTGAAAGTGCTCTAAAACGTAGAGGTTATGGAATTCGTTAGTCTATTCTCAAGAGGGAAAAGCTATTTTTGAACCTTAATTTACCGATCGGAAGTTAGTCATGCATTCCACCTTCAGGCTCTCTCCCCTACCCCCCTTTCACCCTCACTTATTTCTTTTCTCTGCCTCGTCTTTCTCTCTCCATTTACACTTACTCTCTTTTTTGCGATTAAGTTATTACGTTTAAAAAAATAAAAAATTGGGCAGTCCTGTATTTTCTTTACAGTGATCAGTTGAATAGGAATTTCTTTAAGTCTCTTGATAAAATATTATATATATATATATATATATATATATATATATATATATATATATATATATATATATATATATATATATATATATATATATATATATATATATATATATATATATATATATATATATATATATATAGTAGCAGAGCGTCCCAGAGAGAGCCAGGAAAAGTCCTGTTCGGGGTTTATACATCTCCCAGGCTCCTCTCATACAGGTTCAGGGATCTGTGATCCATGGTCCGGTTCAGGTCTTGGTCCTCTCCCCCAGGCTAATTTAAGCTCACCTGAGCAGACAGCCTTTGCTCTTGGCCTGGGATACTCAGACAAGCTTCTGTGTAGGAGAGCAAAAAGGTATGTGGAAGCTGACAAGCTGTAGGCTTGCTCAGCCTGATAGTTAGGATTTGTAAATATTGTTTAGTTAGTGCCGAGACACGGCTAGGTTTTGTTTTGGCTATTTTTGGCTCCTATTTGTTTTCTTTGGAACACTGTACAGCACCTGTATATAGACTTGTATATATCACAAATAAACACCGCACTGTTTGTCACTATTTCACTGGATTTGGTATCTGTGCCTGAAAGACTGCTCATCCCAGGGAGCTTTGTACCTGCTACCTGTCCCCCAGGTTACATATGGTGGAGACTGCGACCAGCTGTAGTAAGTTACTACTTAAAAGGCCAGTACCTAGAGTGACTAAACATGGAGGAAATCCTAAAACAATTGGTGATATCCAACGCTGCACAGCAACGAGCAAACGCTACACAGCAACAAACAAATGAGTTATCGCAGAGGCTGTTTGAACAGCTAGCCACTGATGCAAAAGAGGATAGGAAAACTCTGGCTGCGGTTGTGGAGACGCTAGCACAGTGGTCACCTGCTAAAGTTAATGTTGTTGGAGACAAGCCCTCAGCCATCCATGTGGGTCGCTTTCTTTCTAAGATGACTGCAGATGATGATCCAGAGGCATTTCTCTTAACGTTTGAACGTACCGCTGAGAGGGAAGGTTGGCCCAAAACCCAGTGGGCAGGACTGGTCGCCCCCTTGCTGTCTGGAGAATCGCAGAAGGCCTACTATGATTTGGAGTCAGCAGAAGCAGGAGACTATGAAAAGGTCAAGCGGGAAATCCTGGCGCGACTTGGTGTCACCTTGGCAGTTCGAGCACAGCGGGTCCACAACTGGTTCTTCCAAGACGAGAGGCCCCCAAGATCGCAGATGTTCGACCTAATTCACTTGGTGAGGAAATGGCTACAGCCGGAGTCCCTGTCTGGGCCACAAATAGTGGAGCGTGTGGTCATGGACCAGTTCCTGAGGTCACTACCAGTTCCCCTGCAGAAGTGGGTGAGTCAAGGAGACCCCAACTCGGCGGACAACCTCATGGAACTTGTTGAAAGGTACTTTGCTGCAAAGAACCTCGTCACCACCCCTACAGCCGTACGGACTTTCCGCCCAAAGCCACGGTCCCCCCAGGCAACCGGTAAGACTGTTCCAGGGGAAGTGGGTGGTAAGCATGGCAAGGAAATAGGGGGGAGGATTTTTGGTGCCAGGACTGAAGTTTGGCGTCCCAAACAAGGGAAGCTACTGCCTGTCAGCAAACCAAACTGGGGAAACATCAGGTGTTTTCGTTGCCAAGAACTGGGACATGTTGCAGCAAACTGTCCATTGACAGATGAACCAATGCAGTGTGATCTATCTATTAGAAGGCAATCTATGTTTGCTGCTGTTTCATGCGCTGCAGCACCAAATATGGGAAAACACATGTGCCAAATGACTGTTAATAATAAGCCTATTACGGCCTTGCTGGACTCTGGAAGTCTAGTGACTTTGGTTACAGCTGAGATGGTTGAAACTGTGAATTTGCATGCTAAAAAAATTGCTGTGATCTGTGTACATGGGGATACCCGCGAGTATCCTATAGCCACTGTTCAGTTTAAAACTGGCTTAGGTACGGTGACCCATCCGGTCGGACTTGTGCCCCACTTGGTGCACGAGGCCATCGTTGGTAGGGACTTCCCTACGTTTTGGGAACTGTGGGATCGTCCCGACCCGGTCGCAGTAGCTGACTCAGTGACAGAGCCAGAACTCCTGGCCGCTGCTGACAATATGGGTTCAGGGGACTCTTCTCAGGGCTCCCCAGGTTTTCCTTTCTCAGTTATGGCAGGAGAGCTGGAGGAGCCTGAGGAGGTCCCCACAACCAGTGGAGCTGGACAGCCATCTGCTGAATCTGAGCCTACGTTGGAGTTTGCTGACCTTAATGTACACAAGGAAAATTTTGGTACCGAGCAGAGAAAAGACCCAACCCTTGCCAGGGCCTGGGAAAATGTAATGGTGATTAATGATGTACCTGTCGAATCAGGGGACAGGCTCTGTTTTCCTTATTTTAGCAGCAATGAGGATTTACTGTATCGTGTATGTAAAAAAAATGATGAAGTGGTTGAACAGTTGGTGGTTCCTAAGCCATACAGACGGCTGGTGTTGGAACTTGCCCATGGGCACTTGCTAGGAGGTCATTTAGGGGTTGAGAAAACTACTGAAAGGGTGTTGCGCAGGTTTTATTGGCCCGGGATACAGAAGGATATTGCGAATTATTGTCAATCCTGTCCTGTGTGTCAGATGTCCGCCCCACTACAACACTTCCGAAGTCCTTTAGTGCCCTTGCCCATTATTGAAGTGCCCTTCGAGAGGATTGCCATGGACCTTGTGGGTCCACTCCCCAAGTCTGCCCGAGGTCACCAGCATATCCTTGTAATCATGGATTATGCTACTCGTTACCCTGAGGCCATTCCCTTACGCACTGCGTCTGCTAAAAACATTGCCAAAGAGCTGTTTATGGTGTTCAGTCGAGTTGGAATCCCTAAAGAAGTCCTTACAGACCAGGGCACCCCATTTATGTCACGAATAACTAGAGAGCTGTGCAAGTTATTTAAGGTGTCGCAATTGCGAACCTCGGTGTACCATCCTCAAATGGATGGCTTGGTGGAACGCTTCAATAAGACATTAAAGAGCATGTTAAAAAAGGTTGTTGACAAGGATGGGAAAAACTGGGACTTCCTGATACCATACTTGATGTTTGCCATCAGGGAGGTTCCCCAGTCCTCCACGGGGTACTCTCCCTTTGAGTTGCTTTATGGGAGACACCCTCGGGGACTCTTAGACATAGCCAAAGAAACTTGGGAGGGGGAGCAGACACCCCATAAAAGTGTCATTGAGCATATCGCTCAAATGCAGGACAGGATTGCAGCAATCATGCCGATGGTAAAAGAACACTTACTGCAGGCCCAAGCAGCTCAACAGAGGATATACAACAGGGGGGCCCAACTCCGTGTTTTCTCACCTGGTGACAGGGTCCTGGTGTTAGTTCCCACTGTTGAGAGCAAGTTCCTGGCTAAGTGGCAGGGTCCCTTTGAAGTAATTGAAAGAGTTGGGGAGGTCAATTACAAGGTATATCAACCAGGGAAAAGGAAGCCCGAACAGATTTACCATATAAACCTGTTAAAGCCCTGGAAGGATAGACTGGCGTTAACTGCGAGGTCCCTCCCGGTAACGCCTAAGGGTACTGAGTCCCTTCTGATCCCAGAGGTCACGATTCCAGACACCCTGTCATATTCCCAAAAGCAGGAAACTAGAGAATTCCTGATAAGAAATAGAGAGAGATTTTCAGAGTTACCTGGCACGACTTCAGCAGTTCAACATGATATTGTTACTGAACCTGGGGTCCGTGTCAAGCTCAAACCATACCGAATTCCTGAAGCGAGGAGAAAGGACATCAGCGAGGAAGTTAAAAGAATGTTGGAGCTAGATGTCATTGAGGAATCCAATAGTGACTGGTCTAGCCCCATCGTGTTAGTCCCAAAACCGGATGGCACTTGGAGGTTCTGTAATGACTTCAGGAAGCTTAATGCAGTGACAAAGTTTGACACGTACCCAATGCCCAGAGTGGACGAACTTATAGACCGACTTGGCAAGGCTCGCTATCTGACCACTTTGGACTTAACAAAAGGTTATTGGCAAATACCCCTGACTGGTAGCGCCAAAGAGAAGACCGCATTTGTGACCCCAGAGGGTTCCTTTCAATACAAAAAAATGCCTTTTGGGTTACAAAATGCCCCCGCGACATTTCAGAGGGCCATGGACAGGACTCTAAGACCCCACCGACAATATGCAGCAGCATATCTAGATGACATAGTGGTACATAGCACTGACTGGGAGTCTCACTTGCCCCGTGTCCAGGCTGTCCTTGATTCCCTCTTCAAAGAAGGTTTTACAGCAAATCCAAAAAAATGTGCCATTGGTCTAGAGGAAGCCAAGTATTTGGGCTACACTATTGGGCGTGGGGTCATAAAACCTCAAGTGAATAAAATAGAAGCCATCCAGGAATGGCCACGTCCTGCAAACAAGAAGCAGGTCAGGGCCTTTCTTGGCATTGCGGGTTATTATAGAAGATTTATCCCAAATTTTGCAACTATAGCTGCCCCACTGACAGACCTTACGAAAGGGAAAGACTCTGTAATGGTGAAATGGTCCTCAGTAGCAGAGGAATCTTTTCAAGTCCTGAAGAAGGCTCTTTGTGCACAGCCAGTACTGTACTCCCCCGATTTCTCCAAAGATTTTTTGGTTCAGACGGATGCGTCTGATGTTGGTATCGGGGCAGTACCATCACAGGTACACAATGGGGAAGAACACCCTGTGGTGTACCTAAGCAGAAAGCTCAATGACCATGAGCAAAGGTATGCAGTCATTGAAAAGGAGTGTTTAGCCATAAAGTGGGCCGTGGACGCACTCAGGTACTATTTGTTAGGGCGCCAGTTTGACTTAATAACTGACCATGCTCCTCTGAAATGGATGGCCCAAAAGAAGGAGACTAATAGACGGGTGAACCGGTGGTTTTTGGCTCTACAGGATTACTCCTTCACTGTAAAACACAGGCCAGGTGTTGAGATGGGGAATGTAGATGCCCTGTCCCGTGTTCACTCCTGTTGGGCTACAGGTGTTCCAACCCTGGGGTTGAAACAAGGGGGGAGGATATGTAGCAGAGCGTCCCAGAGAGAGCCAGGAAAAGTCCTGTTCGGGGTTTATACATCTCCCAGGCTCCTCTCATACAGGTTCAGGGATCTGTGATCCATGGTCCGGTTCAGGTCTTGGTCCTCTCCCCCAGGCTAATTTAAGCTCACCTGAGCAGACAGCCTTTGCTCTTGGCCTGGGATACTCAGACAAGCTTCTGTGTAGGAGAGCAAAAAGGTATGTGGAAGCTGACAAGCTGTAGGCTTGCTCAGCCTGATAGTTAGGATTTGTAAATATTGTTTAGTTAGTGCCGAGACACGGCTAGGTTTTGTTTTGGCTATTTTTGGTTCCGATTTGTTTTCTTTGGAACACTGTACAGCACCTGTATATAGACTTGTATATATCACAAATAAACACCGCACTGTTTGTCACTATTTCACTGGATTTGGTATCTGTGCCTGAAAGACTGCTCATCCCAGGGAGCTTTGTACCTGCTACCTGTCCCCCAGGTTAATATATATATATATATATATATATATATATATATATATATATATATATATATATATATATATATATATATATAATTATATTCATACACACACACATATATACTGTATATACTTGAGTAGAAGTCGATCTGAGTATAAGTCGAGGCCCTAATTTACCACCAAAAAAAAAAAAAAAAAAAAAAAAAAAATGGGAAAAAACGTATTGACCCGAGTATAAGACGAGGGTGAGAAATGCACAGCTACTGTAAGTGAAAAAGAGGGTCAACAATGCCCATTTGCATGCCTCACTGTGCCCATTTGCAGTCATAGGTCAGCCGAACTTCAAACTCGGTAGCTAAGGGTTCCTAGATGCCCCCTAGCTGCAGCCAAAATTTGGGGTCTCTGAACCCAAAGGGTCCCGAAACGACATTGCTGCAGATGGACACAGTTGACAGACTTTGGGGCCCCGTATCTCGGGACCCCTTAGTGCTAGGAACCCCAAATTTGGTGTGCAAACCCAGTGGAACTACCACCATAAAATATATGGTTCCTAGCACCAAGTGGCCCTGAGATACGGGGCCCCAAATTCGGTTCAGAAAATGTTAAGCACTTTACAGCAGAGAATGACATTTTCTGAACCGATTTTGGGGCCTCGTATCTCGGGGCCACTTGGTGCTAGGAACCCCAGCTTTGGATATGTTGTGGTACCAGTTCCACAGGGTTTGTACACCACATTTGGGGTTCCTAGCACCAAGTGGCCCTGAGATACAGTTCCCCAAAGTCAGTTCGGAAAATGAAATTTTTTGCTGCAGAAAAGTGCTTGACTCGAGTATAAGTCGAGGGGGGCACTTTCAGCACAAAAAAAAAAAAAAAAAGTGCTGAAAAACTCGACTTATACTTATACACACATACATACACAGTTGTGCTCATAACTTTACATACCCTGGCAGAATTTATGATTTCTTGTCCATTTTTCAGCAAATATGAATGATAACACAAAAACTTTTCCTTTCACTCATAGTTAGTGTTTGGCTGAAGCCATTTATTATCAGTCAACTGTGTTTACTCTTTTTAAATCATAAATGGCAACAGAAACTACCCAAATGACCCTGATCAAAAAAGTTTACATACCCCACTTCTTAATACCGTGTATTGCCCCCTTTAACATCAATGGCAGCTTGAAGTCTTTCGTGGCATTTGTGAATGAGGCCCTTTATCTTCTCAGATGGTAAAGCTGCCCATTCCTCTTGGCAAAAAGCCTCCAGTTCCTGTAAATTCTTGGGCTGTCTTGCATGAACTGCACGTTTTGAGATCTCTCCAGAGTGACTCAATGATATTGAGTCAAAATTGTTGAAATTTTAGTTGGTCTTCCTGACCGTGGTTTGGTTTCAACAGAACCCCTCATTTTCCACTTCTTGATTAGAGTTTGAACACTGCTGATTAGCATTCTCAATTCCTTGGATATCTTTTTATATCCCTTTCCTGTTTTATACAGTTCAACTACCTTTTCCTGCAGATCCTTTGACAGTTCTTTTGCTTTCCCCATGACTCAGAATCCAGAAACGTCAGTGCAACACTGGATGAAAGATTCAAGGGTCTGTCAGGTGTCCATAAACTCATTGACCTTTTATACACATACACTAAATTGCAAGCAAACAGATCACAGGTGAGGATGGTTACCTTTAATAGCCATTCAAATCCCTTTGTGTAAACTTGTGTGCATGTTATCAGGCCAAAATCACCAGGGTAAACTTTTGATCAGGGTCATTTGGGTAGTCTGTTGTGATTATGAATTAAAAAGACCAACGTTTACCATCCAACCCGACAGAACTGGAGAGGATCTGCAAGGAGGAATGGCAGAGGATCCCCAAATCCAGGTGTGAAAAACTTGTTGCATCTTTCCCAAAAAGACTCATGGCTGTATTAGATCAAAAGGGTGCTTCTACTAAATACTGAGCAAAGGGTCTGAATACTTAGGACCATGTGATATTTCAGTTTTTTTCTTTTTTAATAAATCTGCAAAAATGTCAACAATTCTTTGTTTTTCTGTCAATATAGGGTGCTGTGTGTACATTAATGAGGAAAAAAATGAACTTAAATGATTTTAGCAAATGGCTGCAATATAACAAAGTGAAAAATTTAAGGGGGTCTGAATAGTTTCTGTCCCCACTGTATATACACACACAATATATTATAATATACACACATACATTCTGCCTATCCTATTCTGTTTTACAATGTGATCTACAAAACTACTATGAAGTAGGAAAAAAAAAAAAAAAAAAAACACACAACAGGCAACGCCTTATTATAAGAAAGGGTGTATCATTCATGTGGTATCTCTTTAAATTAATCCCTTGATGTTCACAGTCACGGTACCCAGCCAATTAGCGATTTAAGCAATGAACACACAGTGATACATAAGTAAATAAACACTGCAATTAACCCTTTTACAGGTACAGGAGCCTATGGCGGATCACTGGGAGTACCAAATACTTCAAAATTAATGATATACTAAATAAACTTCCATGATGACGTGTGTTACCTCCTTGAAAGATAAATGTAGACGCGTCATCTACACGACAAGGGATCATCACTGCTGTTCATCAGGTCTTTATACTGGAATGTAAATGGGGCCCTGTAGTGCTGAAGTGACAGTATAATTATACAGATCACCAATTGTGCAATGGAGGACATGGGGCTATGATGTAAAAGAAGCCTTTAAGCCAGCCTCTCTAATGCCCGAAACACCAATGATGTTACAGGTTTCCTGCCAGAGACATATGGCATAAGGTACTGCTTGGTATAACTTATAGGGGTTCAGAAAGGATCCTGGAATTCAAAGGAAAATCCTACAACCCTTCAAAGCAAAAGACGAAATACAAAAGATAAATTACATATGACAGCCATGTTATTTCACAAATGATTTTTTTATTTCCGTTTACCCGGTTCTGAGTTTTACACAGCTCTGTCACATACCACAGTGTGGTCTGGCAAGGTAGGATACCTGATTTTTTTTTTTTTTCTGCTGCAGTTAAGTAACTCAGGTCTGGTCTCTTCTGCAGCCTGTGACTGGAGAGTGAAAAATGCAGCACAGTGATTACATAGGGACTGGGTAAGCATGGAGGAAAGTACCAAAAAACAGAATGTATAAAGTCCAGATTTGACTTTATATAGAATCTTAAATCATAAAAAACAAACATGTTTTGGGGGTTCAAAGGGCCCCTCCTCATCAGGACTTGGTACTGTTGAACAACTGTGCACTGTACATATGAACATATGGAACTGGAGGGATCCTAAGGGGTAATTCGAATGAACACTCCAGATGCCAGTTAACCAAAGGCAACTGAAGGTCCTTTACTTTTTTTTTTATATTATTGCTGCTTGGAAGTTTCACCCCTTTTTATCCAGAGCACACTCACTGGGACTGAAAGTGAGAAGAAAAACAAACACACACACACAATTTATAATTGACTTTGCCCTATCAAGAGTACTGATTATGACCACAATCCTCCCCCCTTCCTCCATTCACAGCTTCTATGAATGGAGGAGGGGGTAGAAAGAGTGGGCATAGTTGGCACTCTTGACTAGTGCCTATGACAGGCCCGGTGGCTTGTATTAACCCCCACAGTACTAGGTTACTGCTGCAGTGATATTGGACGAGGGGGTGGCCAAAGATTAAACATTTCAACTAAGACAGAAGCCACCAAAAACAAGTCACACTTCACAATGAATTTAAGCACTGTCCCTTGTGCTGATAAAAAAAGTTTAGGAGATTTGTTTTTTTAGTTAATATTTTAACTTGTATGAAGGAATAAAAGCAAAAAGTACAGCATGATCTTAAAAACAGACTTGACTCAACTGAAATGCCCATGTGCACTAGTCTTTAAACTATCAGTTCTTTAAATGCTTATATAGATTAAGCAAACCGGCACATGCGACTACAGTAACCAATCAGAATCGCACACTAGCCTACATTCACATTGGGTTATACTGCCCATTGCATTTTGTTCTGTGTACTGAATATGTCCATCTAACTCACTTTTTAATCTGCTGGAGAAAACGTCTGCAAAGTGCAGGAAAAAAAAAAAAAAAAATGTAAAAAAGGTGCTGTCAGCAACAGTTAATCAGAAACACACTTTTATCCTAAGCAGGTGGAAAAAAAAAAAAAAAAAAAAAAAAAAAAAAAAAAAAAAAAACCACACACACACCACAACATCTAGAACTCAATGGGCCCCCCAGGCACACAGCCTCTACTCAGTGACCCAATTGGTGCCCCCAGGGTCATCATCTGTGCTCAATGTTTTTCCACTCTCGTTTTGTTAAAAAAGCCCGCGGCTTTCTGTCAAAGCATGGGTTAAGCATCCTGAGTTCAGCATACATTTCTTTTCCTTTCCCCTTGTCTTTGTATTTGGCGAACTGATGAGAAAGCAAGTTCAACAATCCGCGCAGTGTTTGTTTATGAACTCTCCCAGACATTCACCTCATCGCCTCCTTCCAAGCAGCCGGTTGGCCCCTTTACAATAGCACAGAGTGTAGCTGAATAAGTGCGACAATCCACTGCCAGAGAAGGAGTAGAAAGACAGAGCAGCTTCTTTTTAGGACTAAAACCCTTCGCCTGCTATTCTATGGTCCATTGTGATGGGCTTTCCCAGCCAGCATTTCCCCATTTCAATCCAAGGAGATCGAAACTCGCCTTTCCCCTGTGTGTACATAACCACTTTGGGATAATATCTACTATTATACCACAAACAAATGATTTCCATATCAAAGAATACGTAGAAAAATAACAGCCCTTAAGTGAAACTTTCCATTAGATGGATGTGTTTACATACAAGCAGCGTGCCCGGCCTCTTGTCATGACAAGTCACCAGTTTACTAGAACAGATTAAGTTAGTTATTAGCAGACTGGGGGAGCAAGGCTATATAAAAAAAAAAAAAAAAAAAAAAACAACAGACCAAGATCAAAAACTTCCAGTCCTAAAGCAAGGCAGCCATGTGCCGATTAATGAGGACGACCATAAATACAGTGTTTAAATTATAAACCCACCTTTCAGTACATTTTGTGGAATATTGCAGCACACCACCATTTAAAGCAGAACTCCAGGTAAGCAGTTTAAATGCATATAAACTGTATAAAACCTAAAAAAAAAAAATGTCTATATATGCTGTTTTTTTAATAGAGTAAGAAAGGGTTAGAACCCATCAGGTTTTCATGACAGTCTTTGTCCCCACTGGGAAAATCCACCCTCTCTACTTGTTCTAATGACCATTTGCCACCGAGGCATAAGGTGACAAAAATAAAATAAAATTTTGTCACCAGAGCATGAGTTGAAGGAAAATCTACCAAGGGGGAAACCTGCTCCGGTGACAATTTAGAGACAAATACTTTTCACTTTGTAGAGATTTTCTCCCAGCTATTTTCTATATACACAGTTACTTTCAAACGAGTTTGTAAATCTGTTCAGCAAGTCTTGTGATTCACACATCCTAGTCACCATCACTTGGCAAGTAACATTTAATTTAGCATTACAGGTCACCTTTCCACTACTTGCCTGTTCAGTTGAACACCACCCCTGTCCAAAGAGCATAGAGATGACTCAGACAGCTTTAAAGCTGAAAAAGGAAATTAAGTGACGTTCCTGGCTTTTTAATATGGCATAGGTATGTATGTAAATCACAAGAATGTCCATCATTAATTGCATGTTTTTTTTCATGCCAATGGCTCAAGTATTGAAAATTGAGGTTCAATATTATAGGCAAATAAATAGCAGCTTCAAAAAGGAGAGATTAGCTATGGTGGCCGCCATGTTTTTCTTATCCTTTAGTTTATTTAAAGCAAAAAACAAGTTAACAGTACCCCTTGACCCATTCAGAGGTGCCCCTGTGGGTAAACTACCACTGGTTAAAAAGCTTTATTCTATAGTCTGCTAGTAAGAAAATGGCTAATGATAGTCTGCAGGGAAAAAAAAAAAAAAAAAAAACTTAAGTAGCTACAGCAGTAAATCAGATTACATATTGATTCAGCAGTGCACACCCGTAATTACAGCTTAGGATGGTAATAAATTCAACACACCCAGTTTAATAAGGATACCAAGAAAACGAAATACATGAAGAGTCTGCACATACCTTGCCTTCATCGTTGAGGTCCCAGGTAAAGGAAATGGCATTATAGGCAATCTCTTCAATGTTGCTGATGGTGTTGAAACTCTCTTTGTAGTCAGCTGTAAAACAATCAGAAGTCAGGTCAAATGTAGAATATTTGACAACTCTATAGTGACTGATCCAACTTCAAAAGGATCACATGGCAAGTAACATGGAGGAACCAAAAGCTTTTCAGCAAAGGAAGGATCAAATAAATATTTCAATCAATCCCTTGTTGGCAAAATGTATTTCCAGAATTTTTGTTTTTGCCTCCAAAACATCATGTCTCACTTATTTGGCTGCATTTTCCATAGGGTAAAATGAAAATTACTACAGGAAGAGTAAGTATTGGCTACAATAAACGGGCAGAAAAGAAAACTCAAGTACAGAGATTCTGACACCAGCATCAGAAATGTATGAGGACAATTCAGCATTCAACCAATTTTGAAGTCAGTTTTAACCGACCAATTAAAAAAGAAAAAAAAAAAAAATAATAATCATGTCATCATACAGGCAATCCCCGAGTTACGAACACCCGAGTTACGAACGACTCCTACTTACGAACGGCCTCAAATGACGGCCACTTGTGCTCCACGCGGGTCCTGGCTACCTTTTGAGCACTTCCGAACACATCCCACACTGCCGTACTACGCCCCAGATAACATAACAAGCGCCCGGAACATCCCACATCCATGCACTAGGTAATCAGGATTCATCTTGAACACAAAGCAGCTTTTCTCAATGGTTTTTGCCCATTAAAAGCTTACCTATATCAATACATCTTTGTTTGGCAGTGTGCTGCCTGGAATGCCAGTATTTCCAATGACGAAGTTGGTCTTCTCTACTTTTGTCATCAGCAAACACAACCATGATAACACTCTGGAAGACAGCAAAGAGTACAATGAAGTAAACATCCAGATGGGATAGTCTTAGCAGTTTCCATACATCTGTAACTGGGCAGCTGGCATCAGGGTAAACAGGGATGTATTTTATATAAAGAACTCATGGGAATATTGCCCAAGCCCAGGGTTTACATATTGTGATCCCATACAGATTTTTTTTTTCCTTGTGTTGAGAACTTTTCAAAGACTTACACCTGTTTTAAGAGACAATTTTGGCCGCAGAAAGAAAAATTTTAGGGCGAGGAGTTTACTGTATTGTCAATGACAAAGACTTACCCGGACTTTGCTAATTGGATGGTGTATCCCTTTATTGCTGCCAATCTCCTTCAGTGTGATGGGGTAAAATTGGCCCTTATTTAGATAGGTCATTGTGCTGTCTCCAGGCTTTGGTCGCAAAGATTTTGAGGCTTCAAGCGTATATTCAAAGTTATTTCTACAAAACAAAAAACAGATTACAAGCCTGTAAGATACGTAAAAGGCAAAAATTTACTGCATTCAGGTAAAAAAAAACCTTTTATGTGTAGGCACCCCTAAATACTTATCCGAGCCCATTCTCAATTCAGTGCTGTGCCCCTCCCTCCCTTGTCACTGGACTCAGTGAGAGCAGTAGGAGCCATTGGCCCCTCCTGCTGTCCATCAAATTCAGTGACAAGGGAGCAGGAGGCAGGGCTGAGCAGCATGTGTGTGTCAATAGATGCACAGTGTGGCTCGGGATCAAGCCTGCAGAAGTGCCCCCATAGCAAGCGGCTTGCTATGGGGGCACTTGGAAGGCCCGGAGGAGCCAGGAGCCTTTACAACTACTTTAAACTCAGAAATAAATAATAATATTATGCAGGTTACCAGTCATTAGATGTGTTTGCATCATTGGTTTTCTTTTATAGACTTTTTCCTGTTTAGGTTCAACTGGTAATCAAATACATTTAACACTTCCTGTCCCTGTTTGCCTTTGCTTACATGCCCATTGTTGTCTAATGGAGGGAGCCATGGGTGCCACCTAGGCTAGACTTCAAATATGTCTGCTTTTGTTCAATACATTGGGGATAGGGAGATGAGTAGTTTTCAAAAGTGAACTGGTTTATCCTTGTAGTTAAGCTCACAGGAAGTGAGTATTTCTAGCAAGATCAAGATCTTGTCTATACCCATTGAAAATATGCTTAGCCTAAAAAATGAAAACAAATGCAGCCATTACATCTAAGGACTGGTACGCTGCAATGTATTCAATGTTAAATCTTGATTCCCAATACTCTCCCACTACTCTGCTATATGGCCAATTTCTTTCTATGTTAGCGCCTGCACGCTGCAAACCCCAGGAGCCATGCACCTGTTCTTCACTCCAGGCCAGGATCTGCAGAAATCTTAGCTGTACCGAACTCAGGCTCTCTCCTTCCAGTCAGTGCTTGCAGCTCTGACAGTTATCTCCCCAAGCCTCGCAGATCACCCCTGTGTCCCGGTCAGCTCCCTCACCACTTTTACCAGCCTGCACTACACCAACATTGTAACCAGCAGAGGACATTTCTTCATTACTACTTCTAATAATTGTGAGTGTTCACACTATTTCATAAGCAGTTGTACCCATTATTCCTGGCGCCAGGTGTTTGTTTTCTATATGCTTACATACTGTATTTATGGACCTTCCCAGTCTAGGGTTGTTCAGCTAAGGCTGCTGTTTTAATCAGATTTTTTACTATACACTAAACTTTGGTTCAACCCTCCACGACAGTCCCAGTTTCTCATATGGTCCCTTAGAGAAAATGAATTGCCTAGCCCTGTATACATCATAGAATGCAAATTCCTTTAATAAATGTGAGTAATGAACAACATACCCAGAAACATGATCAAAACCGTAGTCTTCAGAGCTGACGCTACTCATCCGTAAGTTGAGGTCAGATGGAAAGAATACCTGAGGAAACAAACCAAAAATCGCATTTTAAAAAAGTGAACAAAAAAGGATAATAATAAAATGATCAAAAACAGCAGTGATAAGGAATATAGGGGTTTGTTTTTGTGTCACCAATCTTAGCAGGTCAAAGAGCAATGTGCAAGTGCAAAGTCTAAACATTTCCCATTGGCCACAATGAAAAATTAAATAAAACAGATGAAGAAATGATTTACCCCTTGAACATCATCTTTAAAAGTCTCAGAGAAGGTGGTGTCAGGAGTCCGCCTCTGAGAGCTGGGTGGTTGACTGCTGGAGCTGTAGTGGTCAGGGGTAACATTGCGATCAAAGGTCACAATGCGCTCCACAGGCTCAGCATGGTAGCCATTTGTTGGGATGTCCACAGTGAAGCCATGGCTTGCTGATTCTGTCTTGATGCCATGGGCTGGCATTGATGTAATGGAGACTGTGGCCGTGGTGTCTGGAGAGCTCAGATGTCCTCTTTTGTCCAGATGGTTGCCAATTGGGAGGACAATATTAAAAGGCACATTGGTTTTCAGAACCTGGACTCTGTTGTCTGCAGTACAAATTAATGGTTGCTCATTCAGATGTATCAGGCTATTCCTTTGAAAAAGAAAAACAAAATTTGATTAAAATTAGAATTCAAAGTCTACAGAGATCCTAATACGACTGTGGCCAGTTCCACCTCCATGTGCTCATCTCAGCACTATAAAGGGTTTGTGATACAGCCTAATGCCCAGAGCAATAATAATTTCGCTGAAAAAGAAATTACTCCTGCGCACAAGTGGATGACCAGACAGGTAGTACAACGACACAGGCCTTGCTGCCCTCAAGGATGGGGAATCCTAATAGACGTAAAAATAAACTTAATTGCGCTAGCAATAAAATGAAAACCAAAAAGTGCTAAGACAACACCATACATGTGATGACAGTGAGTGTGTAAACATCTTATCTCAAAATATGAACGAATTAAAAGTCCATAATCATAAGCAACAAAAAAACATCCGTGATCAGTCCATAATAATATGAATCTCATTAAGGCAAGTTAAAGAAAAGTCCGCTCCATATGTTTCATCACCGAAACATATCCTAATCCTAATAGACAACAAGAGAGAAGGGAAAAAAGGGGCGCACCAGCCATGTGTATTATCTTTTGATAAAAATATTTATTGAGTAAAATGATAAACAGAAATTACTCACAAGCAGTTGTAGAAAAAGGCACAATGTAAAAATGCACCGACAGCATGCGGTCTAGGAGGAGCGAAACCTTCCAAAGGTCGTGGAGGAAAGCACAAGCATCACTACCAGCTGAGCTCTGATGAAGAAGGGATGCTCCCTTCGAAACGCGTCAGCTGGTAGTGATGCTTGTGCGTTCCTCCACGACCTTTGGAAGGTTTCGCTCCTCCTAGACCGCATGCTGTCAGTCGGTGCATTTTTACATTGTGCCTTTTTTCTACAACTGCTTGTGAGTAATTTCTGTTTATCATTTTATTCAATAAATATTTTTATCAAAAAATAATGCACATGGCTGGTGCACCCCTTTTTTCCCCCTTCTCTCTTGTTGCAATAATATTTTGCTCACTGTGCTGGTTTACATGAAAATCCCCCCATGGCACATGATAATACCCTTTTGGAAAGTGTAGTAAGTACCACCTTCTGCCCCCCAGCTAAAAGAATCGTACAAATACAAGTACCACATTTGTGATCATAAAGACCTTTTTAATTTGTCTGTAACATCTACAGTAAATTTATGATTTACACAAAATTATCAACACATTACAAGTTTAAAAACCTATTTGTTCATAAAGTTCTCATGATATGTAATTAAAATATCTACAAATTACCCTTTTCTATATTATTCGCCCATTCTTGGCTTTGCCATGCGCTACTGTGATTGTATACTGCTGTGACTTACCTGTACCACCCTGTCCTTTGCGGTTATTGTACCATGCCTATGTTTTCAATAAAGTACCATTCTGGTCGTTAAAATATCTACAGAAAGTAAGCGCCAGCAGACAAGGCCTTCTCTCCTTTTTATTATCTGTTCAAAGGTTTTAATGCCATTTTAGCCATTTTGAAATTTGAGAAATTTAGAAGCACTGTGAAACATGTTAAAGCAACATATTGTTTGGGCTTCTTCAATAGGACATGCAAAAGACAAGTCTGTAGTGCAAACTGCATTAATCCACAAAGACAAAAAACTTCCATTTATGAAGTATAGATCGTTGAAATAGTTCTAACTGGCCTCTGTGGGTTATGGCAATTTGCTCCAAACCTGGTTGAAGAAACCTAAAAAGAATAACATTAGAAAGTAGTAAATAATGCATGAACTGTTGGCTATGAATGTAAACTGGGCCCAACCATCAAATAAAAGATTGCCATCTACAAAAGGCGTGTCAGGTTTTAGCTTTCTCTAATTCAGGCTAAGAAAAAAAACATGGAATCTTACAGGATGTTAAATAGATTAGGTATACATTCGTACACACACACACTTAAACACCTCCACCTAACTAACCTTTTATGATGTTCTGCCTCGGAATGATCATGATCTTGTTTGTTGGCTGACTGTCTTCGGTCTCTAGGAACCTTAAACAAAAAAAACAAAAAAAACTATTTATAATATAATATATATATTTTTTTAAAACAATCTACTGTGGTATAGAGCTATAGGTTGAGTCTATATAAATATGGGAAATGAATGGAAAAAAGTGAATACAAACCTTGTAGTAGTCATAGAGAAGGCCAAGCGCTGCTGCACTGTCCTCATCCCCATTAATGCTCATCATGGCCTTTGTGGCTGCGGTCAGGGGGTTTTCCAAGAAACTTTTCCACGCCTCGTCCTCGGTGGTGTATGATCGCCTTTGCTGATATAAGGGATCATTCTGAAGTACTAACACAGGCCGTTTACTAAAAGGAAAAAGGCTGGCGTCAGAATCTTAAAGATATACAGTACTCTATACATGTTTATATATTCTTCAAAGTTTTTTTAAACTAATAAACTATATAGTAAAAAAAAAAAATGATGTGGAAACTTTTTGAAGATAGATCGATATTGTTAACAATAGGAATACATTGAAAAAGTTACAGAACCAATTTCATTTTGAGAATGCGAAGCATTCCCAGCAGTCATGAAAAAGAGCTAAAGACTTGCAACTGTTCTATTCTCTGCACAATAAAGATTTTAGCAAAATTTCAGATAATGCTTTGATTGCGATTTTACCCTGCAGACATTGGCTGAAAAATCTAGCACCTTTTAAAGGCTTCCTAGATATTGGGTCCCAGGCCCAGTTTGTTATAACCAAAGTAATACTCACAAGCAAGGCAAACTTTTCTGCTCTTTGTGCTGGATGCAGTTAATGGGGTATTACGGTATATTCAATAAGGAAACATGGTAGCAGGATTCTATAGCCAATAAATGCATTGATCAGCACTTCATATATTTTGGTAATAAAAGTATTAGGTTTGCAATCTAGCAAATTAAAACAAATACTAGTAAATTAAAACATTAGTAAAATTAAAAAATACATCTCTACAGCAAAGGAAAAAAAAAATGTTATTCATTTGATCTACTATTTGACTAAATGAGCACCAGAAGGCTTCTACATCTGTTGTAATGAGGGCTTCATTGTCCTATCACAGATCCCCAGCCAATACACATAATTAATTTATTTTAAACACTTCTTACGGAATTAATTTATTCTTTACATTCCAAGTTACGAAAGTTACTCCTGGTTTCAGGCTACTCCCCAAACTTCCTTGTTTGTTCTGTCATTTAGGTGCATGAGGTGTGGTACGTACGTGACCTGTTGATGTGTCTTTGTAGTAACATGGCTTTACCATCACATAAATTTGGGTCTTAGTACCACAGTTCACATCCCACAAGAGGAACCAGCACAGATTAAGCAAAATTGTGAATGTTTTGGTCAGTACCCTTTTATCAGTTGTATATGTAAAGAACTCTATGCCAATACAAATCCACAGTTTGCCCTAGCCCAGCAGAGTTTTGACATTGCACTGCCCCAAAATGCTCCTCATCAGAGGTCATTCACAAACACAAGACTGGGTTGTGTAGCAAAATCGGTTGTGCAGCCTTAGTGGTGGTAAACCCAAAAACAAAAAATGTATTATATTGCAACTTAACAATTCTGCATTAGTTTTGTTTTTTTTAGGCTTTCTTTCCTTTAATATTCACCTGGTGATCCTGCCAGTAGGTGTTATTTTTCAACCTCCAAAATGGTAGTTTGAGGGTTGAGACAAACCATTTCCCACAGACAGGGGTTCATACAGTGATCAGTTTTTTTTTTTTTTAATATAAAAAACACCCACACAAAATCTACATTTATTGAGAACAATTGGTGACTCACATTTGAGTAAATCTCCTGTCATATAAAAACTCTATTCACTGGCAGCTGTCATCTAGACCACAACAGCACATAGCAGAGGTAATCCAGGCCAGATACGCTGACAGTCAGAGAATACTCAAGGAGCCATGTGACTCCGACACCTAGAGCAGGGATATGCAATTAGCGGACCTCCAGCTGTTGCAGAACTACAAGTCCCATGAGGCACAGCAAGACTCTGACAGCCACAAGCATGACACCCAGAGGCAGAGGCATGATGGGACTTGTAGTTTTGCAACAGCTGGAGGTCCACTAATTGCATATCACTGACCTAGAGGAAAGTCCTGTGCGATATCAGACGCTGGTTTGCATGGAGGAGGTATGGCTACATGTTTCAAGGCTACTTCGCCTCTTTCTCAAGCCTCTGAATAAACTTTGCGGAGCATCCATTTTAGAGGAGGTACTGTTTGACAGCTTGCGCCACAATATAGTGAGTTTATCTACATTCATGTGAAAGCTTTATCCCAGAAAAAAAAAAAAAAAGGGAAGAACTATTGCTGTAACTGATCTGTTAGCTGGAGTTCAGTTCTGTTCTGTTACTACATCCAAAACTACCCTATCACCAGACTGACAATGCTGCTGTACAAAAAAGGTGTCTCCGCAGCTCCTCCATCCAGAGTGGAGACACCATAAGACAGGAAGTGTATTACTTGTTGACTCACCAGGTGAAAATAAGGGGGGGGGGGGGGGAACACAACAAGCAAAAGGAAACTAATGCAGCCAAATGTAAAGTGTTAGTAAGCTTCAATATATTCAGTTTTTGTTTTTCGGGTTTAACCACTTCCCATCCAGGCCAATTCTGACATTTCTCTCCTAGATGTAATTTTAGTGGCGGTGCACTTTTTTTTTTACTGGCAACCTGAGAAATTCCAGAACTTCTGTTGAAAACTAACAGTGAATATTTGAACAGTATAAACATGATATGGAAACACTGACAATACCTATAACAAAGTAATTTGCTTGATTTACACGTAAAAAGCAAACACAGCATGAAATTATAAGCCCCTGATATTTCCTGGCAGTTGTAAAAAAAACAAAAAAAACAAAACAAAAAAAAAGACACTCATTTATACAAACGGTCAGTAAATTTACTGGCGGTTGGCAACCCTGGGCTCTGCCATGATGGATCTGAAATGACAGGTGCTCTTTAAATGTAAGGACTTATTCTTGCTGGTAGTTGGAATCTTTAAATATTTGCAAACAAAATGAAGGTTTCCAATTTATATTAATAAGCTGTCTGGTTAGTAAAACAGCGATATCAGAACCAATTCAATCATATAGTTTATAGTATGCATAGATCAATGCAGTGCATGTTATCTCAGCTTGCATTCATTGAATGAGTTAACCAAAAATGAAAATATTGCAGACTTTACAGCCTCATGCTACATAACTAAGCTCCATTTCATGCTGAATAAAGTTAATCATTAATGTATCTTAAAATTGATGTTTACTTCAAAAGCATTTAAATAAAATAAATTTGATAAAAAAAAAAAAGTGCTTTTATTTTTTATTTTTTTTAAATCATTGATTTTTATCCATCCCAGTGCAAACTAAATAAGTGGTCCCTCTATGCCACTGGACCTCATAAAAGCCTATCCTACAGCAGTCCTCTGCTCATTTGTAATAAATATATTCAGCGATAGTTGCAAAAAGGTCTAGAATCTTTGCTGCATGAAGCAAAAATGAAAGCCTACAATTCAGATCAGTTGTATCCAAGCTTCTATGGATCCCGGAAACCATTATAGGTTTAATTAGAATAGAACACAAAAAACACACAACTACAGTAGAAGGACAACAGAAACTCGCATCAAAAAGCACAGCAATACTGCATTTTCTAAGCAACAATTGGAGCCTGTTTACACAACAGTTGTCTTTTTTGTGGGCTGGATAGCATTCTCCAACTAACGCATTTCATAAGAAAGGTAAGCTTTTGTAAAAGGCTACAAGATACACGTGCTCCGCTTGCAATAATTTGTGAGCTCCTTCAGTTCACAAGCCTTGAGTTTCACTGCAACAACCTTTGCTTTATTAAAAAGGTTATCACTCCACCGGTGGAACATGTCCACACCTAAGGTGACCCTAAACAGCCTGACTTTTAGAAGTGACATAGGTCACAAACAATGATCAACATTGGATCAGTCAGGCTGTTCCAGACCTCTTTGACCCGCTGCAGGTACAATTCTTGCACGTGAAGATTCTACTTTTTTTTACCATTTTAAGTAGTTGAGGGAAGAATCGATTTCTGTCTGTGGAAAGAATGACTGTCAAAGATCTGTATTGGCCAAAAAACTGAGGCAGACCCCCGCACTCTATTGGCTTATATGATAACTGCCACATTACTATATTTACAGGGAGCCTTAAGGTACCCATGGACATTTGATTTCTGGGGTAACCAAATCCTCCTCCTTTGGGGCTGAAACAGTCTTGAATAAGACTCTTACCTTCGAAATGCATTGACTATCAAGTATAATAAAAAAAATAAAATTTGTAATCGCATCATCAAAATAGAACTATTTTGTGCCAATTTTCTTATAAGCTTTAAAATCTATACTCACTAGACTAATTCATCTGTGTGCTGAAGGAAACCCTGGTTTAGGATGAGCCTATCTGCTATACCAACACTACTAAATCTACAATTCTCCACATAATCAGAATCCAAGTCATCCCTCAGATCCAGAACCACAGCCAACCAAATCCACAGACATTAGATGAGCACCTCATTCTGGCCATAGACTTCAATAGCTGAGGCACCTCAGAAGAAATAGAAAAGTCAGATGGGCTAAAGTCTTATGATTCTTGCCTTGATCAGCAAGCAGTAAAAGAAGTCTGTAGCGTACCTGTCCTACTACACAGGCCTAAGCACCTGAATTGCCTGAAACATCCATTCTGATTAGGATATGCTTTCTGATACCTGGAGAAGGTTGGAGCGTGCCAGCTTTCTCTATTGTTGCATCCTCTATTGTCTGGGGCCACCATTAGGTAAACACTGTCATTTGCATATCAAACAGCACTAATCCTCACCAATGTGACAGCAAAAAAAAGTTGTAATAAGAAAAGTTGCATCTCTGACTTGCAATGTTCAGAAATAAACATGTCAAATGATAATCTAACTTATAGGAACCAAAATCAACCATCAGCAGCCTAAAATAATAAAAACAAGGAAATAAAATCTGAAAGGGTTCCTACGGTGCTGGAAACCTTTTCACAATTATCTCTGGAACTTTTTCAGTGCCAATGACCCAACAAGCAGCTGGCCATTTCTGTTGTAAATCTTTTAGGTAAACAAATTTCACATTTGGTTACAGAGTGATAAAGTGCACGGAGTGGAAATTTTACAATTTTATTTAGACATGTTTAGGGTCCATTTATACTTCTGCTTTTAAAACATTAAAATGTAGTGAATTTTAACATATTTTCTGTAAGGGATTGCCATAGAGGAGGGCCTTCCTACACATCTGTATGGAAGGCCATCTTTGCTACCAACCTCAACAAAAAAAAAAAACAAAAAAAAAAAAAGTTAAATTTACTGATGAACACAATAACATCCAAAACAATACAGAACCCTCCATGCAGTTATATGGCTGATATAGCTATGTACAAGTAAAAAATAGGGCCCTAGTGTGCTAAATTAGATCACATGACATTTAATTGGAAATAAAGATAACCAAAATAAAATCAGAACTAGAACCCCGAAACAATCTTTTGCACCTAGATAGCAGTTTTGGCTATGGGTTGTGGACGTTTTGGTTCCACTCTGGGTTGCTTTGCTGTCTGACACCGGGAGCTGTGATGAGCTCTGAGCGCCCTCCCTCTCTTCCCCTTTTTCCCACCCTGTTTAGGGATGTAGGGGACCGGGCAGATGTCCTCACAGCTCATCGGCGCCACACACTGCGCCTCTTGCATGACATCACTATTTGGCGCCATGGCGGAGGCGTGTGCTTTCCTTCTCAGCCAACGCTGTGGGGATTGTTTGGAAGTGGCTGCTGGCGGTTCACACCGCCCAGTCTTTTGGCCCCTCCCCACGATGGTCATGCTAATGTGACGCTGGTGTGGGCCCATTGGCGGGTGGGATATATATAAGGCACCTCCCCTGTCACAGTCTTTTCAACTGCACATTTACGGCATTACACTTCGCAGGAGGATCTGGTTCACTAATAGACGTCCTAGGTAACCATCTTGGGATTTCTACATTGCTTTAATACTTTCTTCATCTTCCCCTATTGCTTTTTTGACGTTTGGGTTATCTAAGGTAGTGGTCATCAACCCTGTCCTCAGGGCCCACTAACAGGCCAGGTTTTATGTATTACCTTGGAGAGATGCAGACTAGAATACTGCAATCACTGAGCAGCAAATGATATCACCTGTGATGTCAGTTATCTTGCAAACCTGGCCTGTTAGTGGGACCTGAGGACAGGGTTGATGACCACTGAACTAAGGTGCTCTCACTATGGTCACTCATTACTCACTCCCATTCCCTACACAGGTTGTGGTTTATAACCACAACCTAGTTTGTACACATCTTCTCTTTAATTTCTTTCTTGGTATTCAGATTCCATTCACCTTTATTTCACCAAGTATATCATCTTATGGATATTTTATTTATCCAATACAGACTCTTCTGCCAAATTTACTCTTGGCCATCACGCCTTACCACGTTATGAAAATTGAGATTTCTATGTGTGGTGTTGTTTTGCCTGCATCCCACTGCCGTTGGGCTCTTCAATACCTTAGCTCCCGGGACAGACAGACAAATTTCCCTGGCCCTGGTGGTCCCAACCTTCCACAGCTGCATGTAATATAATATAATATAATACTTTGGTTGTATGCAAGTACTTAAGGATCAGGAACCCCGTTTCTTGTTATCCATTTTAATAAAAAAAAACTAGATCTACTTATACTCTGTCTTTTACAGATATTCCCCAACACCCGCCCCTGAAGAAGTGTTGTAGATACACAAAACGTCTGTAATTTTAGGATGTAGCTGTATTCTTTTCAAGGACCCCATCTTTATATACAATCATTTTATTCTAAACCAATCTCATTATTTGTATACATACTTCCACACACCTGGTACTAATCTATATCCCTAACTGTTGTATACTGCAAAGTTGATTGTGCTGCCTATACTTGTGTGTGTGCATATGGATGTTACTATGACGATTCATGCTATACAGTGTTTATATATTAAATTACCTGTGTATGTGCTATATGTCTATACGATGTATTTATATCCAACTATTATGCCAACACACCAATAAACTTATATCAAATTACACCTCAAGTTAAAATTGCCTCATTCAAAGTCCCAAATTCCCTCCTCTTTAGAACCGTGAAACTGGTGCAAGATGTTACTTTTCAAGCTTTAAGCAGTGAAATCCCCAGAATATATACTGGAATACTTCAACTTTCCCAGCATATAATGTGGAGGATTCCTACAATGGCAATCCAATCCAATATCCATTGTCTCCTGTCTAAACAAACTAATGGTATAGCTTACATGTTGGAGAAAGTGATCCCACGATAAAAATAAAATAAAAGGTTTGTTCTGGTTTTCAGGGAACGACCCCAGGCTTTTCTGACGTAATGCAATTTTGCTCCTGAAATCTTACGTTTTTTAGTAGCACAATAGAAGGGAATTTTATACACTCTGCTGAATTACATCAGCGTTATACAAGAATATAAACCATGCATATTCCCTTAAAGGAGAATGCTTTGTGAAGTGTAACCGTTTTCTTCAACTCCTGATCTGCAATTTTTTTTCTTCGTACACGCAGCAATACAGGTTCATCGTCACCGTCTCAAAATCTGCGTTTGGCACAAAACTTTTGAGAATGTCAGTTTATAAGAGAGGCTTTCTGTACAGGTGTTTTTCATTTGTAGATTACCTGGCTCTTTATTCTGGATTAGGTCTGGCATCAGTCATTGAGGGGCATAGGGTCACCATATAGCAGTAGACAGTTTGCATAAAGCAAACCTCCAGACAATAAACTAGATGATAAAATAGGCCATTGAAAAGAACATTAAAAAAATATATATTTTTTGGCGATAGTTACATTCAATCTAGAACAGGGTTTCTCCAGGAGGTTGCTAGAGGTTCCTTGAGCAATAAACAATTTTTACCTCTCAGATAAGTTCCAACTGACACCATTGATCTTTTTAGCTGTCTGTAAGGGGGGGGGGGGGGGGGGGGATTCTTCCCGATGATCACAAGTATAAGGAGCATTCATCCCACTGACCATCACATTAAATGCATTACAAGTTGTAAATATAGACATTTTTACCAGAGGTTCCCTGAGACTGGAAAACTCTGTTTTTATAAACGCTTTTAGCAGCTGATTTGATCACTTACTGAAAATATAACTGCTTTATCTTTAACCCTTGCGTATGTTCCAGCTTATGCTGGTGCCATGACTGCCGCCCCAGGTTTCCCGGGAGGCTCCTTTCTCTTGTAGCATTCTACGGAGTCACCCTTACATGCAGAGCAGAGACTAGAGTTGTGTCTTCCAGCACTGTGTGCTTCAATAGAACCACACAGCCCAGTAGCCTAGGAAGGCAATGCTTTCCCTCCTCCTGATCCCTCCCTTCCCCAAGCTAACAGGCTGACTTCAGACTGCACTGTCCATTGTTAACCCTTTCCTGTGATTACTAAACGTTCAGGAAAGCAGTACAGGAGCAAGCAGCATTAAAAGTTGTAAACTGCAAGTGTGTGGTTAACTGTTTTGACAAACAGTTTACTTGGGAAGGTTGTTTTTATCATGCTTAATATGTTAAACAGCACTTAAGCCCTGTATACACGATCCAAAAATCGTACGATAAATCGGATCGTTAGTACAGAGCTTTCGAGAGCCGATCAGGACAGTTCATCCGATATTATTCTATCGGACATGCACGGAAATTTTTTTCGTATGCCAGATCGTACGATTTTCGTTTAAGCAGTACAGCTGTTCGAAAATGCAATACAAATGCATTACAACACATGACATCACTTCTGAATTTTTATTCTGTTGTACAAGAATTTGTGACTTTAGTAAACTCAGATTCGACGTGAGATTAGCATGCAAAAAAAAAAAAAAGTCTGTCCAGCCAAAACTTTTCTTTACAGCTTTGGATGGAGTGTGTGTGTGTGTGTGTGTGTGTGTGCGGGGGGGGGGGAGTTAGAACCCCATTGGGTTGTTCTTGCTATTCATGACGGCTTTCAAGAGATTTTTCTCACTTCTTGTCCTGCTGACAATCATTCCACCAGACAGGAATTGAGGGAAAATTTCCAACAGTGACGCAGATAGAACTCTAAAGCCTTGTACACACAATGAGAAAATCGGAAGAATGATCGCCCGTTTTTTGCTGCATGCTAGTCTCATATTGAAAATGAAGAGGTTACTCAACTTACGAAAATTCTCGTATGGCAGAATACAACTTTGGAAGTGATATGAATTGTAATGTATTCTTTTGTTTCCGATCATGCGTAGTCTTGTTCTGATTTCTTTTCAGTCGAAAAACTACCAATTAAACAAAAATTGGATGATACAATAAAAATTTTCTAGCCTGCACCTTCAGTTTTTGTCGTCTGAACAGTCAGAATTAGCTGTCGAAAGCACTATATTAATGATCAAATAGTTGGACGATCGTTCGTTGTACGAACACTTTCGTACAATTTTATTTATCGCATTTACGGGCCTTAAAGCTGACAGTTTGTAGCCTTTACATACTCTACTTTAAAAAAATGCATTTTGTTTTCTGTCAAGGTTAAAGTTTCAGATTTTTTCCTATTTCCTTTCCGGTGAAAATGGACAAGGACACCAAGCAATGCAAAAATCTCCCTAATGGAGCCCCCCATAGCATTAAAATGCTTCTTCCCCACTCTATCCAAAACTAAAAAAAGAAATGCTTTGCCTGAGCATACACTTTAAAATGCTGGCCAAATATTAATTTCTAGTTTAGGGCAGAAAGAGAAAAAAAAAAAAAAGAAGGGGGATAGACACCACTGGGGAGATTTTTCTACAGCTTTTGCCCAGAGACAACAGGAACGTGAGGACAAACCTTCCCAAGGTTATAGTAAATACCCCACCTGTGGCAGTTGTCACCCACAGGTGTCCCCATTGGGAAATTCCCCCTCTCCTCCAGTCGCAGAGACAAAATTTTAAGCTTTAAAAAATAAATAAAAGGGAAAGGAAGAGGATTTCTGGGAGGTCTACGTTAAATCCAAGAAGTTCCCCAACATTTAGAGAATATATTATACAATAATAAAAGGAAAAAGAAAGAAAGGAGGTTTCGCATAAAACTATATTTGTACAACTGTCATTTAAAGTGTACCCGACGCAAAATCTTTTTGGATAAAAGGAGAAAGATTAGACCTTCTGTCAAGTTTTATTGATGTGGATTTTCGCTCCTCTAACTATACTGGTGACCATTGTCAGAGATAGAAAGTGAGAGCGAAATCCTTTTAGGATTGTCCCCAAAAAGAGAGGCAAGGGGAAATCTTTCATCAGCAACACCTTTTTCAGGGACAACTAAGGCCTCGTACACACGGTTTGATTGTTGGACGAATGAGCATCTGATTTTTGTGAAAAGCGCGTGTGCAGGATTTTGTCTAGCATACTAACTATCTGCAAATTGATGTTTGACAAACATGAACGTAGTGATGTACTATGAGAGTATAAAAAGAGGAAGTTCATTTCTCACGCGCCACCCTTTGGGCCCCTTCTGCTAATTTCATGTTATTAGAAGTTAATAGAATTTTGGTGAGCGTTAATTCGCGATTTTCAGATCATACAAAGCAAATGCCTTTTAAAAATATGTAACTAAATCAGTATCACCAGCAAAGCAGCTTCATGATTATCCCATTAAAGATGAGAATAAAAAAAATAAATAAATGAAGGTAAATATGTGCGCTGCATTTTGACATTTCATCAGCTGCTGGGTCACGAATGTTAAAAGTGGTCGTAAACTCTTACAACATACTTTTTGTTACAGGTAAGCCTATAATAAGGCTTACCTGTAGCTACCCTGGATATCTCCTAAACCTGAACGGTTTAGGAGATATCACCTGTATTTGCATGTGCTGACGTCATTGACACATGTGCACTGAAGCAAAGTGAAGCAATGGCACATGCCGTTGCTTCAGGGAGTGTGCCGTTAACTGCACGCGGGAGTGACATCATCGTGGGGGAGTGACGTCATCGCAGCTCCAGCCAATCACAGCGACGGAGCCTCGATACCCGGAAGTAGCTCCAGGAGCAATGTTGGCCGCCGGAGCGGTGTACGAGGATGGCTGCAGGGGCTTCGATCTAAGGTAATTCATAATTATGCATACTAGCTCATTATGCCTTGGTTTTTTGTTGTCCTAGGGTAGAGATGGTGAACCTTGGCACCCCAGATGTTCTGGAACTACATTTCCCATGATGCTCGTGCACTCTGCAGTGTGTAGATGAGCATCATGGGAAATGTAGTTCCAAAACATCTGGGGTGCCAAGGTTCGCCATCACTGTCCTAGAGTTTACAATCAACCACTTTAATTCTAGATCACGAACGGTAGTTTACAAGACTGAACTCTTCCAGGTCGTTCCTTGATTCCGAGCATGTGTGTTTGTACTTTTGACTTGTGTGACGATTTCTGTATTAACCATCCGAAAATCAGATGTTGAGTTCACATCTGACAAAAATGTTATAGCCTGCACATCCAGCTTTTGTCTGATGAAAAAGTCAAATCGGCTGTCGAAAGCACCGTGCCAATGACCCGAAAATCCACAGACAGCTCGTCTTAAGACTTTTCCCTTCTGATTTTCGTACCGTGTGTACGAGGCCTAAGGCTGGGTTCACATTGCAATATGGAGCGGATCACAGCAGGGGTCCGGTGCGTCCCCTTTCACCGTTTCAGGTCCATTTTCGCTCCGAATTTTTGGCTGAATTCGGACCTGAAATGGACCAGAAGACGCACAGGACTCATGTGCAATTTGCTCCGGAGATGTGTGGACCAGCTCCAATGAGAGCCGGTCACTAAATCCCGACGTGTGAATTGGATGAGGGGAAACCAGCATCCAATTCGCAATAGTGTGAACCCAGCCTTAAGGGGAATTGCATTTATTTTGAGGCGATTTCCTCTAACATCCTGGTACATCTCTGGTACAGAAGTGAATGGAAATTTCCCCCATGGTGAAAAAAAAACAAAAAAAAACAAAAAAAAAAAAAACACTTGGCTGGATATTCACCCTTCCCTACTCTTAGAAAAAAAAAAAAAAAAAGAAGTTTTTAGAGATCGATATCAATATACACACACACACAAAAACATTTTTTTGAAATGATTCAGTTACTCTGAACAGGACAAAAGTGTGACACCTGTGAGAAGTGCACATAGCGCAGGTTGAGACACGGTACAGAGCACCTTTCTAAGCAGACATCCCTGCTGCAGTAAACTTCTCTGAACAAGAGGTTGTAATTGCTCCCGAAACAACAGGTGTTTGTGCAATAGACCCTCCCATTGGAACAGTCAGTTGAAATGCATAAATGCCTTGGAGGTAATCTGCTGTCTTAAAAGGCGTACATGAAGACAGTACGATCATTTCAAGAGCTGAACTCTGGCTATGGCTTGGCAGAAACTCCCTTCCCACAAACACTGCTGGGGTTATGAGATTTAAAGGAGCAGCTCTACCGAAAACTAAACAAGCAAGCTTATTGTGGGAATAAGCACCTGAAAAATAATTTTCATATCAATAAATTAATGTTTTTCATAAAGCAATGTGTTATTTGGGTCAACCAGATACTAACCTAAATTTTCTTGTTTAACTATGGCAGAAAATATTTATTATCTTTATGTATTAAACAAAACTGTAAACTCATTGGATTTTATGCTCTTTGATAACTGTACAAATAAAATTGGAAAAAAAAAAAAAAAAAAAAAAAAAAAAAAAGGGAAGGACTGCTATATACAAATTCCAAGGAGGCTGCCAGCTCTGCTCAGACACCATCTGCCCCAAATTGTGGGTTTCCTCTGGGTGACTTGGGGTCCATTCACAAGAAAACATGCATGATTTAAAGAGATTAAAGACACCCAGGATGTGCATGCATTAAAAAAAAACAAAAAAAACAAAAACAAATACACAACACATTATCGTGGCCATAATAGCAACTTCAGAAAAGAACACTCAAAGTAAAATTTGGTATTGTTCTCCCCATGATTAATGTGTACATGTTATTTTGCATGGAGGGGAAATAAAAGAAAAAAAAAAATTACATGCTTCGTTTGTTTTTTGTGTTTTTAAGTTTAAATTTTGCCCTAGTTTAAAGCTCTTGTGCCATGGACGTCAGTGTATACATCAGACAGTGATAAACACCTACTTTTAAAGCTGATTCTGTCATTGCTGAGCAATCAGCAGTGGAAAGGAAATGTGATGTGGAGGCTGTAATTTTTAAGGCCTCATTTACATGGCTGCAAAAAAAAATAAAATAATAATTTTGTTCCTCACCTGATGAACAGTACATTTTTTACACCCATGTTACAGCCATTTGAATGTAGCCCAAGTCTCTGACATTTTATTTATTGTATTTATGTATTTTGCCATGAGCAACATGCAGGGAGTTGGATTTCTTAACAATGCTCCATCATTGGCCATACATCATACAATTTCCTTATTCAATTTACCGTCAACTATGTAATACAAGGGCCTGTCTGATTGCATACAAATTGAAAAAGTGTTTAGGTTGGACCTCATATTATATGATTTTGGTAAATCTAAAAGGAAAAAAAATTGTACAAGGAAATTGTGTGGCCAGCCTTCTTCAACATGACAGTGAATGAAAAAGGGTTACAATGGTGTCCGTTTATAAAGCAGTGAAAAAATGTCACTGCTTCATTCTCTGGCATTCTCAGGAGGAGATCGTTGTCCTCTGTGTCCCAGTTTATGAAGCTTTGTAGATTGCTTCTCCTTTGGAGGAGTGAAGTGATCTACAAAACGCTTAAAATGCTGGAGAACAGCCCCTGATACTGGAATCTCGTGAGACTTTATGAGATTACAGTACCAGAAATTCACAGAAACACAGAGATGTCAGTTTAATAAGCAGTGATAAATTATCACTGTTCAGTACACGGACAGGCGACGTGGTTAATGCTAATAAAATAGAGAAGAATTAAAAAAAATAATTATATAGATATCTATATCTAGATCTATATCTATCAGAGGGGCATGGTTACGGTCTGATCGAGGAAGAAGTTAAAAGTTAATAATCTTCCTTCTTCCTCCTCAGTCACCCCCCGGGATTCTGTCTTCACTTCCCGATTCTCCACCTCTGAGCTGGTGAATTGGGGAGGAGAGATCTGACACAGATCGCCAGTGAATCGCTGAGATCGCAGCTTCATAAACTGGCTGTTTCTGTGTCAGTCAGTGAGGATTCTCAGTGTGCGGAGATCATCAGCGGGAGAACATGTTCAAACTTGTTCTCCCCCCCATTATCTCCGTTTCATGAACAGTTTATGGACTGCGATCAATGGCGATCCTCAGGATCACCGCTATTCACAGTTTCATAAAACGGACACCAATGTCTTGCTACATGTCCATGTGATGTTTTACAGATGAAATATGCACTTCCATAGACAGTGTGTATACATTTCCTCAAGCATGGCGCTATTGTTGTGCCATTGTTGTCTGAAGTTTATTGCAATTAAACTATCCACCATTGAGAATCTGTAAACCTTTTACAGACACTAAAAGTGATGGACTGAGAGCTTTTATTATGCTTTGATGCAAGTTCCTTCAAATGACAGCCATCCAAGGAGTGAGTCAGTAGATAGGCTGGGAGGACCGGATCCTTTATAAGTGGAGTAGGTGTAACTGCGGTCTAATCACACCTATCTGCCTGTGCCGGGTCACGACAGGTGGAATGGGGGAAAATTCCTCTCTCTGCCCGCACAGCCTCCACAGAATTCGCACACTACGCAGAGCGGAGGGTGGCTTCTCGCTGAAAGGAACCCTTCGACTCCCAGCTTGTGTTTGTATCAGTTTCTAAGGATTTGGGGGACAGAGGACTGATGGCAGACACTAATTGTTCAACTACAATTCTTTTCACCATGACCAACGCCTTGCAGGGCTCAGGTTTCATCTACCTTCAACTGTCTTGTTGCCTTTTTTCATCAACTTAGAAGCTGACTTCACAAGGAAACTTGATTGTCCTTTAACTCTTTTTTAAGTATTTAAAAAAAAAAAAAAAAAGGGGGGGGGGGGTGGGGGGGGGGGGGGAGAGAAAACAGCACCAAGAAATGGAGTTCCTCGCCCATTTATGTGAAAGCCAATTAAATCTGAATGGAAAAGCATGAGCTATAAAAGGAATTGGACTTTATACATCAATAGAAAATGTACAGGTGAACAGCTAATAAAAAGGCAGACAGTGTCCTCTAAACCCCAATATTGATATTCTACCAAAAAAAAAAAAAAAAAAAAAAAAAAAAAAAAAAAGTATATATACACACATTTTTTTCCCAGGAATTTTAACAGGGTCTTGAGGAAAGAAGGGATGGGGCACATAAGTGAAACCCTAATACATCAAGGGGGTGAATAAGGTTCAGGAGGACAGTACTTTCAATATGAATCAAAGATCTAGAACACGGGGACATGACCTCAAACTAGCAGGAGGAAAGTAATATTGTACCAAAAGATAGTCGAAGTGAATTCATGCAAGCTTGTGACAAACAGGCAAAAATAAACAATACACAACAAATAAATAAAAATGGGGCAGACCACTTGGTCTTCTTTCCGATGTCACATTTATAAAGCACACTATAATGGAATAATCCCATGTACATGAACAATGCACACTATAATAAAATGATCCATATAGATGAACAATGCACACTATAATGGAACGATCCCATGTACACGAACAATGCACATTTTAATCAAATGACCTATATATCTATACACACACAATCAGACTGACTTACCAAAGGAGTTGAAAATGTTCACACACAAGAAAAATGTGAATATAAACTTCAATCATCCAATCACGTGTAGATGAAATAAAATACAAACATTGGATCATTGAAGTGAACCTTTTTAGTCTTTTTTGTGAACAATCTCAACTCCATCAGCCTCAATTTCTCCATAGACATAAACCTACATCCATGTCTAATAAAAGAATAGCTTGGCCAACTCGGTTTAGAAACAATTGTTGCAAAACAGAAATATACAACTCTATGCAAACACTTGTTGATGGAGATCAGGAGACAGGTGTAATACAATGTAGAAGTATATGAAATCAGAAATATTGTCTAAATCTGATGACCAGCAAAAGGAAAAAAAAAAAAAAAAAAAAAAAAAAGAAAAGTACAAAAACTTGTAGAATAATCAGCAAGAGGTCTAGATACAATATTATGCCATACCAACCCCAAAAAAATAAATCCACCAATCCTTCTCCTTGTCTATAAGGAGCAGAGAACACCACCAGCTGCCACCAGAGTCTTTAGGATGACATCTCCACACACCTCACTGTGCTGGATCCACCACAGTCTACCTACCCATCTACCTACCATCACTGATAATGATACACCAAAACACTTGCTGCAACCCAACCTGACTATACAACACCAGCCAAGGAGGATAGGAGATCAAGACTTAGAAACAAAAAGGGTCTCACCTGTGGAACATTGCATCTCAACTAGATCCATCAAAACGAATAATAATAACAATAATAATAATAATAATAATAATAATAAATATATATATTAAAAATATAAAAAAAAAATATGTATAATATATATATATATATATATATATATATATATATATATATATATATATAAATAATATACACGCTCATATACATACACACACACCCCTGTGCTGGGATATCATATGGATGAGTGGGAGATGACCTGTGCAGAGAGTATATATACACATATAACATACACCTGTGCGGATAGATCGCCTATATCCAAAGTCTAGGTCCCCCCTATCTCTCCCCCTGGGGCCCCCCGATGATGTGCAGTGAGGGGCCCCCCCGCTCGGGCACACTTACTTGTCGTAGTCCTGTGTCATGTTGGTGAACTGGACTTTCTAGTTGGGACAGATCTGTCTCCTGGGTATGGGGATCCCGGGCGCACAAACGGGTTTAGTCGGCTTTTCTCGCTTTTTGAGCTTGGCTGTGATTGAGAGGGAGGTTTAGGTGCTCGGGCGCCTGCGATTGGCCGGACGCGTCTCCCTTCGGGTGGGGCGGGGACGCCGCTCGGCGCTGTGATTGGACAAGGCGGGCAGGTAGAAGGGTGAGACGTTGCAGGGAGGACTGTGCTTGGGGTAGAAGCTGTCAGAAAGTTGGAGAGTGATCGGGACAGTGCTGGCATGGCGAGGATGGCATGGGACTCACTACCAATGTAGCTGGGCACTGCAATCATCTGCTACTTGGGGCACAGCCTCATCACTGGGGATTAGAACTCTACCTGGCATTACATGGTACCTGTCTTGGAATGCTGGCTCTCCTGGGTACTCTGCCACAATGCCATGGCATCAGGAGTATTTCTATAGTGAATGGCAGCATGGCTGCTGGTATCATGGTTGTCACCCTTCCTATATGAACTTATGGATCACATGACAAGGAGATCAATGGAGGACTTCTGCTCTAAGGACAAGGACAAGACTGGCACTGCCTTCAGAGAACCACCATTCTATTCTGATCACTCCAATACATGGCCAGTCCTTTTGTTTTATTCCTCATGGATTGATTTACGTTTTCCCACCATTACATGCAGACCAAGCTGTCCAGGGGTGACAGTGATCAAGGATGGCACAGACTATGACCATGCTGGGGGGTGCCTACTGTAATCAGCTTGTATTGTCATGGCACAGAGGCTGCCAATGCTGATCTATGTTATTGGAACTGTCACCCTGACATTCTGCTCCTAATACTTTAAAAGTGGTATTAAACCCAGAAACAAACATTTCTTATATTGCAGCTTACCAATCACTAGCTGTGATGTCTACATTAGTCTTTCTTTCTTTCTCTTGATGATCCAGCCAGTTTGTTTTTCAAAAGAACAAGCTGTCCTGCAGCTGTAGCAGTTAGAGGGTTGAGACTAGCCACTAACAGGGGGGTGCTTAGAAAGATCAGTTTCATTTTATGTAAAAACTTTTTCTGTTGGTGTAACTACTTATAAGGTGTTAGCTGGAGTC